>CM035421.1:76419677-76892177 GCA_020310875.1 Ceratopteris richardii | reverse complement strand
GGTTTTATTGATCCATCATTAATCACTCCATAATCTAAAAGGCCCATACAAGGTACATTTTTTTTCTTTATTACAAAATTTGATGACCAACTTTGATGCCAATTGTCCAAGTTTAGGGATCATAAATGAAAAAAATCAACATGATAAATAGAAATCTTAGGAGCATAACACAAAGTGTATTTTTGAGTGTCAAGTATATAAAATACAAGAAGCCGTTTAGGTTTTATGGCATATATGAAAATGCGAGGAGAAAACCTCCTATAGAGGGAAAATAAGTCCCCTAATAGTCCTAAGTATGTTTACAAACATCAATTTTAAAATATAATAACATTGAAAGACTTTCTAAAGTAAATGTTTGTTACTTTGGGTGATGGCTTCTAAGAGGATTGTTATAAAGTAAGTCTATGATTTAAGTATCTGGATAGTTCAGACATATGTGAACTCAGACATTCCTTTGGCTGAATTTCCCCATAACAATGCCAAGAATTCATTGACTGAGTTTACTCCATTCATGTTGAATTATAAGTTCCAACCTATGTTTCATTTATGACGTGCCTTCAGAATTAAGCAACTCAAGATTTCCTTCAAGACATGAACTTTAAGCTCAAGTTAGCTAAGAAAACTTGAAGAGAGCTCAAGATCAAGCAAAAGCTTATACCGATCCTAAACAATGAGAAGTTTCTTTTCAAGTAGGAAATATAGTTTATCTTCAAGTTCTTG
Organism: Ceratopteris richardii; assembly: GCA_020310875.1. Taxonomy (NCBI): domain Eukaryota; kingdom Viridiplantae; phylum Streptophyta; class Polypodiopsida; order Polypodiales; family Pteridaceae; genus Ceratopteris; species Ceratopteris richardii. The sequence continues at coordinate 76,891,457 of CM035421.1, read as the reverse complement.
AAAGTTCGGAAAAGTTCAAGATTTTTGGCGAATGTGCCAAGTTTTTGCCCAGATATTGTGGTCCTTTTCCCATCATAAAAAAATTTAGAATGTGGGCATATGAATTACAACTTCTTGAAGAAAGTCGAATTCATCGAGTGTTCCATGTTAGCCAACTTAGAAAGAGTCTAATAGATTTAAATAATCTGGTTGGACAACACGTTATACTTCCAATTCTAGTAAGTGAAAGAGTTCCACATGAATCTAAAAGGATACTTTTCACATGAGATAAATGTACTAGAAGTCATTTGTATGAAGAGTACTTAGTAAAATGGAAGGATGGAACCAAGGAATACTCTACTTGGGAAATAATTTCCACAATCCAACATAAGTTTCCTACTTTCTAGCTCTAAGTTGGCAACCGACTGAATGAATATTTAAAGCATTCTCTTCAAGTTTTAGAACATTAAGCTCAAGGATACCTCCAAATTTATATATGGCTATGTTTTCAGGGACAAAAAACTTTCCAACGAGGAATGAATTAAGTGTTCGGTCGGTTCATAGAAATATGAATTCGGACATTGATTGGACACTTAACTCTTTGGCTAAAGGTCTTTAGACTAGACTTATGTATAGGTTCTTATGCTCTTTAAGACAAGGAATCAAGCTAGCTTAGTGAATAAGTTCTAGGGGGGCAAGGAGGAGGTCTTGAGTTCAAAAACTATAAGTAGCAAGGTTTTGTGCAAGAGCTCCACGAGCTGGACCATTGTGGATGTTGGAAATCAATGTACATATGGTCCATCTCCAGCAATCCAACTTAGGACTTAGCCATTTTTTTGTACATTTTTGGGTAAAACTTTTTTAGGCTAGATAGATAGAGTTTCATGAGAGCTATCTAGTGATATGCTTCATTCTGTCATCAGAGATCAGAATTAGGAGAAAACTCAAACCCTAGTTTCTACCCTAAAATGATGGGATGCATATTTTTGAGGTTCTTGATGTACAAAACACAAAAATCTAGGTTATAGTTGTAGTAGATGGCAAAAGCACCAAATTGTAGCGATAAAAAATAAAGCAAAACTAAAAATAGCGATATAATTTTTAAAACTCGTGAAAAGAAAGTTTTTGCGATAAACTTTAAAAAATTCGCGATAGCATCTTTCTTGGTTTGCGATCAGATCTTTCACTAAAAAAATTCACCATGCTTTATGGATGGACACCAAAGCTATATAATAGAGGTCTTGGCAACACTTTTGGACATTCAAGGAGGAGTTACTTCTTGAGTTGATGCTGATAGAGTGTCAGTTTTGGAGTTCTCAAGCTTTGGAGGCTAAGGAGAGGTGAAGAAGAGACTATTCTCTTGGAGCACGGAGTCTTCTACAAGTTTGGAGCAGCTATCTTTTGTAAGTTAATCCTATATTCTGTTTTAGGGTTTTTGAACCCTAATTTCAGAATTAGAGTTTGTTGATTTTCAGATTTGCTGCACTATCTTGAGAGGTTAGGTTCACTCCATTGCTCATTTGCTTCACACATACTCAGATTATAACAACATAATCTGAATTCTGTACATCATCATCTTCTTGTCTATTCTTCCATCTAGTGAGTGCACCATCATATGGTTGAGTAGTACTCCCATTTTGTAATTCGGCCATCTACATTAGTGAGTAAGCAATTTGCTTACGTTACTTAATTCTTGTCTCAAGTTTCTTTCTATCTCTCACTTATCATCTTGTTTAATTAAGTGTGTATGCTCAAAGGTTGTTAGTATTGGAAGATCTTGGGGCCCCAAATTCCAACGGTGGACTATTCTTTCTAACTGGAACCTTTCCAGATAAAGGTGGTGGAGAATCAATCCACAAAAGAGTGATGTGGATAGATTCCTAAAAGGATGGTTTTCAATTGATGCTACTTTTTCAAAGGAGTGGTTCTCAAGTAAAACTACTTTTGAAAAGGATGGCTTATAACCAAAGTGGCTGAGTCCTCAATAGCTATATATACAAGGCTAGGTTGGGTGGAGAGTAGACATTCATTCAGGAGCTACCTAAGTGGAAACTCTATTGCAAGGACCTATTATTATTGTGATCTCTAGGCTTGTAATAATCCACCTTCTTCATCGTTAGTTGTTTTTCTTCTTTCTCAAATCCTACCCTCTTCATAGAATTCTTTGAATTGTCCTCCTTTTGGATCATACAAACTTCAAATGTTTTATCTACCACAGTGACATGTATCGGCTCTTATGCTTGTATCTAATGTAGCTTTGTTTTTTGAGCTATATTCTTAGGTCTACTATGTGTTTCTCCTAGATGATAAAAAATCTATCTTTTATCCACTATAATTAAATATAAACTATCTCCAACTAAGGCCTCCCTTATTTATCCGATAGATAGTAGCTAAAAATGCCACATGTTTTGAAGGGAGATCTTGCCTACTCCAATAACTCACATGGTTCACATTAGTTATACATATCTTTTGATTAAAAGTAGGGAAAACCACTCATCAAATTCATCACATGTGTGTCCTTATTCCATTGGATGTATGTGGTCCATCCTATGATGCCATGATTCAGCTTGACTAACTACATGCTACCATAAGTAAAATAAACCATTTGAGTTTTATTGTGGTTCACTTGCAATGTGAAGTGTATCTTATCTTCTTCATTTCTCTACCATTTTGTACTTGATATCTTCATTATAGCATCCTTCCTTTGTAAACTTACTTGCTAGCCCATGTCAAACATTTGGCAAAATTTATAAAAAAACATTGCAATATTTTTTGTTATAGAGGTGTGGAGAAGTTCAAAGCCCACACACGTGCTGCATAGTTCTATGTAAATTGTATTTCATGCTAGAAAGAGTATTTGTGAGAGTTGAGCATAGCTAGAAAAAAACTAAAGCAGTGAAGAAATTAATTTACTTGACAAAAATGATAGGGGAAGTTTTTAACACTTTAATGGGGCTATGGAAGATGGTTGGCCTCCACTAGGCCCACACAAAGAGAACTTCTCCATAACCATGTAGAGAATCAAAATGCAAATTTAAAAAATCAAACTAGATTCCAAGCTCTATCTAACAAGCTTTGAATAAAAGAAAATGGATGTTTTAGGTGTGAGAACCATCCATTTCAAGAGGGGCTATCTGCCTACAACACTCTCTACCCATGTGCAACGATGTAGGTTTTTTCTCTGAGCATTTAGTCTTGCACGTTCCAACCATTTGACCTAGTGAAACCAAGCTCCAACCATTTGAACTAGTGAGCATGTTCCGACCATTTTACCTAGTGAAACCAAGTTCTTGGTGATGGTTGGAACATGAAAAAATCCTTCAACACCTTAGAGGTTTGTGATCCATGCAAAGGAACACCTCCAATATGTGTAATTTTGTTTTCAGTGTCATCCCTTATGTCCACATGTCCCTGAGTTGTGGGTGAGTGTAAATTAAAGAAAATACATTTATTACAACTCAAAAGGTTGCTACAACCAATGTCTATGTACTATGTAAAATCTCAATTGACTCATTCACTTGAATCATGCATCATAAGAAAGCCCTCATTTTACAAATTGGTTGAAGTAATAGCATAATTAACTTGGCTTCATTTGCATACTTGATTGCCTCCTCCTTTGGTCCAAAAAACTCTTGCATATTGGCCTAGTTTTCCATAATTGTACCATTCTCCATTTCATGCTTCTATTCCTTGCAATCTTTATTCTCTTCCTCTACTCCTTCCTTTTGATCACGATTGATAGATTTGGTTGTGACCATATTGGTTGCTTGAGATTGATTTTGAGCTTCTTGTCACTCAAACTTGGGATTTTTGTCCACCTCTTTTGCTTTTGCCTCTACTTGCATAGAAAACTTGGGCTTGGTCGACATTTGATTGTGAATCTCGTTGGTTCATCTTCTCGGTCACCATCAATGTGACTAATTGATAAGATTGCGGTAGGCAATCTCTCACAATCATCGATGTGGTGAATGATTTCCATCTTTCATCCTATTTCAAGCCATTGGAAGTGTGAGCAAGAAGATCGTCATCTTCAATTGGGCTCCCAAGTAATGATAGGGAATCTACAAGCTCCTTAACCTCCAAAGTGTACTCATTAATGTTAGTGCTTAGTGCTTTCCTAAGATTATTTAGCTCATTATTTAGCTGAATCATCCTTGCCTTGGTCAATGAAGAGTACAATATCTCCAAGGTTTCCTAAACCTTCTTGGATATATCCAAGTCTTGTATATGCCCTATCATGCTATTGCTTATGTGTTCGGATCGAATGAATACGCCTCTCCTATCCCTCTCTATCCATTCATCAAGTGACATGACCTATCCTTAAAATGTTGGATCATGGACATGAGGCTTTGGATTTTTGCCACTCACTAGTCCCCACAATCCTTTGCCCTTGCTAACTCAAAATTTCCACGGTTGATAGTTTCCTATCTCCAAATTTTCTATTTGTGCACTGTACTTAATCATACTGAGCTCTAAGGTGATCATCTAGCTTCTCCTAAAGTTTTTGTATGCTTACGAAGGTGTGGATGTTACCTTTTGATAACTTCTCTCTCGCTAACCGACAAATAGTTGAGGCCTTGATTGATGTAGAACCATTTTGATGTCTTCTTGACTTGATAAGTGCTCCTTGTGCTCTCACAACATCCCTCCAAGTTTTCAATATGATGTCCATTGATGTCTCCAAGCCTTCAAAATGCTCTGATACCATTGATGGGGGAAGTTTCTAATAGCCCAATGGAGCTATGGAAGATCAATGCCCTCCACTAGGTCCACACATATTGACATTTACTCACTATTCTCAATATTTCTCTGCAATTATGCACATAAATAAAATGAGAATCTAAAAATTCAAAATAGACCCTAAGCGCTATCTCTCAAGCTTTGAATTAAAGAAATTGGATGTTCTAGATGTGAGAATTATCCACTTTTAAACATGCTATCTGTCTACAATACTCTCTACTTGTTCAAAGATATAGGTGCACAAACTTGGATATTTTTCATAATTCACTTAGTAGAAAAACTTGAGACTTTGGCACACTTTGTGGTAGTATATGAGAGAACAAAGAAAGATTGAAATAAAAAAAAGAGTATAATAAGAGTGCAAACAATTCTCTACAATTTGGTACAAACAAAATTCTAAAAGCCTTACTACACCTCTAGATAGGAGAAAAATCATCCAAAAATGAGATAAGAAAGAAAAAGGGGCTGCTTGCTAGATTTTTAACACTTCACTAAAATAAGAGGGAAACTCATGGAAATACAACACAAGAAATAAAGGAAAAATGATCCTCATATAGAAGTTTTACTTTTCCTAGAATCTAGCTAACCACCCACCAATCAGTGTAGGTGCACGTTTTGGTTGGTAATGGAGATGATTTGAATTTGATTGATCTTGGTGGAGTAGCTTACTTGGTTGCATCGCTTTGGGTCCTCCTTTTTGATTGGTCCACTTGCAAAACTCATGGATTAGTCCTTGTGTATGTTTGAGACTCAATTTTCAACACAGAAAGGTTACACACTCTTGATACAAACACAATTTTAACACATGGATCTTATTTGAATGATTTGAATGAGAAGAATTTCATTTAAAGCCTTTTTCAGTAGTTTCACTTTTGATCTTGCTTCTAAAAAAGTCGGATTCACTAGAAAACAATTGTTATGTATACACTCAAATACCCATGAACATTGGTTGCTTCCATATTGTTTGTTTTTTTCCTAAAATGAAAATAAATCGACCTTTTTAGATACTATTGTAGAAATCAATAACGTACATGCATTACAATTTTAAAATATATAGTGTTAATAAAAATAACACTATACGTAAGTTGTTTTGAGTAATTGAGACTTGATTAAAAAAAGGAAATGGTCAATTCCCAATCATATATGAAAAGCTAAAATCAGTTTGCAATGGAACATAATGTGCTCAAGGAAGCTAGGATGCATCCATATTTCAATGATGTGAAAATTTACAATAAATTTTTCATATAACCATGACTTTCACCCTCACTTCCTAGAATCTAACTAACCACCCACCAAGAAGTGTAGGTGCATGTTTTGGTGGGTAATGGAGATCATTTGAATTTGGTTGATTTTGATGGAGCTCCTAACTTGATTTCATGTCTTTGGGTGCTCTTTTTTGATTGGTCCTCTCGCAAAACTCGCAAATGAGTCCTCCTGTACATTTGAGAATCGATTTTCAACAGAAAAAAGTTACACATTCTTGATACAAATACTCCAAGGATTATAAAACTACTAGTTAAACACTAGAGAACTATTCATAATAGAACTTTAACACATCGGTCTTGTTTGAATGAAAAGAATTTCGTTTAAAGCCTTTTCACTAGTTCCACTTTTGACCTTGCCTCTGAAAAATTCAGATTTACCAGAAAACAATTGTTATGTATACACTCAAATACCCATGAACATTGCTTGTTTTCGTATTGTTTGTTTTTGTCTTAAAACAAAAAAGAATCAACCTTTTTAGCTACCGTTGTAGAACTCAATAACGTATAGCATTACAATTCTAATATATATAGTGTTAATAAAAACATATACATAAGTTTTTTTTGAGTAATTGAGACCTGATTAGAAAAAAGAAATTGTCAATTTCCAATCATATCTCAAAAATGAAAAGCAATTTCCAATGGAACATAATGTGCTAAAGGTAGTTAGGATGCATCCATATTTCAATGATGTGAAAATTAACAAGAAATTTTGCATGTAACCATGACTTTCACCCTAACTTCAAAATATATATATATATATATATATATATATATATATATATATATATATATATATATATATATATATATATATATATATATATATATATATATATATATATATATATATATAGAGAGAGAGAGAGAGAGAGAGATACATACATACATACATACATATATACATACATACATACACACACACACACACACACACACATATATATATATATATATATATATATATATATATATATATATATATATATATATATATATATATATATATATATATATATATATATATATATATATATATATATATATATATATATATAGATAGATAGATAGATAGATAGATAGATAGATAGATAGATAGATAGATAGATAGATAGATAGATAGATAGATAGATAGATAGATAGATAGATAGATAGATAGATAGATAGATAGATAGATAGATAGATAGATAGATAGATAGATAGATATATATATATATATATATATATATATATATATATATATATATATATATATATATATATATATATATATATATATAGAGAGAGAGAGAGAGAGAGAGAGAGAGAGAGAGAGAGACATTTACACACACACACACACACACACACACACACACACATATATATATATATATATATATATATATATATATATATATATATATATATATATATATATATATATATATATCGATGGATGGATGGATGGATGGATGGATGGAGAGAGAGAGAGAGAGAGAGAGAGAGAGAGAGAGAGAGAGAGAGAGAGATGTGTATACATATATCTCCAATACGATTTAAAGCATCTTCCACCAATACCTTGTGTAAAAACTCTTCATCTTCATAATCGTTACACACAAAAATAAATGCCAGCAACACATAAATTTCATATCATTAGGAAACTTCAAAGTCTCCCAATATAATCTATTGACTATTTGTATCCGATGATCTATTCATCAGAAAATCGTGTACGCACTAGCCTCTTAATGTTCAGAATCCTACTACATATCAATTAAGCAAGTAAAGTAGAATATTTTAGTTGACAAAATTAAAGATTAGAACAATTGATGATGTCTATCAACATCAACAGTGGGAAGTCCCTTCTAATATTTATGTGGTATCTTATTTCTCAATTTCGCATTATAATATAATTCAATATGTTCGAGCAGAGAAGTATCAATTCAAAGATGTTGAAATTGTTCCTATTGCATGCATACAAATCAACTTTTTGGATAAAAATTCTTTGTCTCACATTGAAATTTTGGTTTCACATCGCTTTTTGATTGTGGCTTCCTTTACATGTTCTTCTAAAGGAAGAAAGGTTCCAAGGGGGCAAAAAGACCTTAATGTGGACAAAAGTCACGACTTAGATCACTTAGGGCGGTCTCAAGGTCGGGCAAGGTAGTCCAAAGGTGGTGGAAATGTTGGGAGAGGAATCCAAAAGCTATAAAACGAGGTGAAGAGTCATCAAATGCATGGAAATCTTGTAGGTCATTGAAGACCAAGAGACATATACTCAAGAAGGCTCAATTAGATAGTCATCCAAGGCTCAAGGAGCTAAAACGCAACAGTCCAAGCTAGGAAAAATGCAGAGGGGGGCATTATATGCATAGAGGAGGAGCTATCAAGCCCACACCCCCTCTAGTCTCTTGTAGGTATGGACATAGTTTTCTTATAATAGTTGTAAATCCTTGTGTACATATCCAATTCAAGAGATTTAAAGTGCTTTTTGTAGTTTACATTTGTCTCTTACTTCCCCTAAGAGGGCTTCTTGAAATTAGGTTTATGTGCAAAGAAATTGGTATATCTCTATAACCCTAATTTTTGCATATCCTACATCTCTGCATAGTCTCTTTTGTACAGAGTTGTACAAAGTTTTTGACTAACCTAAACAGATGCATTGGAGGTTTCCCAAAGCTTCTTGGAAAGCATATGAACCATACTAAGTGTGGTTAAAAGCTTAGCTGATTTGGGACAATGTAAGGCAAGGGAAGCAAAGTTTTGCTATAGGGTGGCATAAAAGGTGTATGAAGGGACCTAGGTATTGGGTTCATTTCACTTCTAGTGTGCATATGAGGGATTAAATTCCATCACCACTCACCTATCTATGTGTGGCACTAAGATTTCCAAAACTATGCCATTCGTCCTAAGTGTTGGATCAAAGCAGTTAAGACTAGCCAATGCATTATGCACAATACCCAAATTGCGATCCAAAGAATTAGAAAGAAAAGGAGAGAAAGACTCTATAAAAGACTTACAGGGCTTGAAAAGGAAGTCAAAAAAGGAAAGTTTCACCGTCAAAAAGACCTAAAGAAGATTAGGAGCAAGATGAGATAGGAAGAAGAAAATGAATCTAAGAAGGTCTCTATCTTTTTCAAAGAGTGGTGGGCGTGAAAACTAGACAAATGAAACTATTAATTCCCTTCCTTCGAGGAAGAGCCTTCCCCTTGTTCTAGATGTCCTCTATCAGTGGCTGCTTAGGTATATTGTGGACAAAGGCCATAGATGTTGGGGGCTGCCCGATAGGTTTGAATGGAGGAGTTATCAAATTGATCCATAAGAAGGGTAAAAAAATAGGATTGAAAATTAGAGGCTGATAAGTATGCTTCAAACTAAGTACAAGGTCAATGGTAAGACCTTAGCAAACCACATTTCTAACCTCCTTTGTGGTTGGCTATTCAAAGACAAAAAAGGGTTTTGTCAAGGGTAGGACCATTTTAGAAGCCATAATGGACATATGCAAAGGGCTTCACTTTTCTAAGGAGTCTAATCAAATCTTATTATTTATCAAGATTGACTTTGATAAGGCACAATAGGTTGGAGTGGGATATTATCCTGCAATATCTTAAGGATTTGGGCTTCAATCATAGGATTCTAAGGATGGTCGTCTCCCTCTTATTTAATTTCTTACCTTATATTAATATTAATGACATTCTTTCTGATCCCATCAAGCTCAAGAGGTTGATCAAGCAAGGTTTCCCTCTAGATCCTTTATTATTTGCTACTATCGTTGATGGACTCAATTGCCTAATTGAAAGCTAGGTTTGTTCTAAGAATACTAGAGGCCTTCTAATCCTACAAGTTTAGGACCAAATGGTTCTTAGGATGTTTGGGAGAAATCTAATGCCTTGATTTTAAACAAGGCTAGATGTGTCCCTAGGTTTGGACATGCTTAGATACATTTTGCTCTACGGTTGACTCCAAATTTAACCACACAAAATTTTCTTTTAAGTCTAGTTTTCATCCACCTCCCTAGTTTCACATTGAACCAAGGTGCCAAAAGCTTGCCTTGGCCCATGTATTTAAGGTGCTTGGAAATCCCTTAGGCTTTGAGGATCTCTATGGGGTAGAGATGGGACTTGGTCCTCAATAAAGGAGACTCCAAAATTCAACACTACAAGGGCATGCAATTTAATGGCGCGGGTCAGGTGATGGCGATCAATGCTTTCTTGATTTACTCCATTATTTATTTCCTTTCTTATTTGAGGCCAACGCACTCTGAGTTGAAGAAGATAAAAAGGATTCATAGTAATTTTGTTTTTATGGGTGACCCAAAATAGAGTCGAATGCTGAAAATCAAGTGGGAAATCTATACTCGCTCGAAGGATACAGATGGCATGGATTAAGAACCATGAGACTTGGTCAGAGTTCATATTTCAAAAATAGTTATAATTTCATGCTATCAGGCGCCCCCAAGTGGCAAGGCCTTGGCTTCCTCACCTTCTTTTTTCCCCAATCCCGTTTTCCCCTAAAAGGTTTGGCTTTGTTGCCTTCCTGTGGTCTACCTGGAGCAAGATGAAACAATAATGCACTGCCATTAAGGATTGGAAGTGAGTGGTTGGTATTATAAAAAAAACTTGATCTCATTTCCTCATTTAGGCATCAAGGTATACCAAAGCAATTAGAGGGAGAAATGGTAACAAAATTGAAGAAGTCCCAAGAATAAAGGAAATGTCAGAATTCTTTCAAGATCTCAATAAGAAGTGAAGATTGAATTCATAGATTAGATGGGATCTCAAGTTAAAATACCTTTAACACCCTTGGTGGACCACAAGAAAGTGACCTTTCCTTTTCAAATCCTCCATAGGGTTGTTTGGACCAATGTGAAAGCTAGTAAAATTTGTGGTGCTATGATGAGGTGTAAAAGATGCCACTATGGGTGTGAATTACTCCTACAACTCTTCTTTTCATGACCAAGGACTACTTTCTTGTGGAGGAGAGTCCATGTGCATCTAAAGCTTGCATGGTTTATCAACTCGAAACAAGCTTTGTTGGGGAAGGCAATTGGCTGCTCCTCTACCCTTTTGAACATGATAAAAAGTGAAGCCCTCTGGAAAATCTGAAAGGAGATATGCATAGATAACTTTGATGCTCGTAGTAAGAATGGTCCATTGAGTCTTCCCTTGTCCTTTTGGCTAGAAGGATTAGGAACTCCAAGAGCTCCCCCCTCTCTCCATTTCAAGCATCATAGAATAGCATTATAGAGATCAATAAGCTCAAAAGTAAGTGGCTTAGAAAATATTTTGCTTGAAGCAACACACATTGAAGGATATCTCAAGGGAGAAGACTTGGTGTAGAAAATCCTCCACAAGGGATTATGGTGACCTCCTATTTATAGAGATTCTATTAGATTTTGCAAATAATGTGAAATCTACTAGATATGTGTTCCTAGGCCAACGAGACTAAGTTTTCAATTATTAATCATTTCCATTGGTTGATTTCATTGGACCCATCAGTCCAATTGGTCAACTTGGTGGTAAAAATTATATTTTGATGGCGACATGCTATTCCACAAAGTGGGTGGAAGCTAAGGCTACTACTAGTTGTACTTCCATGAGAGTGGCCAAGTTTATGTACAAACAAATATTTTCATGATTTGGTTGCCCATTAGAAGTTGCAAGTGACCGAGGCACACATTTTCTAAATCAATGTTGCAACTTAATTTTGAAAGGTACAAGAATTTTGACAACAATCCGTGCACCTATTATCCCAAAGCAAATGGGTAGATAGAAAGTTCCAACAAGATCTTGATCAGACTACTGTGCAATTTTGACCACCACATGTCATGGCCGCAAGCACTTATTGGTGCAGTATGGGATTTTTCAACAACAAGAAGAGGCACTACAAGAGAAATTCCATTCCTCTTGGTCTATGGTAAGGAGGTAGTAGCACCTTTTGGATTCATCATCAAGAAATAAATTGAAGCCAAAACAATTGAAATTGACCCTTACATTAGGAGACTAGTAGAATTGGAATAATGGAGGGAAACAACTATGAAAAGATTATAGGTGAATCAAGAGGAGAGGAAATGGGTTCATGACAAGTATCTAAGGGACAATGAAGTACAAGGGGGATCTTTGGTCAGCATTAGATTCTGCTAGTACCTCCCGAATTGGCACTAAAGTGTCTGAGCCCTAAAAAGTGGCAAGGATATTTCCACAAAGAGCAACAAAATTGGAAGACTTCTAGGATGAGAAGTTGCCCTTGATCAGCATTTCGTGAGTGATGACTTATCTGAATTGAAATAAGCAAGGGAGAATTGATGAAATTTCTAAGGTGAAGACTTATCTGAGTTGAAATAAGCAAGGGAGAATTCACTCATTATACATACCATAGATTAGTTAATCCCAATTAATTCAATAAAGGATATGTTACATCAAGATGGTGCAAAGACTTGATGTGGGGGACTGTAGTTTAATAGAAGAATATATCAATCTTGCATTGTTTAGGTTATGAAGGACAATAATTATCTTCAAAGATGATGCAGGTATAACCTCATAAGCTTGTTCTCCAATGAATCCTTGGACTATATGGCATTAGACTTAGTTACAACCCCTTAAATGAGTTCAAAATTTTTTTTGATGTATTCCACGACTAGTTTTACCCTCAAAAAATTGGTCTATCCCCCTTGCCAATTTCTAATTGCATCCTTCCCAACCTATCAATTTGTCTACCAGAGCCCCCAAAATTTTTGTTAGGGCCCCCAATTTGTCCCACCCCAAGTGCTTAATTCATCCAACTAAATTCGTCCATGAACTCCTCCAAATTCACCCTAGAACTCTAATTTCGTCTAAGAAAACTTGCCAAATAGGCCCTAAAGCTATGATTCATCGAGTTGACCCCCAAATTTGCCCTTAAACTCTATTTTGTCCAAGAAACTCCTCCAGATTCACCTTAGCACTCAAATTCATCCAAAAGGTTTCCCTAGATTTGACTTAGCATTCAAATTCATCCAAAAGGCCTCCCCAAATTTGGCTTAGCACTATAGACCCCAAGAACAGCCCCCTTAGATCCATAAACTTGCCCCCCTAGATTCCCAAATTCATGTCCTACCCTTTGACACCCAAAATTCGCCCTTACTTCTAAGAAACCAGAATTCGTTCCCTAAAACATCCAAAATTCGTCCTTACTTCCTTAGACTTCCAAAATAGCCCTCCAAAACATCCAAACTTCGTCCTTACTTCCTTAGACTTCCAAAGTAGTCCCCTAAATCAGCCAAAATTCATCCTTGAAGCTTCCCCGTACTTTATTTGAGCTTCACGACATTCAAAATTCGTCCTTGAAGTTTCTCCCTACCTTATTTGACTTTCTCCACATTCAGAATTCATTCTTGAAGCTTCCCCGTACTTTATTCGACCTTCTCCACATTCAAAATTCCTCCTTGAAGGTTCTCCCTGCCTTATTCGATTTTGTCCACATTTAAATTTCATCCTTAAAGTTTCTCCTTACCTTATTCAACTTTCTAGACTTTCTCCACATTCAAAATTCGTCCTTGAAGCTTCTCCCTACCTTATTCAACTTTCTCCACATTCAAAATCCATCCTTATAGTTTCTCCCTACCTTATTCAACTTTCTTCACATTCAGAATTCGTCTTTGAAGCTTTTCGTGACCTTATTCGCCCTAGTACTCTAATGCAGTCCTCCAAATTTCCCATCGAAAACCCTGAAACTCTATTTCATCTGCGTTACTCCCCCAAATTATCCCTAAAGCTCTAATTCACCCACTTGATCCCACCAAAATTTTCCTTTACCCCTTCCCTCACCCTCAACCCTATTGATTTGCCTTTGAACACCTATTGTGTGCCCCTAGACAAGTATTCATCCTTAGAAACCCTTATAAAAATCATTCTCCCCACTTGTGGCATCTTTTACACCTCATCATAGCATCACAAATTTTACTAGCTTTCACATTGGTCCAAACAACCTTATGGAGGATTTGAAAAGGAAAGGTCACTTTCTTGCGCTCCACCAAGGGTGTTCAAGGTATTTTAACTTGAGATCCCATCTAATCTAAGAATTTCAGCTTCACTTCTTATTGAGATCTTGAAACATTCTAACATTTCCTTCCTTTATTCTTGGGAGTTCTTCAATTTTGTTACCATTTCTCCCTCTAATTGCTTTGGTATTTCAAAATTTCTAGCCAATAAGGAGGCAACTCTCCAAATCCCACCAAGGATTTATGTATCAAAAGACACTAATCCTCAAAGTGCGCTCTTCAGCTCTAATCAATCTCTTCAAATCCTATCAGATTTCTTCTAGGTTAACACAATAGGTGTTTCCATTGGAAAACCTTTGGTCCAACGTTGTTTGGATCCTTGGAGGTTCTCCTTCTCAAATCCCTTGATGCCTTAATGATGAAATGAGATCAAGTTTTTTTTATAGTACCAACCACTCGCTTCCAATCCTTACTTGGCAATGCAGTATTGTTTCATCTTGCTCCAGGTAGACCATAGGAAGGCAACAAAGCCAAACCCTTTAGGGGCAAACGGGTTTGGGAAAAAGAAGGTGAGGAGGTCAAGGCCTTGCCACTTGGGGGCGCTTGATAGCATGAAATTATAAATATTTTTGAAATATGAACTCTAGCCAAGTATCATGGTTCTTAATCCATGCCATCTGTATCCTTCGAGCGAGTATAGATTTCCCACTTGATTTTCAGCATTCGACTCTATTTTTGGTCACCCATCAAAAGAAAATTACTATGAATCCTTTTTATCTTCTTCAACTCAAAGTGTGTTGGCCTCAAATAAGAAAGGAAATAAATAATGGAGTAAATCAAGAAAGCATTGATCGCCATCACCCCACTGGGACATTCAATTGCATGCCCTTGTAATATTGAATTTTGGAGTCTCCTTTATTGAGGACCAAGTCCCATCTCTACCCCATAGAGATCCTCAAAGCCTAAGGGATTTCCAAGCACAAGCACCCTAAATACATGGCCCAAGACAAGCTTTTGGCACCTTGGTTCAATGTGAAACTAGGGAGGTAGATGAGAACTAGACTTAAAAGAAAATTTTGTGTGGTTAAATTTGGAGTCAAAGGTAGAGCAAAATGTATCTAAGCATATCCAAACCTAGGGACACACCTAGCCTTGTTTAGAATCAAGGCATTAGATTTCTCACCAAACATCCTAAGAACCATTTGGTCCTAAACTTGTAGAATCAGAAGGCCTCTAGTATTCTTAGAACAAACCTAGATTTCAATTAGGCAATTGAGTCCATCAACGACAGTAGCAAATAATAAAGGAGCTAGAGGGAAACCTTGCTTGATCAACCTCTTGAGCTTGATGGGATCATAAAGAATGTCATTAATATTAATATGAGGTGAGGAATTGCATAAAACGGAGACAACCATCCTTAGAATCCTAGGGTTGAAGCCCAAATCCTTAAGGTATTGTAGGATAATATCCCACTCCAACCTATTGTATGCCTTATCAAAGTCATTTTTGAGAAATAATAAGATTTGATTAGACTACTTAGAAAAGTGAAGCCCTTTGCATATATACATTATGGCTTCTAAAATGGTCCTACCCTTGACAAAACCTTTTTTATCTTTGAATAACCAACCACAAAGGAGGTTAGAAATGTGGTTTGCTAAGGTCTTACCATTGACCTTGTACTTAGTTTGAAGCATACTTATCAGCCTTAATTTTCAATCCTATTTTTTTAATATCCTTCTTATGGATCAATTTGATAACTCCTCCATTCAAACATATCTCGAAGCCCCCAACATCTATGCCTTTGTTCACACTATACCTAAGCAGCCATTGACAGAGAACATCTAGAAAAAGGGGAAGGCTCTTCCCCGAAGGAAGGAAATTAATAGTAGTCTGGATCTCCCAAAGGGGTTTTCAAGCCTCTAAGAAATGGTTTCCGAGATCATTTTAGATCTAACTATCGAGTTGTTGGCCATATGTTCCTTCCTCTGCGTAGAAAGAGGAGATGCCATGTCGAGGAAATCCAAAACGAGTTGCACAATGTGATCATGATTCAACTTCTCTGTCACTCACTCCATACCGTTCTTGTTTATCATACTTGGAAGGTTTTCCTTAACCTTCTTTCTTTTTAGTCCTACACATTTCTTTAGTTCATTTGTCTAGTTCTCATGCCCACCACTCTTTAAAAAGGATAGAGACCTTCCCAGATTCATTTTCTTCTTCCTATCTCATCTTGCTCCTAATCTTCTTTAGATCTTTTTGAAGGTGAAATTTCCTTTTTTCACTTCCTTTTCAAGCCCTGCAAGTCTTTTATAGAGTCTTTCTCTTCTTTTCTTTCTAATTCTTTGGATCGCAATTTGGGTATTGTGCATAATGCATTAGCTAGTCTTAACTGCAATCCAACACTTAGGAGGAAAGGCATAGTTTTGGAAAGCTTGGTGCCACACATGAAAGAGAGGTCAGTGGTGATGGAATTTAATCCCTCATATTTGCACACTAGAACTGGAATGAACCCAATACCTACATCCCTTCATACACCTTTTATGCCACCCTATAGCAAAAATTTGCTTCCCTTGCCTTACATTGTCCCGAATCAGCTAAGCTTTTAACCACACCTGGTATGGTTCATACGCTTTCCAAGAAGATATAGGATACCTCAAATGGATTTGTTTAGGCTAGTCCAAACTCTGTACAAAACAGACTATGCAGAGATGTAGGATATGAAAAAATTAGGGTTACAGAGATACACCAATTTCTTTGCACATAAACCTAATTTCAAGAAGCCCTCTTAGGGAAAGTAAGACACATACTACAAAATGCACTTTAAATCTCTTGAATTGGATATGTACACAAGGATTTACAACTATTATAAGAAAACTATGTCCATACCTACAAGAGACTAGAGGGGGTGTGGGCTTGATAGCTCCTCCTCTGTTCATATAATGCCCTCCTCTGGATTTTTCCTAGCTTGGACTGCTACGTTTCAGCTCCTTGAGCCTTGGATGACTATCTACTTGAGCCTCCTTGAGTATATGTCTCTTGGTGTTCAATGACCAACAAGACTTCCATGCATTTGATGACTCTTCATCTCCTTTTATAGCTTTTGGATGCCTCTCCCAACTTTTCCACCACATTTGGACTCCCTTTCCCGACCTTGAAACCGGCTTAAGTGATCTGAGTCGTGCCTTTTGTCCACATTAAGGTCTTTTGACCCCTTAATCCACCTAAAGCTTGCATAGTTCACATTTTCAACAGTTTGTAGAAGAAATTATAAACACCACTAGGTCAACTTGCAACCTTGGAACCTTTCTTCCTTTAGAAGAACATGTAAAGGAAGCCACAATCAAAAAGTGATGTGAAACCAGAATGTGGATGTGAGACAAAGAGTTTTTATCCAAAGAGCTGATTCATATGCATGCAATAGGAACAATTTCAACATCTTTGAATTGATACTTCTCTGCACAAACATATTGACTTATATTATAATGCAAAATTGAGAAATAAGATACTACACAAATATTAGAAGGGATTTCCCACTGTTGATGTTGATAGACATCATCAATTGTTTTAATCTTTAATTTTGTCAAATAAAAGATTCTACTTTATTTGCTCAATTGATATGTAGTAGGATTCTGAACATTAAGAGGCTAGTGCTTACAAGATTTTCTAATGAATAGAACATCCGATACAAATAATCAATAGATTATGTTGGGAGACTTTGAAGTTTTCTGATGATATGAAATTTATGTGTTGTTAGCATTTATTTTTGTGTGTAAAGATTATGAAGATGAAGAGTTTTTTACACAAAGTCTTGGTGGAAGATGCTTTAAATCATGTTTGGAAATATATGTATAGATATCTCTCTCTCTCTCCATCCATCCATCCATCCATCCATCCATCTATCCATCTATCCATCTATCTATCTATCTATATATATATACATACATATATATCCATCTATCGATCTATATATATATATATATATATATATATATATATATATATATATATATATATATATATATATATACATACATATATATATATATATATATATATATATATATATATATTTATACACACACACACACACACACACACACACACACACATATATATATATATATATATATATATATATATATATATATATATATATATATATATATATATATATATATATATATATATATATATATGTATGTGTGTGTGTGTGTATATATATATATATATATATATATATATATATATATATATATATATATATATATATATACTTTGAAGTTAGGGTGAAAGTCATGGTTACATGCCAAATTCCTTGTTAATTTTTACATCATTGAAATATGGATGCATCCTAGCTACCTTTAGCACATTATGTTCCATTGGAAATTGCTTTGCATTTTTTAGATATGATTAGAAATTGACAATTTCTTTTTAAATTTTTAATCAGTTCTCAATTACTCGAAAAAAATTATGTATATGTTTTTATTAACACTATTTATATTAGAATTGTAATGCTATGCATTATTGAGTTCTACAATGGTATCTAAAAGGGTTGATGTTTTTTTATTTTAAGAAAAAAACAAACAATACGAAAACAAGCAATGTTGATGGGTATTCGAGTGTATACATAACAATTGTTTTCTAGTGAATCAGAATTTTTTCAGAGGCAAGGTAAAAAGTGGAACTAGTGAAAAGGCTTTAAATGAAATTCTTTTCATTCAAATAAGACCGATGTGTTAAAGTTCTATTATGAATAGTTCTCTAGTGTTTAAATGGTAGTTTTATAATCCTTGAAGTAATTGTATCAAGAATGTGTAACTTTTTCCTCTTGAAAATCGAATCTAAAATGTACAAGAGGACTCATCCACGAGTTTTGAAAGAAGACCAATCAAAATAGAGGACCCAAAGACATGAAATCAAGTTAGGAGCTCCATCAAAATCAACCAAATTCAAATGATCTCCATTACCCACCAAAACATGCACCTACACTTCTTGGTGGATGGTTAGCTAGATTCTAGGAAGTGAGGGTGAAAGTCATGGCTATATGAAATATTTATGTTAATTTTCACATCACTAAAATATGGATGCATCCTAGCTTCCTTGAGCACATTATGTTCCATTGCAAACTGATTTTAGTTTTCCATATATGACTGGAAATTGACCATTTCCTTTTTTTAATCAAGTCTCAATTACTCAAAATAACTTACGTATAGTGTTAGTTTTATTAACACTATACACTTTAGGATTGTAATGCATGTACGTAATTGAGTTCTACAATACTATCTAAAAAGGTCGATTTGTCTTCATTTTAGGACAAAAACAAACAATATGGAAGCAACCAATGTTCATGGGTATTCGAGTGTATACATAACAATTGTTTTCTAGTGAATCCGACTTTTTTACAAGCAAGATCAAAAGTGAAACTACTGAAAAGGCTTTAAATGAAATTCTTCTCATTCAAATCATTCAAATAAGATCCATGTGTTAAATTTTTTTTTGTATCAAGAGTGTGTAACCTTTTTGTGTTGAAAATCGAGTCTCAAACATACACAAGGACTAATCCTTGAGTTTTGCAAGTGGACCAATAAAAAAGGAGGACCCAAAGTCATGAAACCAAGTAAGCTACTTCACCAAGATCAATCAACTTCAAATCATCTCCATTACCCAACAAAACATGCACCTACACTGATTGGTGGGTGGTTAGCTAGATTCTAGGAAAAGTAAAACTTTTATATGAGGATCTTTTTTCCTTTATTTCTTGTGTTGTATTTCCATTACTTTCCCTCTTATTTTAGTAAAGTGTTAAAATCTAGCAAGCAGCCCCCTTTTCTTTCTTATCTCATTTTTGGATGATTTTGCTCCTATCTAGAGGTATAGTAAGGCTTTTAAAATTTTGTTTGTACCAAATTGTAGAGAATTCTTTGCACTCTTATTGTAATCTTTTTTTTTTATTTCAAGATTTCTTTGTTCTCTCATATACTACCACAAAGTTTGCCAAAGTCTCAAGTTTTTCTACTAAGTGAATTATGAAAAATATCCAAGTTTGTGCACCTATATCTTTGAACATAAGTAGAGAGTATTGTAGACAGATAGCATGTTTAAAAGTGGATAATTCTCACATCTAGAACATCCAATTTCTTTAATTCAAAGCTTGACAGATAGCGCTTAGGGTCTAGCTTGAATTTGTAGATTCTCATTTTAATTATGTGCATAAGTGCAGAGAAATATTGAGAATAGTGAGTAAATGTCAATATGTGTGGACCTAGTGGAGGGCATCGATCTTCCATAGCTCCATTGGGCTATTAGAAACTTCCCCCATCAGTGGTATCAGAGCATTTTGGAGGCTTGGAGACGACAATTGACATCATATTGAAAACTTGGAGGGATGTTGTGAAAGAACAAGGAGCACTTATGAAGTCAAGAAGATATCAAAAGGGGGCTACATCAATCAAGGCCTCAACTATTTGTCTGTTAGCGAGAGAGAAGTTATCAAAAGGTTATCCACACCTTCGTAAGCATACAAAAACTTTAGGAGAAGCTAAAGGATCACCTTAGAGCTCAGTATTATTAAGTACAGTGCACAAATAGAAAAGTTGGAGATAGGAAACTATCAACCATGGAAATTTTGAGTTAACAACTACATTATGGGCAAAGGATTGTGGGGACTAGTGAGTGGCAGAAATCCAAAGCCTCATAACCATGATCCAACATTTTAAGGATAGGTCATGTCACTTGATGAATGGATAGAGAGGGATAGGAGAGGCATCTTCATTCTATCCCAACACATAAGCAATACCATGATAGGGCATATACAAGACTTGGATATATCCAAGAAGGTTTAGGAAACCTTGGAGATATTGTACTCTTCATTGACCAAGGCAAGGAAGATTCAACTAAAGAATGAGCTAAATAATCTTAGGAAAGCACCAAGCACTAACATTAATGAGTACACTTTGGAGGTTAAGGAGCTTGTAGATGCCCTATGATTACTTGAGAGCCCAATTGATGATGAAAATCTTCTTGCTCACACTTCCAATAGCTTGAAAGAGGATGAAAGATGGGAATCATTCACCACATTGATGAATGTGAGGGATTGCCTACCACAATCTTATCAATTAGACACATTGATGGTGACCGAAAAGATGAACCAAAGAGATTCACAATCAAACATCAACCAAGCCGAAGTTTTCTATGCAAGTAGAGGCAAAAGCAAAAGAGGTGGACAAAAATCCCAAGGTAGAGTGACAGGAAGCTCAAAATTAATCTCAAGCAACCAAGACGGTCACAACCAAATCTATCAATCAAGATTAAAAGGAAGGATTAGAGGAAGAGGATAAAGATTGCAAGAAAGAGAAGCATCAAATGGAGAATGGTACAATTATGGAAAACTGGGCCAATATGCAAGAGTTTGTTGGACCAAAGGAGGAGGCAATCAAGTATACAAATGGAGCCAAGTTAATTATGCTATTACTTCAACCAATTTGTAAAATGAGGGCTTTGTTATGATGCATGATTCAAGTGAATAAGTCAATTTAGATTTTACATAGTACATAGACATTGTTTGTAGCAACCTTTTGAGTTGTAATAAATATATTTTCTTTAATTTACACTCACCCAAAACTGAAGGACACGTGGACATAAGGGATGACACTGAAAAAAAAATTACATATATTGGAGGTGTTCCTTTGAATGGAGCACAAATCTCTGAGGTGTTGAAGGATGTTTTGCATGTTCCAACCCTCACCAAGAACTTGGTTTCATTAGGTAAAATGGTTGGAACATGCTCACTAGTTCAAATGGTTGGAACTTGGTTTTAGTAGGTCAAATGGTTGGAACGTGCAAGAATAAATGCTCATAGAAAAAACCTACATTGTTGCACATAGGTAGAGAGTGTTGTAGGCACTAGAAATGGATGGTTCTCACACCTAAAACATCCATTTTATTTTATTCAAAGCTTGTTAGATAGAGCTTGGGATCTAGTTTGATTTTTTTGATTTCCATTTTGATTCTCTACATGGTTATAGAGAAATTCTCTTTGTGTGAGCCTAGTGGAGGCTAACCATCTTCCATAGCCCCATTGAATTGTTAGAAACTTCCCCTATCATTTTTATCAAGAAAATTAATTTCTTCACTGCTTTAATTTTTTTCTAACTATGCTCAACTCTCACAAATACTCTTTCTAGCATGAAATACAAGTTACATAGAACTATGCACCACATGTGTGGGCTTTGAACTTCTCCACACCTCTATAACAAAAAATACTTCAATGTTTTTTTATAAATGTTTCGAGAATGTTTGACATGGGCTACCAAGTAAGTTTACAAAGGAAGGATGTTATAATGAAGATATCAAGTACAAAATGGTAGAGAAATGAAGAAGATAAGATACACTTCATATTGCAAGTGAACCACAATAAAACTCAAATGGTTTATTTTACTTATGGTAACATGTAGTTAGTCAAGTTGAATCATGGCATCATAGGATGGACCATATACATCCAATGGAATAAGAGCACACATCTGATGAATTTAGTGACTACTTTCCACTTAGGTAGCTCCTGAATGAATTTCTACTCTCCACCCAACCTAGCCTTGTATATATAGTTGTTGAGGACTCAACCACTTTGGTTATAAGCCATCCTTTTCAAAAGCAACTTTACTTGAGAACCACTCCTTTGAAAAAGTGGCATCAATTGAAAATCATCCTTTTAGGAATCTATCCACAACACTCTTCTGTGGATTGATTCCCCACCACCTTTATCTGGAAACGTCCCACTTAGAAAGAATAGTCCACAATGGTCCAGCTCATGGAGCTCTTGCGCAAAACCTTGCTACTTATAGTTTTTGAACTCAAGACCTCCTCCTTGCCCCCCCTAAAACTTATTCACTAAGCTAGGTTGATTCCTTGTCTTAGAGAGCATAAGAACCTATACTTAAGTCTACTTTAAAGACCTTTAGCCAAAGAGTTAAGTGTCCAATCAATTTCCAAATTCATATTTCTATGAACCAATTGAACACTTAGATCATAAAATTATTTTATAAAATTCATTCCTCCTAGGAAAGTTTTTTATCCCTGAAAACATAGCCATATATAAATTTGGAGGTATCCCGGATCTTAATGTTCTAAAACTTGAAGAAAATTCTTTAAATATTCATTCAATCGGTTACCAACTTAGAACTAGAAAGTAGGAAACTTATGTTGGATTGTGGAAATTATTTCCCAAGTAGAGTATTCCTTGGTTCCATCCTTCCATTTTACTAAGTACTCTTCGTACAAATGACTTCTAGTACGTTTATCTCATGTGCAAAGTATCCTTTTAGGTTCATGTGGAACTCTTTCACTTAATAGAATTGGAAGTATAGCATGTTGTCCAACCAAATTATCTAAATCTATTAGACTCTTTCTAAGTTGGCTAACATGGAACACTCGATGAATTCAACTTTCTTCAAGAAGTTGTAATTCATATGCCCACATTCCAAATTTTTTTATGATGGGAAAAGGATCACAATATCTCGGCAAAAACTTGGCACATTAGCCGAAAACCTTGAACTTTTCTGAGCTTTCAAGAACTCGAAGATAAACTATATCTCCTACTTGAAAAGAAACTTCTCATCGTTTAGGATCGGTATAAGCTTTTGCTTGATCTTGAGCTCTCTTCAAGTTTTCTTAGCTAACTTGGTAGAATAGGATCAAACTCTCACCATGCATTAAGTAATTTTGTGGATTATTCCCTTTTTGCAATAGCATGTAATGAAGAGCCACTTACTTTTGAAGATGCATTTGAAGATCCATAATGGATGAGTGCTATGGAATCAAAAATGGATTCCATACATAGTAATGGTACTTGGGACTTATATGGATTGCCAAAAGGAAAAAATATCATTGGTACAAAGTGGGTTACAAGATTACGAGAAAGTGAGATGGTAGCACTGATTGCTACAAAGCTAGATTAGTTGCCAAAGGACATGCACAACAATATGGCATTGACTATGAGGAAAATTTTGCATCTACTTCATGCATGAATACCATTCATACTATGATTGCATTGGGTGGCCAATAAGGTTGGAAAGTACATCAATTGGGATCAAGAAGACATTTATGTGAAGCAAGTTCTTGGATTTGTCATGAAAGGATCTTGATTCTAGAGGTGTTTCCAAAAACGAAAACCTTTGTTCCAAAGCTTCCTAGCTTTTTGGAGGCTCCAAGACTCGACACCTCTGATGCCCTTGATAGGGAACATGATCGAATCATTTTTTTCTAATCCCAGCTACCCATTTCCAATCTTCATTGATCTTGATAAACTATTTTTCCTCGTTCCAACTCTTCCACAGGGAGCAAACCAAGCTTGAGCCTCTGGGAGTCACCTAATAGGGGAGAACAAAAGAGCGAGAAGATCAAGACCCTTCCACACTAGAAGGCCCACAAGCCTAAGAGTGCTTCTTTTTTCTACAAATCAATTTGGCCCAAGAGGCATCCCTGGTGCTCCATGCTTTAATTAACCATTTGGCTACCAACTTATTGGTCATTCCTTCAATGTCTAGAATGCCCAAACCACCTTGATCTTTTTGACTTATGCAAGTAGCCCATTTGATTTTGGTGAGACCCTTTTTGTTAGGGTCTCCCATCCAAAGAAATTTTATGTAAATCTTTCCAATTAGAAAATATCTTGGTCCTTCGATCTCCAACATGAGAGAAAGAAAATAATCAAAGAAAGAAGGAATGTGTTCACCACCATAGGAGGTCCTTCCATGTTAATTTGCATACCTTTCCAAAATGCCAACTTGAGCCGAGTTCCATCGTTGTCCCATCAAAATGGTTCATCCCATTGTAATACCTAATAGGCAAAAGATTTCTCCTCTAGGGATCACGACAGCCATGGTCGACCAAAATTTGAGGTGGATGTGCGATAATGGCCTTGAAAGCAATTTTAGAGTGGTTTATTTTGGTTGCCTCACAAAATGTATTTAGGCAACAACAAAAGGTATCCATGGTTGGCCGGATCATTATGCACAAAATCATTCCTCTCATCGGCAAAGATTCTTATGATCATCTAGTCTTGCTTAAGAGGAAGAAAAGATCTTGAATAAGACCTAAGTGTGCATGATAATTAACAAGGTAGCTGAGACCATCGGTAATGATTGCAAAGAGAATTTGGGCCAAAGGGCATCCTTAGCTAATAGAATGTTTTAATCAAATAGCTTGAGAAAGCTAGCCATTAATATTTATCTTACTTGATGCCTTTCCCAATAACCTTTAGATCATCTCAATGAATTTCTGGCCATAGCCTAGGTCTTTCTGAGATTGGAGAAAGAAGTCCCACTCGAGTCTATTGTAAGCTTTGTCAAAGTTGATCTTAAGGAAGAGGACATCTTGGGTAGATTTATCAGCAGAGGCTAGTCCCTCTTAAACATCAATGATAGCATCACGAATGGAGCTCCCCTTGATGAACCCTTTATTATCCTCACTGATCCAGTTTGTAAGTGACAAGCATAGCAAGGACCCTGTAGCCAATTTGTAACATCCTAATTGAACGCCAATTTTCATATCTTATTCTTCCTATGCTTTTTGTGAATAAGCTTGATAATGCCTTCATTGAGACATTTTGGAAATGCACCAAAACATATGGCCTCTTGCCACACCAAACATAATGGATTAGTCACCATGTGCTTGAAGATCTTGAAAAACTCATTAGTGAGGCCATCCAACCCCGGGATTTTACCATTAGCAAGTAACTCAATAACTTCAAGAATCTCATCATCCAAAATGGGAGCTTCAAGAAGAGGCTTCATATTCTGTGGAATTCTTTTCATTCTGACTCTAGATATGGTTGCCATGCAATCATGCCTATGAGGAGAAAGAGGCATGGAAACCCCCAAAATATGGGTAAAGTGATTGAAAATCAATGTACTATTTTTTCATCTCTCTTGTATTCAAACCCGTCGATATCCATCATGAAAGGGATTGGTTATTTGGATTGCTTCTTCTTGAGGAGGCTATACATCTCTTTAGTAGGTTTGTCCACCTTTCCTACCCACCTGTCTTTAAAGTATACTTATAGATTCTTTCTTTGAATTTCTTCTTTGTATCTCAACATGCTTTTGATTTTCTGGAGTCTATTTTGGTATTGAGAGTGGCCTCAATTCAGTTCTTCCTAAAGATGCCTAAGTCTTCAATACAGATTTTCCCTTATAGCTTGATGAATGTTTTTAAGGTTCTTCTCACTCTTAAACAAGATGTGTTGTGTCTTCGTGACTACCATCCTCCAACACCTGGCCGATGAGGAGTAGGTGGCAAAGGCCTAGTTCCAGGTTGTGGTAATCCTTGTTGGAACAAGGGGAATGAGAAGGTTGTCAGATTGGCATGAAAACAAGGGGCTTTCTTGAGGTTGATGACCAGCTTGAAGGTAAGCACAATTGGATAGTGATGTGAGACAACAAGGTCCACACATTGGGACAAGGAAGGGGGAACCGCTTATTGATGATATTCTACATAAAATAGCTTCTGTTAAGCCTAGCTTTCTGCAAGCCAGTTCTAGATTGACCACTGTTGGAGGAAAAAACCTCTAGTGCTTCTCTAGAGCTTTTTGTTGTTAAGTCCCCAATTGTCTCCCTTCAAACAAAGGATATTTTGGCAAAGCAAGAAGAGTTAAAGAGAGCATGTCTCATAAAGTAGTTATTTGGTCCTAAGCCCTTTCTTGAGTCCTTGCAACAATGGCTCTATAAGGAGTGGTTCCCTCATGGCTTGATGAAGGAGATAGTTGATTGTAGCTTTCATCAAGCTATTTACTACAGGGTTTCATTGAGGGACAATCTAGATGATTAAATCCATGAAGGCTTATTTCTCAAAACATTTGCAGGGGCTGCGTAAGATCCTTGGGCACCAATCTAAATTAATCTATCATTCATCTTCAAAGGTTGATGCAATAATGAGGGAATATAGTCAACACAATTGTGAAGTTGCCCTTGGCAGAGTTGCCAAAGTGTTAATGACTCATCAGTGAGAAAATCAAGGGAATGAATCTGCGAGAGAGTTGGGGCTATGGCACATGTTTTGATTATTTTTGCTCCCATGCAAGTGTTTCTCCTACCACTAAACAAATGAAAACATTGAGAGCTCATTAGTGTTAAGGTTTCAAATTAGGTTTCTATTATCATCAAGAGACCTTGATCTTTTATATTCATGTATGCATAAAAATAGGCACTAGTTTATCAAATCATTCATCAAATTCTCCAAGTGTTCCAACTATCAAGAAACCACCTTCTCATCTAAAACTTACATTTTAATTTCTTTTCACTTATATCTTCACGTTTATGCAACATTAGTTTCATTTCAAATATCCCATTCTATTTCTTTAGTAAAAAAGGTTTTGCACATACAAATGATAAGATAAAAGAAAGGTATTGGTCCCCCAAAATTTATATTGATGTTTCTACTTATGTTGTACCTTGTAAAAGTTGCCAAATTCATTCTTTTGTGCACACAAAATCAATCATCAATGTTTGTTAGTTTCTGTTGAAAGATGTGATATGCAGGTTTGGATATGTTGGAGAAGATTGTGGTTGTTGAGGGTGAGCTAGATGCTCAAGAAGAAAGGGATCTCTTCTCAAAGCATGGGAGTTATTTGGCATTATCAAAGCTCTACAACCTTGAGGCAAATGGGAAGATAGATAGAGGAAATTTGTAAATTACAAAGCAACAGAATCCCAGTTTCCATATTGAGTCTCATAATCTTTCGTTCATTACATTCACAAGCTAGTCAAATCCGAAGAGATATTGGCATTAAGATTGCAAAAGCTTTAGCATGGATAAGAGACTTTCTAGGAGAGAATTGAGAAGGCATCATCTTTGAAGAATGAAGTATACTTTGACAAGTGACATTGCTTAAGTATAAAGAGGCAAAAGTGGTTATCAAGTGTGCTATCCTGACAATACTATCCTGACAATATTTATACAACTGACCACTTATGAGTGAAAATGCTTTGCTTTTAAACAATAATTTCCTCTTCTCTAATGGTATCAAGTTCTTTGGGAACTTTCCAAAAGTGAGAAATAGAAAGCTTTCATCATACCAATCAATTTGAGTTTTTATGAGAAAGATACCACTATCCACAAGCTCATAATTAATACCTAATGGCCTTTCACTCATTGCCTTCCTTGACACCTCATCTGCCATGTAGTGCTCTTTTCCTTTCTTAATGTGAATCTCAAAATCATATTCTTGAAATAGCAGTGGCCAATGCCAAACTCTTCCAACTACTCTAGGCTTATTAATCAAATACTTTAGAGGCTGATGATAAAAAATGACAATGAAATGTATGCCTAGAAGATAGTGCCAAAACTTTTGAAGTGCAAAGACAATAGCCAAACCTTCTATTTTTGTAGAACTATAATTTATTTGTGCTTTGGTAAGTAGTCTGCTTGCATAAGTCATAGGTTTATCCACCATGGGCATGGATGGTTGTGTCAAAACTACTCCTACTACATGAAGACTAGCTTCTGTATGCACATGGAACTTGAGTGACCAATTAGGAATAGTCAAAAGTTGTGCAATACATAACCTTAAATTTAGCTCAGTAAATGCCTTTTCAACTTTAGGACTCCATGACAAAGGGACCTTCTTACTGGTAATCCCTCATAGAGGCTTAGCTATTTCTCCATACATTCATAGAAATCTTCTATGGTACCCTACATGACCTATAAAAATTTGCACTTAGGATTCCTTGACATGGACATGGAAAGGATGGCAGCTACTTTTGTTGTCATCCGTTATGCCATTGGCTGACACTATGTGACCAAGAAGAGTACCTTCGGTAACCAAAAAATGACATTTATCAGGATTCAACTTTAAACCTATTTTGAGACACTGCTCAAAGATTTCCTTCAGATTTTCCAAATGACCATGAAATTCTTCGACTACTCCTATTCTATTTATGCTTGAGAATACTGAAAAGTCATCCATGAAAATGCAAAGAAATGTTGTTAACCATTTCCCCAATATCATATATTGTTCTATTAAATGAAACAAGTTCATTTTTCATACCAAAAGCCATGCACGTGTAAACATAGGTGGCCCATGGAGTAACAAGGCCATTTTGTCTCTATATTCAGGATGAATTAGTATTTGGTTGTAGCCATTGAAGCCATCAAGAAAACTGTACAAAATGTGCCTTTCCACTTCTTCTAGTACTTTCTCTATAAAAGGTTGAGGGAAACCATCTTGAACAATCACCTTATTTAAAGTGCGAAAATCAACATGTACTCTTATTTTGTCGCTATTTTTCTTAGGTACAATAACCATAGATGAAAGCAACCTTGAATGCTCTAAAGGAAAAATAATACTTGCCTCCTTTTTTTTTGTTATTACACCTTGACTGCCACTACATATTTGTGATTAAGACGATAAGGCCTACTTCTTATAGGTGCAGCTCCCTCAACTAAAGGTGTTCAATGTAATGCAAGCTCCTTTGGAATCCTTGATAGATCCTTGTGGGACTATGCTAATGCATTTTTATAGGAAAAAAAGAGAGGCTACCTCTTGCAGTAAGAAATGATAGTGCCACAACCATGAGGCTAAATGGACTATTTCTCTTCATCTCCAAAGTTTACTTGGTCCTGTCTCCTTCTTACATAACCATGTAGTGGTGAATTTTGTTGAAATAGGACCATTCTGGTCTAGCGGCCCAATTTGAGATCTTTGCCTCCTAGGAGGTGCCTACAAAAAATGATCTTCACATGAAGATTTAGCTCGTTAGAGAAAATCGGCCCATTTTGTTCAAAAAATGTTCTTTTCCTACTTGCCCCATTCATGCTAGGTTCCTACTCTGAGGTGGTCCTTCATATAAATCACCAAAAATTAGGTGCCTAAATTGGCCATTTTGGCTATCTGAGAATTCTTGTCGATGACGACCATTTTGTGAGAGCTGCCCAATTTGGGTCATCTAAGGCTTTGTTCTCACCTCTACATCTTGTTTCTTGCAATCACTTAATTTATTCTTTCATTATTGTTCAAGTGCAAATTTTCATTTTTTTCCTCTTTTTGGCCTCCTTGTGGTCCCTCTACAAATTCTTTAGTTATTTCACTAATTTCAATTGTGCAATATTCTGCACTACCCATCATCCAACTTAATAGATTATCATCTTCATGAGATAGTGCCTCTTCTTGTTGTACAAAATACCCAAATTGCTACCAACAAGGGATTATGGCTACAAGCTGTGATGGTCAAAAGGCAATTTGTGTAGTAGTAGCTTGATCAAAATCTTGTTGGAGCTTTCTACTTTTCCATTTGTGCTAAGATAATAGGCACATAAAATGTGTGCCACTATCACTAGTGACCTCTAACGAGCAATCAAATCATGAGAAAATCTAACTTAGCCACTTTCATTTCTATGCAATATGAAGTAGCCTTAGCTTCTACCCATTTTATGGAATATCATGTAGCCATCAAAATATACCTTTTATTACCACATTGACATGTTGGACTGATGGATCCAATGAAATTGAGAACCCACCATTCAAATGGTTGCCACCCATTTGAAATCACCAAAGGTTGGTAATTTAGCCTTGTTGGTTGAGGAGCACATTTTTTAAAAATATCACATTCTTTGGCATATCTAGCAACATCCTTGTAAATATAAGGCCACCATAAACCTTCATGAAGGATTCTATGTGCCAAGCCCTCTTCCTTGAGATTCTCTTCACTGTGCACTACTCTAAGCAAAATATTTGCTTCCTAGGGATAAACACATTTGCACAAAATACCATGTAGGAAATATTTATACAACTGATCATTTATGAGTGAAAATGATTTTTCTTTTAAAAATAACTTTTTTTTCTCCAATGGAGACATGTTCAAAGAGAATTTTCCAGAAGTGAGAAATTGCAGTATTTCACCATACCAACCAATTTGAGCCACCACAAGAAAGAGATTTCTCTCTATGGGCTCATCAGTAATACTTGTTGGCCTTTCACTCGTGGTCATGCTTGACACTTGTTGTACCATGTAATGCTCCTTTCCTAGCTTGATGTGAATCTCAAATTCATACCCTTGAATAAGCAATAGGTTGGTCTACCTTGTGAGTGGATGGTTTTGCCAAAAATTGCTCCAAGAGCATGAAGAATTGCATCTATATGCACATGGAACGAAAGTGACCAATTAGGAATAGTTAGCAGTGGTGTAGTACAAAAATTTAGCTCATTGAATATATTTTCTACTTCATGACTTCAAGAGAAAGGTATTTGATTACTTGTAAGCCTTAACAAGGCTTTAGCTATTTTTGAGCACATTCACATAAATCTCGTGTAATATTTTGCATAGGCTAAAAAACTCTGTTGTTCTAGGAGTCCACAGGATGAGCATGGATATGATGCAAGCTACCTTATCCATATCAATAGTTATCCCTTTGGAAAAAACTATATGGCCAAGGACAATGCCTTTGGTGACAAAAATTGACATTTAACTCGGTTCAATGTCAAATGTTTCCAGAGACACTATTCAAATATTTCCTTCAAATTTTTGAAATGTTGATGAGAATCTTGGGCCATTGTTCGTATGTCAGTACCTGTGAATACTAAAAAGTCGTCCATGAATATGTGGAGAAATGTGGGTAGCCATTTACCCATTATCACATACATTGTTCTACTAAATGATGCAGATGCATTTTTGAGGTTAAAAGCCATGCACGCGTAGACATAAGTGCCCCATGGAATGACGAAGGCCGTTTTGTCTCTATCTTAGGGTGAATGGGAATTGCTGGACCTGATGTTGGTTTGCTAATGTCACAATGAAAGGTGTTTCTTTCATCAAGGCCAATTTCAATTTGTTCATGGCAAAATTAAGCATAAATTTCATACCGGAGCCACCATCCACAATGAAACCCATCAAAATTTCACTCTTTATGGAAACAATCAATCTTGAACTCTAGTAGTCTACCAATGGCACATGGGGAAAATCCAACATTTTCCCATATATACTTGGTATAAATTGGTATAACTTTAAGTAAATCACTTTTCACATTTTCATCCATCTTAATGAGTTGTTATAAATTGACTTTATGATGAATACCCTTCAAAATTTCTTCAATATTAACTTCGTGTACATGTTCTTGAGGGCAAGTCAATTGATCCTTCAATGAATTACTCATTCTTTCATAGGCTTCTTCAATGTCCACATGGTTGCTCAGATCGGCCTTCATGCCATCTTCTTTGTTCTTGGTTCTTTGTTCTTCATCTATATTAGCGATAACACATTAGTGCTCTAGTATAGCTTGTCTGATCTAGATGGTTCTCCTCCTTGTTGTCTGAATTTGAATTGCTAGCATAAAATGTGTTGGGAACTTTTGTATTACCTCTGTGTTAAGCTCCCTTGAGGTAGTAGCAATCGTGCACCTCCTGACCATTTTGCCACTAAATTGGCATGTTATTAATTTTGGACAATTCCTGTTGTGTGAATTTGAATTGCTAGCATAAAATGTATCAAGAACTTGTGTATTACCTCTCTATTGAGCTCGCTTGAGGTAGTAGCAGTTGTTCACCTCCTGAATATTTTGCTACTAAATTGGCAAGTTAATCAATTTTGATAGTTCTTGTTGGAGTGGCTATTGTTGTCTGCGGATATCTTGAATAGTTTGCAACTCGTCCAATTTATGTCGTAGTTGCACTAATAAATCATCATTGGAGGGTGCAGGTGGCGAAGTGACCTTCTCCTCCAGTTGACTCCATTGCATCTTATGTGCTTCCAACTCCCTTCTAAGCTACTCAATGGAGTTCGATAAAGTGACATAATTTGCTTGAGTACCACCTTTGAAGTGCACTCTAGCTTCTTGGATGCGAGAAGCGACCACTTCAAAGTCCTCTAATGTAGCATCCAATCTCAGTGGTTCTCAAAGATTCTATTGAGAGGGCCTTGGGAGAGGCTTCTCAATCCACTTTCTCACTAAAAAATAACCTAGAGCATGGGCAAGCAAGAAATGATTGCTTTATCACGTGTGTTGAAAGAGATGGATGGATACCTCAAGGAAGTGAGTTGGTATTACCAAAACTTGCTCTGTACCTGCCCTATTTCACTTCAGGGTTATGTAGTAGGCCCTCATAGCTTGCAAATGATATAGAATAAGTACCTATGTACTTTGGAATTGATGCTTCAAACAATTACATCAAAACGGATAACTTTGCAAATAGCTTAGATAGCTAGTGATAAAAAACTTTGGTCTTGACACCTGCTCGATCTTTTGCTTAGTGCTCGCAGTACAATAGCAATTGATCAGAATACTTTGGAAGTTATCTAACTATCTTAGATAGATAGTGATTACAAGTGGAATCAGTAAAAATGATAAACTATACAATGCGAAATTGATTTAGCAACCAAAGGTTTACCCCTGACTTTTCAAGGACTATACAACACAAGACCAGTGAGCACTTTGAGGCGTTTTTCTCCCAGCTGGATGACGAAAATTTCATCAAATTTTGATAGCTTAAATTGGACTTTGAGTGGGTTCCAAGAAGCCATCAAAGAAGAAAAAGGGATACGAACTCACTGAGATATGGTCATGCAAAGTTCACTATTGTGAGTAGTCATAGCAAAGATGTAGACAGAGTTGATCAATGATGTAATGTATTATAGAACAATGTTGTACATGATCATTGGCATAGAGATGATGCCCAATGATAGTGAGAAGATTAGGCTATGAGTAAGCCACTCAACCTCTACAAATGATCAACAATAAGCTCAAGAATAGGGGCACTAAAAGCCGCGAGATTACAAGTCTCTCATATAATGAATTTCTTCAAGTTTGAAGCTGAAATTCAAATAGAGCTCCATGTAAAAATACTCCTTTAAGTTAGGAGTGGTTCTACCAAATGAGATTCCTAACTCTTGCTTTCTCTAACTCCACGATATTTAATCATTTACAAGATTCTCTCAAGTGAAACACCTTTTACAAATGGTAAATGGCCTAGTATTACCCGCCAAAGTTCACATGCTTCATGAAGTGATTGTACATATTTGTTTCCATGCCTAGCCAAGTGTGAGGCTTCGATATTTGCATCAACAGCTTCCCCTCAAGCCAAACATCTTGGCTTGCGCTTCTTCATCAATCCTCTTGGATGTCCTGCAATCCAATCATAGCTTTAAACCTGCAAAGTTAAGTACCATCAAGTGCTTTGGTTAACAAATCTGCACATTGCATGTTTGTACATACATATGCCAATTGAATCTCCTTGCTCAATAGATTCTCTCTAACATAATGATAGTGTACCTCTATATGCTTGGTTCTTGCATGATAGATAGGATTTGCTACAAGATGCAAAGAGCTTGTATTGTCACCAAAAATCATAGGTGAGTGAGTGTGAAGTTCCAAATCTGAATATAGCAATCTAATCCATATGGATTCTTGTGTAGCATTGGCTAATCCCCTGTATTCAGCCTCTGTTGAAGATAGAGCAATTGTAGGTTGCTTCTTGGAAGACCATGAAATGGGCTTATCACCTGCAAAAGACAAATATCCAGAGGTACTCCTTGTGTCATCTTTACAACCTGCCCAATCTGCATCTGAGTATAGCTGAACGTCCAAATCTAATGTATATGGAAAGCATAGACCTTGATTTTGAGTACCCTTGAGATACTTCAAAATCCTTTTGGCAGCTTCCAAGTGAGGTGCTCTAGGTTTATGCATGAATTGACTTAAAACACTTACTCCATAGGCTATATCAATCCTTGTTATAGTTGCATAGTTTAGACTTCCAACTACGCTTTGAAATCCTGCAATGTCTTCAAGCAAATCACCTTCATGAGCACTCAATTTATGATTTACCTCCATAGGGGTGCTAGCTACTTAGGTGAGACCTCAATCTTTGATATTTGAGGAGTTTTGTTCAATGGAAGAGGATTTGTAGCTTAAATCCCAAGCAAGAATTAGCAACAAAGATGCCATGTTCTCCACCAATGCATTAGGTAAAGGTGGTTCCTTGACCAAATGTGAGAGTGAAAAGAAGAAGAGTAGTGGTAAGAAGAAGTTTCAAGGACAATGCTTCCATTGAAAAAGAAAGGGATATGCAATTGCAGATTGTGATGTCAAGAGGATAGATGAAATGAAGGAGGAGACAACACATGGAGCCAAAGCAAAGGTGGTATGCTCCTCAACACAAGAAGAATCAATTGTGGATTCATGGGTACTAGATAGTGGTGCATCTCATCACATGACCAATGATATAGGTCAATCTAGTTCTATGCAGTCTCAGCAAGAACCCATCATGGTGATAGGGACAGTATTGAAGGAGATGCAACAGAAAGGTATTGATCTTAATCACTTACCTACAGCGAATGGAATGAAGGAACCTTATAGAGCTTGTATGATGGGCAAGCTGCACACAGAGACATTCCTACAAGAAAGCAAGAGTAGGTTAAAGGATCCTCTAGTGTTGGTATGTGCTAACTTGTGTGGTAAGATGTCTATACATGCCTTGCAAGGATCTTCCTTCATTGTGAGTGTCGACAACTATAGCAGGAAGATGTGGATGTACTTTCTTTGTGATAAGGCTCAAGCCTCTGGTAAGATTAAAGAACAACCACAACTTGTTGAAATTGAACTAGGGAAAAGTGTGAAGAAGCTTGGAATAGGAGGTCGTGGTGAGCTCAACTCAGAGGAGTTGGAAGGTTTTTGCGAGTGTCAATTAGTGACACTTCATACGCCACAACATGATGGCATTATGGAATGCAATAGTCACACCATTGTTGAGATAGCAATGTGTATGAGGGAAGGCATGGGCTTTCCTTACCAACTAAAAAAGATTCATCATGAAGTCTACATTGGTAAGAATCCTTTAGTCTCATACTTCAGAATTTTTGAGAGTGTGTGCTATGCTCTTGTCTCAGGTCAAAGAAAAAACAAGTTGGAACCAAAAAGCAAGAGATGCTTCTTCTCAGGTCACAATGAAAAGCAAAGGGCTTTCATGTTGTATGGCCATGAGGCAAAGAAGATCAAAGGGAGTCACGATGTGGTGTTTATGGAGCAGCACATGGAGTGGAGAAAAAGAAAGGAGCTTCCACTTTATCATCAAGCAAAGGAGTAATTCACTATGTACCTAGCCCAAGAGTCATCCCTACCTATGACTAGGAGGAAGCATCATCATCGAATGGTGAGAAAAGATTCTACCAACCTAAAATCACCTAAACACATTGGTTGTCACAACACTTGGTGAAGACAAAGCTCTATGGTCAGAGTAATCCTATGCCAACAACTATTTAAGAGAAGGTGAAAGGACCAAGGATATCACACAGAATAGAGGAGTGCAAGTGGGCTTCTACTTGTATAGTCAGTATAGCCATCACGATTGATATTATAAAGGATGTAATGAAGCTAATAGTTGAAGATGAAGCACATGTAGATCCAGCATGGAAGGAGGTTATGCAAGCCAATTGTGACAGCTTAATGAAGAATGAAGCATGGGAGGTCACTAGCACCAAGTGGGTTTGGAAAGTTAAGGACGTGATAGAAGGAATCTTGGAATGCTTTCAAGAGACATTCGTAGCACAAAGACTTTCACTAAACAAGGGTTTTGATTTTCAAGACTTATTTGCTCTAATAACCACTATTTGCATCCTTCTAATGCTAGCAGCTCAGATGAAGTGGCAAGTTTTAGTGTTAGATGTCAAATAAAAAAAATTGAATGTTGACCTCAAGGAGGAGGTACATATCTCTCAGCCATCATGGTTTGAGGCTCCACATTCAAAGAGCACATTATGTAAATTGAAGAAGTCATTTTATGTGATGAAACAAGCCCTAAGATCATTATATCAACAGATAAACATTGGGAGTTACATGAAGGTCTTTGGTAATCTTATCTACTTATGGAGTATCATACAAGATATAAGATTTCAAAAGTTTGAGAAGGCTTGGGAATAGACCTCATGAAGGAGAGTCAAGAGTTGGCAAGTAGGTACAATTGAGAAGGATGGTGGAAATCACATGCTATCCCATCAAGAAGAATGCAGCATGAACCCTAACCAAAGTGCTTACAAAGGATCTACTTCAAATACATCTTTGAAGACTTGGCATTGGGCCAAGAAGGTAGTTCACCTTTGGGTGGAAATTGAGGGGGGGAGTTAGACATGGTCAATGCTCCACCCTCATGGAAGACTTGGCATCATGCCAAGAATGTAGTTCACCTTTGGGTGGACATTGAGGGGGGATGTTAGATATGCTCAATGCCTCACCCTTATATAGCACCACCATTGTTCCATAACACTCTATTTTGTAAGGCCCCCATTATGAGGAGGAGCCATGTGAGAGTGTTGGACATTGGTAGGTTCCTGACTTTGAGCTTAGATGAGGTCTAGAGTAGACCGCAGATGGATAGTAAGGAAGATTACTTCTAAGCCATTGGATTTGGGATTGACCCGATGTGAGGATCAGCCTAAATCAAGGGCTAGAAACAAAAGTAGCTTTCTTAACTTGGGGAAGGGTCTATTTGATGTGGGCCATTGGATCTAGACTTGATCCTAAGTGTGGATTAAGAAAGATTAAGGGCTGCAAACAAATGGTTGTTGATCCTACCTTTTTACCATTGGATTTACCCCATAGATCAATGATGGAGATTAATTTGGGCATGGATCAAGCTACCACGACCCTAGAACATGGGTAGGCTGACTTAGGCTTGGAGGACCTTAAAAGGATGGTCCCCATCCCATGTTGGATCATGATTTGTTTTGTTTGGAACCATTAGGGTATCCATCTTAGTACCCATTGTGTTGGCCTATAGCACTTCACCTACCTTCTATCTAGATCACCATCTAAGCTCCATATAGGGAGTGCATGGGTGGATAGAACCATCTATATCTTGTTTAGTGTTTGATTTCTATTGTATTAGTTTTATGAGTTTGAATTGAATTTAGTTGAGTTCATGTTCTACTCGTCTTGAGTCCACTTTCCATTATAACCAAATCTCTTGTGTTATTCCCATGAGTAGCAATATCTCTCTTTCTATCTAACCTTGATCTTATATGTGTGTTGGGGTAACCTCTACATGGCATTAGAGTTACAACACTAGCCCACCACTTAGTCATTATTCATTCATTTTTCTTTTTCTTACAACTATGACCCTTGAAGAAGTCAATTTGTGTAGGATGAATCAAGGTCTCAAGAAGTGGCTACAATCTCAAATTTAGAGCCTTTGCAAGTATTTTGTAGGTAGCATTGAGAAGCTTGATTGGGTGCTGTGTCGGATATCATCTAACTATCCCCCATCCATGCAAATGAGGAAAATAAGACCCTCCATGAGTGATTGAGGAAGTTGCCACCCTTCCATGACCTCCTAGAAGGCAAGACCAATCCCATACCCAAGAATCCCCCAATACCTCATAAAAAACTGGGGAACGACCATCATCACTAGGGTACTTGTCCCTAGCAAGCCCATGCAATGCATCAAAGAGCTCACTATCAAAAAATGGGGCAAGAAGTGTAATCTCCATCTCATCAGTCACTGTTCACTACACATGTTGTAGGACACATCAGCTGCTCTCTTGCATATTCTCGATAGGCATGTCTTGAGATCATAGAGTGCGATAAAATAAAGTGGCAATCTCTCAGCTCTCCAAGCTCCGTAGCAGAGGATCCATCCATCTGATGAAGGTGTCTGACCTTAGCCCATGAATGCTAGGGTTGAACTAGTAAAAGATAGTCTTCTTCCAAAATAGGATCACTAGCCTAGGTCCAATGCGTAGCCTATCGATGATGGAAAAAGGTTCTCCCTCTATCTTCAACTTCCTTCAGCTCCTTCTATGGTTAGGCAAGCTGTGAGCCAATCCACTGACAATATGATTGATGCTCCAAGAGCTGTTGAAGGGAGGCTACGCCTCTTTGCAAGAATCACTCTCTCTCATAGAGTAGAGCTAGCTGCTGACTACTCTCCCTATGAAGGAAGGAGCTAATCATCTGAAGGCCAATCCCAAGGTAGTGAGCCCGATATCCCTCAACCCAAAATAGGTGGGACCAAATTGCCTCAATCTGATCAAACATGCACTCATCAAGCTGCACCTAGTTAGGAATGCACATTACCTTGGGGCCTTTGGTATCCCCCTTTGCAAAGGAAGCAACCATAGGAGCATGATTAGAAAAACAAGAAACCACCAGAATGCAAGTCCTACCACGACAATCAACAAATACATCACTAATTTATATCTGATCAATTAGAGAGAGATTCATGCCTCCTATCCACCTGCCAAATCAAGAGAAATGAAGGCTCTCTCTCTCTGTGTCACTCTCAAAAAACCCTCAATGTTCCATACATCGCACAACCTCAAGGTCACACATCTTCTCTCCCAAGCCCGAATCTCCGAACCATGCACATTGGTTTGGATACCCCGTCACAATCCTTTGGTGCCTCAATCATATTGAAGTCACCCGCAAAACACCAAACATTAGCATAAGGAATAGCATCAGTGATTTATAACCATAAAGTGGGAAGAGCACTCTCTTGGTGTAGGGCATACAAGGTCAAAAACCGTATCTTTGGTCCCCACATAGAAGAATCATCCAAATGGCCCCATGAGCAATAATCTCTCCCCTGTCTACAATCGTGACTACAAAGACTCCCCAACAGAGATACATACACCTTGAGAGCCATTGGGTCCATACACGGTTGACCAAAAAGCCTCCCCATGACGTGAAAGGAGTTGTCTAAACTATCGTGTATGGCTTAGTGAGAGATGATGGTCCTGACGCATCAGAATGCCAATGGATTTGCCAACCATGCACTCATGAAGCTCCTAACAAAGGAAAGCCCTGTAATGAAGGGATTGAGGCTTGCCCATTCCCTCAACATTCGATGAGAAAAAACTCATGAGAATGAGGCAAACCAGGATGCTACAACAGTAGCAAAATGCACCATCTTTAAGGCAATTTTGGATGGGGAGTAACCTGAGCCAAAACATCCATGATATGCAACCAAGTTCTTCGACAAAACCTTGCATAGGCTTAGCCATGTGGACTCACCAACCATACCGGCTTTCTTCAAGCGGATCACATATTCCTCATGTATATAAAATAAGGTAGAGTTTTGTTCAATGGAAGAGGATTTGTAGCTTAAATCCCAAGCAAGAATTAGCAACAAAGATGCCATGTTCTCCACCAATGCATCAGGTAAAGGTGGTTCCTTGACCAAACGTGAGAGTGAAAAGAAGAAGAGTAGTGGTAAGAAGAAGTTTCAAGGACAATGCTTCCATTGAAAAAGAAAGGGATATGCAATTGCAGATTGTGATGTCAAGAGGATAGATGAAGTGAAGGAGGAGACAACACATGGAGCCAAAGAAAAGGTGGTATGCTCCTCAACACAAGAAGAATCAATTGTGGATTCATGGGTACTAGATAGTGGTGCATCTCATCACATGACCAATGATATAGGTCAATCTAGTTCTATGCAGCCTTAGCAAGAACCCATCATGGTGATTGGATAGTATTGAAGGAGATGCAACACAAAGGTATTGATCTTCATAACTTACCTACAATGAATGGAATGAAGGAACCTTATAGAGCTTGTATGATGGGCAAGCTTCACAGAGAGACATTCCCACAAGAAAGCAAGAGAAGGTCAAAGGCTCCTCTAGTGTTGATATGTCCTACTTGTGTGGCAAGATGTCTATATAGGCCTTTGGAGGATCTTCCTACATTGTGAGCATCGACAACTATAGCAAGAATATGTGGATGTACTTTCTTCGTGGTAAGGCTCAAGCATTTGGTAAGATTAAAGAACAAACACAACTTGTTGAAAATCAACCAAGAAAAAGTGTGAAGAAGCTTGGAATAGGAGGTGATGGTGAGCCCAACTCAGAGGAGTTGGAAGGCTTTTGCAAGTGCAAAGGGATAAAGTGTCATTTAGTGACACTTCACACATCACAACATGATGGCATTATGGAATGCAAGAGTCACACCATTGTTGAGATAGCAATGTGTATGAGGGAAGGCATGGTCTTTCCTTATCAAATAAAAAAGATTCATCATGAAGTCTACATTGGTAAGAATCCTTTAGTCTCATACTTCAAAATTTTTGAGAGTGTGTGCTATGCTCTTGTCTCAGGTCAAAGAAAGAACAAGTTGGAACCAAAAAGCAAGAGATGCATCTTCTCAGGTCACAATGAAAAGCAAAGGGCTTTCATGTTGTATGGCCATGAGGCAAAGAAGATCAAAGGGAGTCACGATGTGGTGTTTATGGAGCAGCCACATGCAATGGAGAAAAAGAAAGAGCTTCCACTTTATCATCAAGTGAAGGAGTAATTCACTATGTACCTAGCCCAAGAGTCATCCCTACCTATGACTAGGAGGAAGCATCATCATCGAATGGTGAGAAGAGATTCTACCAGCCTAAAATCACTCAAACAGATTGGCTGTCATAGCAATGGGTGAAGAAGAAGATCTATGGTAAGAGTAATCCTATGCCAACAACTATTCAAGAGAAGGCAAAAGGACCAAGGATATCATAGAGAATAGAGGAGTGCAAGTGGGCTTCTACTCGCATAGTCAGTATAGCCATCACGATTGAGATTATAAAGGAAGTAATGAAGCCAATAGTTGAAGATGAAGCACATGTAGATCCAGCATGGAAGGAAGTTATGCAAGCCAAATGTGATAGCTTAATAAAGAATGAAGCATGGGAGGTCACTAGCATCAAGTGGGTTTGGCAAGTCAAGGACATGATAGAAGGAATCTTGGAATGCTTTCAAGAAACATTCATAGCACAAGGACTTTCACTAAAAAAGGGTTCTGATTTTTAAGACTCTTTTGCTCTAATGACCACTAAACCGTCAATGTTCCATACATCGTGCAACCTCAAGGTCATACATCTTCTCTCCCAAGCCCACATCTCCGAACCATGCACAATGGTTTGGATACCCTCTCACAATCCTTAGGTGCCTCAATCATATTGAAGTCACCCGCAATACACCAAACATTAGCATAAGGAATAACATCAGTGATTTATGACCAGAAAGTGGCAAGAGCACTCTCATGGTCTAGGGCATACAAGGTCAAAAAATCG
Source organism: Ceratopteris richardii (assembly GCA_020310875.1). NCBI lineage: Eukaryota > Viridiplantae > Streptophyta > Polypodiopsida > Polypodiales > Pteridaceae > Ceratopteris > Ceratopteris richardii. The sequence continues at coordinate 76,849,498 of CM035421.1, read as the reverse complement.
TATTTTTGGTCCCCCCATAGAAGAATCATCCAAATGGCCCCATGAACAATAATCACTCCCCTATCTACAATCGTGACTCCAAAGACTCCCCAACAGAGATACATACACCTTGAGAGCCATTGGGCCCATACCTGGTTGACCAAAAAGCCTCCCCATGACTCGAAAGGAGTTGTCTAAACTGTCGTCTATGGCTCAGTGAGAGATGATGCTCTTGAAGCATCAGAATGCAAATGGATTTTCCAACCATGCACTCATAAAGCTCCTACCAAAGGTGAACCCTATAATGAAGGGATTGAGACTTGCACATTCCCTCAACATTCCATGAGAAAAAACTCATGAGAATGAGGCAAACCACGGCTGTAGCAAAATGCACCATCTTTGAGGCGGTTTTGGATGGGGAGTAATCTAAACCAAAACATCCTTGATATGCAACCAACTTCTTTGGCAAAACCTTGCATAGGCTAAGCCATGTGGACTCACCAACCATACCAGATTTCTTCAAGCCGATCACATATTCCTCATGTATATAAAATAAGCTAGATCTCCTCGAAATGTGGGATGAACAAAATGTAGTGCCTACCCAATAGACTAGTCTAGATGCGTAGCCCCATAAAGTGGGAATGAGAAAGACACGACCCACTCCAAGGTAGACGCACTCCAAAAAGGAAGGGTGTCAATATGGACCCTAATAGGTGCCTCACTAGGATCCTCTTGACTGATAAAGAATCTCCAAAACTCATAGCCAAAGCTCACCCCCCAGAAATGTTAGTCAAAGCTTACCATTGTTGGAGGAGTAGCCATCAAGGGTGACATATCTAGTGAAAGAGGGGGGCGTGAAGGAGATTGTCCCTCATGGACTACCCAACTCACCAAGACATCAATGTCAAGAGATCCCTAAGGATAAGAAGGGGAACTACTAGGTGGATGAGGGGTTACAAAGTAGAAGAGGGCTGAGAGGAAGACATAAACATGGAGGGGGCGAGGATGAAGGTCGAGACAATGGTACTGATAAGGGAGGAAAACCAAGGGGGTTCCTACTCCACCTCAATGCTAGGGTCTAGTTCCTCCCAGCACATGCGAAACCGGTTCCTTGTGTGAGTGAATTTCGCATGTAGAGTGGCGGGGTTTCCCACATACAAGAGTCACCCTATTAATGAGTAGTTTCCCATGCTGTACGTCTCTCATGAAATGATCATCTTCAAGCCCAAAATCACTTCATTCTCCTTGCATTGCTAACTATCCAAGAGAAGATAGGATTGCCCCAAATGAACTGCACAACCACATCTCCAATCCCCACAACATCACACTGGTAAGAGTCACCCAGTCTCACGATACCAAGAGACTTTGCTGCATAATTAGAGAACCATTCTCTATGTGGTGTCACATGGAAAGAAGCACCAGAATCTAGCAGCCAGGTGTGGGAAAGAGAATCAGTTATAAGTGCCTCAGATGGCACAGTACTATCAAGTGTCAACACATCAGCATCATCAGAAATAGCATTAATTTATTCAATCTTCACAGTCGAAGTAGATGGTGCATGTAACTGTTTAACATGCCCATCAACATTCTGGCCTTTACCTTTAGCATTCTTTAATCCATAACAGTCTTTCTTGATGTTTCCTTTCTTATGACAATAATGGCATTCGATATCCCTCTTCCTTGATTTACTTCTACTCTTATTCCATTGACCATTCTTTTCCTTATTCTTGCTCCTGCCACGTTGCTGATTCTTTCCTTGGTAAGAATCACAAACATTATATGCATCTCCACTCTGAGTGCCAACCATAGATTTTCTACAAATCTCCTCACTCAAGAGTGCTCCACATATGTCATCATAGAGGAGTTTACCACCAGGTGCATTGTTGCTAATAGCTGTGCAAAACGTATCCCATGATGATGGCAGGGTGCATAACAGCAATACTGCTTTCATTTCATTATCCATATCCATTTTTTGAGTCTGTAAGTGGGAGAATATAGCATCAAACTCATTTAGATGAGCAGCAACACTATCTGTGTCCATACGAAGGTCATATAATTTTCTCATCAGATACACTTTATTTGATGCCGTCTCTTTTTCATATGTATTGCATAACTTCTTCCAAAGCTCCTCTGCACTTTCACAGTCTAATACTGTAAAGTAAACATTATCTGCCAGGTGCAAGCGAATGGTAGACCTGGCCATTTCATCTAACTCATCCCAATCACCTTCATCCATGTCAGCAGGCTTCTTTGAAATCCCATTTACTGGCTTCCATTGCCTATTTTGAATCAGCACATCTTTAATCTGATTCTTCCATAGAGAAAAGTTTGTGCCATCAAATTTTTGGATCTCAAAATGGTCTTTGCCTTGCAAGTTATAGATCCTCCTCGGATCACTGGCACTAGACCTTGATCCAACGGATGTGCCTGAGACCTCTGATGCCATGATGGTAGAGAACTGAATAAAATGATAATGGAGCTAGAAGAGTCCAAACACCAACAAATAAGTGTATCAAGTAGTAAATCGACCACTGTATAGTTGACTAAACCAGAAATATGGAAAAATTTGCCAAAGTATCCTCTGCAACATTAGCATATGACCAGTGTCAAAGTATCATAAAACTGCAAGTATTGACATGTCTACCTGCATAGTGAATCACTGACTCCACTACATATTATCAGTTATCCAATAGAAGCCAACTAGGCTTATCGATCACCTACGAACAACTATCATACATCTCCTATGGCGAGGCTAGGTAAGTTTTCCACCTGCATCACTGAAGAGACCCCGACATCTGGGTGTCTCCCAGTTAAGAAAACCTCACCACGACCCTCTTTATCAAACGTAAAAGGCTTTATGCATAGAACGTAACTGCTACATCAATGACCACATGGACATACATAAGCGGTATCCACAAAAGCGTGCATGGCGTGTATGTGCTCAATATATGCAGTAAAATGACACTAAAAGGCTGACTACACAGCCCAAAAACTAGCCAATAACACATGCAAGTGTTTGTCAACTCTGATGTTTTAGGCTTAAAAAACCTGCATAAATTTGCAGCGGCTGCTCCCACCAAAACTGAAAACCTCTCAAGAAACCTGTAGTTTTACGAGTGTGGCTGAAAAATACAGCCCCAAAGGTTGATATTTATTGTCTGAGAAGTACAAAGAACACTGTTCTTGATGTTCTTGGACCTATGTGAAGAGAACTATGTGCGAAAGTACTCCAAAATGGCTCCAAAAGACACCCCAAAAATGCTTCAGAAATAGGCTTTGAAAGCAAAGAATGAAGCTTTGAGGGACCAAAACTTGTTCAAGGTAATGTCAACCTTAATCTTTCCCCTTCTTCAGACACCATACAAGAGTGTAGCTTAGTGGCAAGAGATTGCCACGGTTAAGCGAGCTCTGGGGGGAACAGTACTGGGATGGGTGACCTCTCGGGAAGTTCCGGGAACCTCTATATTCCTTGATCGTTGAGGTCCTCCCTCGCGCGCAGCCAACGGTGCCAACGGTGACTTCGCTCGGATGACAAGGTATGCCAAGGTCTATGCCTTGGTCACCGCCTTAGTCATAAGCCTTGGAGAAAGACAGGGGGGGTGCTGGCTTCGCTCGCACAAAAGGAACAAAGCTTTTGCCTCGAACTGCTCTGATACCAATGAAGTGTTTCGACGTCGATGCGCCATTGTGCGCTCTCCTTCTCAAGAGCTCCACGACGATATGCTTGGAGTAGAAAACTGAGCTCCTAAGCCGCACGGAGTACTCCGTACAGAGGGTGCAGAATACGCACAAAACACAGTACACGGGGAGCACGAAGACCGACTTCTTAGGTCTTGCAAATGCGGTCAAACTTACATTACAGTCTGTGACTGACCAGGCCACTATATGTTTTATTAAAGAACATATACAAAGAAGTGTCCAGTGGCCATTTGGCTTTTCACATGGACACTAACAGTAACATGAATGTAGAGAATTTACAAGAATATTCAAATGTAGGGATAGAAATCTGAATATGTATGAGGTGTGTGACCTGATAGGTTGTAGAAGAGTGAATATGAGTGCCAGAAAGAGGAAGGATCAATCTAAAACTAATAATCAGCAAACCTTCATCTGAACATAGGCTATGGAAGACCTAAGTCAGATACGTGTGTGATAGATCACATATTTACAAAAGTAGCAAACAATGCTAACAAGTTTGCTGTCAGAAATCCTCAAACTCATATGAATATACCTTCTTGAATACCTCATCCAAATATGCATAAAGCATACATGTACTGATTCTCTTGAACCTATGCCGAATAGGACTCCTCCTGATATGGATGCCACTGACTCCATAAACTCCAAGTAGTGCTTGTGTGCATAAAGAGAATATGTACCTGAATTCTTAACATAAGATGCAAATCTTATGTTAACCACCATCCAATATCTTTGAAGTAAACCGAAATCTTCATGGAGAAGACAATCTTCAAATACATCATGTGGATGGCCGATCCACACCACCAAGCTGATGATAGGTAAGTCCTCTCCATAAGCAAGAGTGTGAGCACACTCTTCTTCTCCAAGAAGAACTCCATAGCTGCTCCCCAACATGCTCGAAGATAGCACCATGGCTGCCCCATGTGCTAAGAGCATCACCTCTATTGAAGTACCAAACCTGAAATTGAACTAGGTGTAGGATGATTTACAAAGTGATCGAACCTTGTTCTTATATAGTATTTGTGTCTTTTCCAAAAGCATAACAATAAAGCAACAGCAATACGATCGCTCCATAAAAGAAAACACGAAAGCGCGTTCCGTTTCCGTCGTGCATTCGCATAAGCATGTCAAACTAAAAACAATCGTCTTCGGGAACACGCTGTTGGAGCCAGGGATCGAGCTTGCATGGGCAAGTTGAGAACACTATCGCTTATGCAGTTTGTCACCTGCTTTTGTTTAAATAAAATTCATTCTATATATATGTGAACATTTTATGGTAACTTGAGCAATTTGATCAATATACTATATGAAATTGTTTCCAACACCATCTCCACACAGTAGATAAACGAGTATTGCAGGATAAAAGAAAGCATTGGTGTGACAAACACTCTTGAAAGAAATGAAAGGGAGTTGCTAAAGACTACGCAAGAGAGCTATGAGAATGAAGAACGCTGAGCACTCATCTGATCAAAGATACGAAGAAGGTAGAAGTTTTTTTTGTCTGATTAATTCATGGATGAAGTAGCGAGAATGACCGAATGTATGGAATGTCTTTTTTTTCCATGGAGTTTCTTGACGTCAAATGTGCGTATGAGACTCTGTAACTGGTTTTCTCTATCAAGCTTTCTAAAATAAATAGTTACAATGTATTGGCTTCGAGCTGAATGATTTCCACGTTTGTACAAAACATGGTAAGAGTATACTTTCAAATTTTTCGTGAGAACATAAATACTTAAGATTCCATATTTAACCCTCTAAGTTTCTAAGATGCCTTATGAATATGAGGATGAGTAGGAAAGCTAATACCTTTGTTGACATTTCATTCGTGACCCTTATGTACATGATGGTTGAGAGTTTGGGTTAAAAGGGAGGATCTTTCCCTATTCATGAGCACCAGATGGCTAGGATAGAGAATTCAGAAATTGGTGTTAGTGTTTTGATATGCGTATCATGGCAAGGACTCCCTAATGATAATTAAATCTCCAAATCCTAAGGACGTGTCTGTAGGGGATATCAATCTCGTAAATACGTTATGTGAGTGTCTAGAGGGAAATGTGTTTCAAGGCACCTTGTGTGCTAGACTCACACGATCTAAATGCCCACATTTTGGTGAACCCAACATGGAAGTGAGGTTCAAGCGTTAGGAAAATTGATAATTCTGAAAACACTCTCAAAAGAAGGATACATGAATTTTCGTAAATGATCTAAATGCTAAAAATTCCTTAATCTTGAGTTTCTTTTGTGCATGATATAATTGATCAATGATTTGGGAGAGTGTGATAAGAACAATGTGAGATGTATTGATATTAGTTTTCACACCTGCGTAGGGGCAATATGGGAGTAGATTAGTGGAATTGAATTGGATAGACCAAGATAGCAAGTCTCGAGGAATATGGTTAAGGATATACATTTTTGATCGATGAAATGAGATTAATCTCCTAAATAGTGTCATCCCTAGAGGCACTCGTAAATGTTTAGGGTTATTTTAGGAGCTTGAATGTAATAGCCTCCTTATTGAACTAAAGGCTATAGCTCAAGGTCTTTGGATTTATCAAAAGTAGGCAAGTGATGAGTTTTGAATTATAAGCAAGCTCAACACTCGAAGGTCAGATTCCTTACTTGGGGGACACATTTCTTATGTATTTTATGGGGGACACATTTCTTATGTAAGATAAAGATAGGTATACTCACCATAATTTTGCGAGGTGTCTCCACAAACACGACAAAGGCGTAGATGTGCCTCAAGTTCTGAACGAACTTGATTAAAAAGTTTTAGTTAATAAACTCAAGAGAGCAAAAGGCATAGGACCAAAAAGAGCGAGTTCATAATGACACATAAATAGAACTTGAGATTGCTTCATATATTAAGGACCTTGGTTCAAGTTTGCTTCAAGGAAACATTTAGATCAAAATAGATAAGAAATGTACGAGTCTGAGTACTTTAAGACGATAAGAACTAGAACTCTATTTTGTATGAAATCCATGACTTTTTCTTTAGGAGAAAACTTTACAATGTCTCATGAAGAGGAATGTGAAGAAAGCAAAGAAGCAATTATCTATTTGAAGAAGAGGATGATTTGATGGCAAGGATCTATTTGAAGAAGAGGATGATTTGATTACTCCTCAAAATGTGAGAAATGAAACGATGCATAAATATATGCAAGTACATCTTTTGATGAGAATTATCAAGAAGTTCTTGAATTGGAAGAATTTATTGTTAAACTTGCAAATGAAGACAATTATATATAGAAAACAAACATATGAATTGAATAAAGATTCATATGAACAAATGATAGAGATGATTGATGGGTCTACTGAGATTGAAATCCACAATTTTTTTTTTATTGTCATGGATCATGAAAAATGATATGAGAACAAATAAAGATCTATTTGAGTTTGATGACCACGATTTTAAAGAAAGAGAAAAATTGGCTATGAATGAATTCATGCGAAATTTAACAAATAATGAAGAAATCACTGAGAAAGTTCATGATTCACAAAGCAAAAGAGATTGTTTGATGGGTGATATGAATGATGTCGAGGAACTCATTAAAGCAGGTAAAGATCTCAATCAAATAACAATGATTTTGATGAATATGATTACGAGAGACTTGCCACATTCTTCTCTATTGCAGGTGGTGCGAGTGTGACCTACTAAAGCCTCCTCAATTGGGATTGGTAGGGGCGTAAAACTAGCCATGATTCCTACCATAGTGTGGGGTGGTGAGGGTATGAGTCTTGCCAATATCCCCCTGAATTAGGAGGGGTGGAGAAAGTAATTTGAGTTTTCAATTTCGTTCTCTATGAAATATTTTTCTTAATGAAAATATTAATTTGTACTTGAAAACTTGTTGCTTTGAAAGCATGAATCCATTGAAATACAATGTTCAAGAGCAATTGTAGGTGAACATTTTACTAAAGTGAATTATTCGAAAAAGTTTTTGTAATTGGTACACGTATAGTTAGTGCATATGTGGCATAATAACAGTAAAGTTTATTATGCGAATGCAATTGATTAACTTAAAGTTGAATTAAACACATATGAACAAAGAAATCGAAAGAAATCTTGGAATTATCATGAGTAAGAATGTGCGAGACTTGAACTTATCAAAGAAATATGAGATCGAATATTTTGGCTGTTCAAAATGTATGAAAAATTTGATTTTTGTCTCGATTAAAGAAAGATGATGAAATTTTTCAATAATGAAAATCTAGTATACTTTCCTAATCTTCATGAATACAAGAAGGATCTTTCATGGATTCTCTGTATGATAAAATTGATGAATGATTTGCGCATCTCAGTACATGGGTGCATATGTATACATATACGCATGTGTGATATTCTGTGTGTATGATTGTGTATATGTGTCATCTTGCATTTGTGACAATATATATGCATGTACGCGCATGCATATTTATGCATGTGTGTTTGAATGAGGTTTTCATGCACATGTGTTTTATAGTGTGTGTCTCTCTCCCCCTGTCTCGCTCTCTCTCTCTCTATCTATCTCTCTCTCTCTCTCTCTCTCTCTCTCTCTATATATATATATATATATATATATATATATATATATATATATATATATATATATATATATATATATATATATGTGTGTGTGTGTGTGTGTGTGTGCGCACGTGAGTTGAATGCATTCAATAGGTTTGTGAATGAATTTGTGTAATGTGTGTGCTTGTTTCATGCACGTGTATGTGTGACAATGTTTGGAAAGTTTTTGTTTCAATGTGGTAGCATTATGAGACTAGGATTCCGAATATATGCATATGTGCATTTGTATGTTTGTGATAGTGTGTATGTACATGTTATATAAACATGTGTATGCATAGATGCTGCATGTGTATATATGCAATCTGATATTTTTATGGCTGAAATTCTAATGGAAGTGTGAGAAAAAGAATGAGCATACATGTGGAAATAGCAAGGCGATCTTGCAAAAAATATATATGTGCACCTTTCTATATGCATTCGGGTGGTTAACACAAATATACAGACCATAGTGTACACACGCTTTTTTTTTCATGGAACGTAAGTGAAGCTAGGAACATTATGTACCTATGCATAATCCATTTTATTGGGTGAGAGCATGTGAAGGGAGGCTACAAATGCTGGCTTAGCTTGAATGGGGAAATGTCCATCCTATGTATGAACAGGAGTGCTAGACTTCCATTGTGGATCATATAATTCCAAAGACTCCTAGAATTGAGATTACACCTATTATAAGAGATGAGTGGGTGTCTTTTTCGGTAGGCACAAACCGGGAAGAAAAAAGGCTCTATGTTTTTGATGGAGAGTACATGCAAGGAGTTTGGGACCATGCAGCTTCTTAGAAAAATCTCTTAGAAGATGTTCCTTCCCACAATTAGGACAAAACCCATCAATAACCACCAGTTGGGGATGAGGATGGTGGATGCAACAAACTTAAGGGATTTGGGAAAGAATACATCTTGAGAAGGAGTTTTGGGGGTGGAGCTTTATTCAATTTAAGGAGAGTAGTAGGATAAGAAGGATTTATGGATTTCGAAGAGATTAAAAAAGGATGGCATAGAGTCATATTATAGGCTTATGTGGGAAGAGAAGAGAATTTGCGTAGAATCTAAATGGATCATTGAACACTTACACGTGTCACTTGACTAGCTTTGATGTGAATTGTTTCCCTACACATGAGTAGTTTTTACTCTAAAGCTAGCCTGAGGTCTCCCCATGTAACCACATATACATGGCATACTCATATACTTAGGGATTCAATTATTTCTCTCACTTCACTATTTCTCATATTATTGGTCATGTATCAAAAGAGAGTTGTTCCAACCATCACCTCCCTTCTACATCGATATCCTTTTTTTCTCTTCTTCATAATTCTATTCTTGATTCCTCACTCTCTCTCTCTAACACACAAACAACCAATAATGGTATCAAATCTTGTTCATCTCCTTCTCAACCTATGATTTTTTGCATCCATTTCTCTTCACACTTTTAATAGTGCAAATTAGTTTTGGAGCATAGAAGTACATGACTTAGCATATGGAGAATAATTCCATTAGGTGTAATAGACTTTTACCGACCCCCACCCCAACTTTCAAAGACATTTATGCAATCATAATTGCCATCAGAGTTATACTTTATGAACTACATTTGAGACATTTTAGCTTTGTTCAACTTCATATCTTTCTATTTTTGAATTTTTTTGTTGTAATAGAAAGAAAAAATAAATTTTTTTGCCATTCTTTAAGCTGACTATAAGCCTCGTGGGATGAACTATCCAATGTTGTTATACATGATGAAGCATTTTCTTTTAGCAAAGCACATATGGAACATAGTGGTAGGTGTTGATAAGTGAGTCAAAAGATTTTCTGGTATGCATCCTATTTTCATAGATTTAGGTTCTTCTTCAAGTACAAGGACTATGCCTTTTCCATATATGAAAGAACGACATAGATGTGATGGAAACGATGCTTGAGCTCATACATTGCTTTTCCTTTCTATTAAGCAACATGTTATTCAACACATCTAGTCATGCACTACCTCAAGACAAGCTTAGGATACTCTTGCTTCTTTGTATGCAATGTGTAATGAGGCACATGTTTTTTACTTAATAAAGGAACTTGAATATGTATGTATGCTTGAAAATGAGCTAGTGGATGTATATTCGACCTGCATCAAGGATTTGAAAGAGAAATTGGCAAACATTGTAGATATTAGTCTGGATGCATCACTCATTTCTATAATACTTAAAGAATTGCTTAAGTGCTTTCAAATGTTTGCTACTGTGTTTCATTTGGGTGCAAAAGGAAATCTAAATATTTATAATTTGATGATGTTCAATCCACATTTTGAAAATGTATTACATGAGGAACACATTTCTACCAAGAATGCACAATCCATTCAAAATCATTGCAAAAGACATTGCAAGGTAGCAGGTTGAATGCTCCTTCACTTGGAAGATCAGGATCAAGCTCTCACCATGCATAAAGTCACCTTGTGAATGTATCTCTAATTGCAAGTTCGTGTAATAGAGGGACACTCACTTTTGAAGATTTCTTTGATAATTGAAATTATTTGAGAACAATGCACTTATATTGTGATTCCATTCACATATATGTAGTGTTTATGTGAAGGAGATTCTTTCTCTCTTGCTACCAAGGAAATAACCAAAGTTGATTTATCCTCAATAAAACTATCATTACAAAGCATTAGGAAATTTCACATTTGATCTTGTTTAGACAAAAATGTTGATGGTTTATTTAAAATTTTTAGGTCTGGTGATTTCTTAAGCCTTGTGTTCCACGCTAGGAGCAAACATCAAAGAGATTTAGAGCCATACCAGTATATCAAAGAAACAATGTTGGCCAAAGAATCAGAAGTCAAATACATAAGTACCAAGGATCAATGTGGATATATGGTGACAAAATCTTTGGACACAACCAAGTTGCCGTTTCCAAGTAGAGCCTCATATATCAAGAAGGAGTTACGAGCTTGAAGAACCAAGAATGCAAAATTTAATCCCTTTATTTATCTCATTCAATTGCACCAATTAAGCTTGGGTGTGATGATCCTAAATATATGGAATAGTGATGTTAACTTGTAGGAATCATTTGCACTTGTCTATGGTCAAGGATAAGGTCAACTTGATCATCTCATATGTGTTGAGTTCACATAAATTTGTAATAAGGAATGAAAGTAAAATGATTGCTTGTTACCTGACTAAGAACTTCTTTTCAAAGGAGGCAAAAAGATAATAGGATTGAGAAGTTGCATTATGCATAACTCATATTAATACAGTAACGGTTACCATTTCTAAATCCCTTAGATCACTTAAATCTACTGATTCAACGTAATAATGCTCAACCCTTTTCAATTTGATTTTATTATGGTTTTATGAAATCTCGCTTTGATCACAGAATGCATACAAAACAATGCACTTACTGAAATAAATGACACACAATCAATGAAAAGCTCCCTATCCATTTCCAAATGATCCCTTGGAAAGGGATGGATGAGAATAGTTCTTTATCCTCGAGTGTTACTAACAAAAATAAAGATGACGGATAAGGGGAGCATGTATATTTGAAGTAAATGGTTTCTACAAGATGTCACTTTTATCATTTTGTATGTTTCCTTACATTATAAAATTACTTATATATCAAACATTTTGAGTTGGAAAGAAGAATTTGACCTCTACTTCTTCCTTCCATCCAATTAGTCACCCTAGTTAAAAAACAAAAGCATTGATACTAGTGGACATTGGTGAACTATACCTAGGGCTAAAATTATCAACCCCTTTAATGCAATAAAAAAAGCATTGATACTATCGGGGCCCATCGATAGTATGAATGCTTTACAATCTCCATCATGACACTAGCATCAGTGGTCATTGATAATATCAAAATGTTTCGCTCCTTGGGTCCAACTTTATTCTAAACGTATTCTTATTGATTAATGTGTTGTAATAACTAAAAAAATTACCATAGATGTTGTACTCTTTATGGTTTACTATAAAAACCATTTTTTAGATGCATCGAACATATTGAGAACTATATGTCTATATGATTCCATCCTCGAAAGTCTTGAATGGTGTGAGAAAATATGATATAGAGAAATTTTTAGAAAAGAAAAAAGGGTCAAATAGAGGTATATATTTTAGTTCTAGTCATGCTTCAAGAGGCGTATATATATTAATGTAGATGGAAGACTAGAGTGTTTATTAACCAAAGTCCTTATGTCACAAATATCATATGGAACTTGAAATTGTTTATTGTTCTTCATATTCCCATTTCTCACAGAAGACTTCCAAAACGTTTTTGCAAAGTACTTGTAAAGGAACAAAAAAGAAGGATTTTTTCCATAGTGATGACATATGGCCAGAAATGTTTCCTATTTTTATTAGATCACTCTAATCATCTTATTTAAAAAATAGGTAAAGGATTTTCAAATGTTTCTTGAACTCAACACAATTTTGTCAAAGTCAAAATATAGGAAAAAAAGTGGACGATAATGTAACAAAGGTATTTGTTTTGAAAACATTAAAAAAGATCATTTTTAAATATGGTACTAAAGAGAAGAAAAAAGACTTTTTGATGTTACAAGTGGAAATAAAAATTTGATGAAGAATATGCACTACAATGCACAATAGAATTATGATTGGAACTCTACACACATACATAGATCCTCTACAAATTTCATTTTTCTTTGAGTTGGCTCAAAGCTAGCTTCAGAGACCATGGATATTAAAGCTTCAAGGACACAATTCTAATGGAAACTTTTTCCATAAGCTTGGGGTGATAAATACCAAAGGAATCTGTAGGCATTCTTTTTATAGGAAAGAAAAGTATATATTTTTTATCTTTGTTATTAAAATGATTGAAAAGAACAATACTTTAAACAATCCATGTTGATATATTTTGATAGTGATGTGTGTGAACACACTAGGACCACTAAGGCACTTTCTCCCTCTTTAGGAGGTTTTCTTCCCTATCTTGTATATATGCCTATAACCCTAATGGGTCACTTATCTTTTTACATTCTCTTGGTAATACATTTAGTATTGGGTTTTGTGCTTCAATCTTCTTCTTCTTCCTTGTGTTGTTTGCATGCTTCGACAAACCTGAAACTCCAACAATTGGTATCACAAGAAGTAGCACCTTCATCTAGGGCACTATCAACACCCTTGAGTTCATAGTTTCAAGATCACAAAAAAATTGGTGAGCATACTAAGGGTGATCTAAGCTTGTTTTGGCCTCTAAATGCACTACCGTAGTGCTTGTGTAGGCGATTTCATCCTTTTGTGCCAAACATATGTATAGGTTTCTGTTCACTACTACAAGTGCCTCAAAGTTTCCTACAAATCTACTAGAGTTTGACAATGTAGTTTTGTTCAACTTTCTGAGATACAATCATTTTTTTGCATAATGGTATTTTGGCTGGTGGTCATGGCTAAAAGCAATGATCTATTTCATATGGTGGCTATTGAGGATAGATTGGATGGTACTAATTACCCATTATGGGCATATATGATGCGTCATGTATTGGTTGTAAAAGGACTATCGAATATTGTGTAGGGTGTTGAAAAACATCCTATTTCACCTACAAATACACCTATCAAATGTTATGTGGATGGTGTTGAAGATGATGGTCTTCAAATTCTTGTTCATGCTATGGTTTCTGCTCCATCTAGTGTAGAGCAACTTCATTGAGCTGGCAGATATGCTTAGGCAAATGCATTGATAGTTTTGTGTATCAAATGTGCCATTATCCCTCACATTCACTCTTGCAAAATACCAAAGGTTGCTTGGGATAACACACCACTTTGTACTGGACAAGAAATGAGGCTCGTGTTGCTTATCTCCAAAAATAGCTAGAGAGTGAGAATATGAATGAAGGAGATTCTATGGACTATTTTTTGACAAAGAGCAAAGATTTGAAGGAGCAGTTCATTTATGCTGATGAAGTCTTACCTGATAGTTCACTTGTACATACTATTCTGAATGGTCTTCTAGATTCATATAAGAGTTTTGCTTATACTCTTTGAGCAATGATGGAAGGCAATCCAAATGCCTTAACATTTGAGGAGCTAGCTCTTTTTTATTGCAAGAAGATCAGTCTAGGCAAAAGATGTCCATTATGCGAGTTACAGATCAAGATTTCCTAGCTACGTAGAAGGGCAAAGGTAAATGGGGCTCATCTACTAGTAAGCAAAAATGTGCTAATTCTACACAATCCAAAAAGGAAGAAAAAAATAAGACGAAATTAGAAAAGCAAAAACTGTTTTGCAAATGCTATAGAGGAATAATCATGTCACATCGAGTTGTTAAAAACTAGCTACAAGAGAGTTAAAGAAAAAAGAGGCTAGAATGGTTGTTCCAAAGGCCTCTACACCTAAAATAGAGTCTACTAATGTTGTGCAAAATGAAGAATGGGCATTTACTAGTGTCTTCAGTTATGACGCATCTTCTCATGAATAGTGTATGTCTGTAGTAGAATTAGATGTTTGGTACTTTGACAATAAGACAACCAAACATATGACCTTGTAGCACAATTTTTTCAACTCACTTGAGTCTGCTCCTATAGGAAATACTATCACATGTGCCAACAAATCCTCTTATCCCATAATTCGAGTTAATTAGATCTTTTTGACTAGTGTTGATGGTAGTTCTTTCACATTATTAATTGCTTTGTTTGTTCCAAGGATGAAGAAAAAGTTGTTATCAATTTCAGCACTGGCCAAGATTGGCTTGGTTGTGAACTTTGTTGATGACAGGTGTAGAATTCATGATCTATCAAATGGAGATGTCATTATTGCTTTTGGCATTTTATTTCGTGGGGCTATATAAGCTCATAGATTATGAAAAATGTGTGAATGATTCAGCATGTGCAATTCAAGATTCTTAGGCTATGCTAGATGCAAAGCCTTGGCATGCACACTTTGGTCATCTGAATTTTGCTAGTTTCCTATGCCTAGAAAAATAAAAAATGGTGTCTTTTGTGCCCAAACACCTAGTAAACATGTATGTGAAGGCTATATCTTGGGAAAAATGTAGTATTCCTCCTTCCCAAAACATGGTTCAATTCGAGCTACTCACAAATTACAACTTCTTCACAATGATGTTTTTAGTCCTTTGTAGACACCCTCTTTTGGGAGATAATTTACATTGTGCATTTTATTAATGATTTTTCTAGGCATGGTTGGGTGCATCCATGGAAAGAAAAGTTCGAAGTGTTTATGTGCTTCAAAGAGTTTTTGGTTTTGGCCAAAAATCTATTAGCATGTAAAATGGGCACTCTCCATTCCGATTGGGGGGGAGGGATATAAGTCTTCTGATGTTAATGCATTTTTGGCTGAACATGGGATAAAACATCAGTTTAGAGTGCCGTATACATTTGAACAGACTCGAGCTTCTCAAAGGAAGAACAAGCCACTCATAGAGATGGTGAGGTGTATGGTCACAAGTCAGGCTTTGCCACATAGCTTCATGCTTGAGGGTGTTATGTGTGCAATGTATGTACTTAACAAGTGTCCCACTAAAGCATTGGAATCTGTCACTCCATAAGAGGCTTGGCATGGTCACAAGCCATGTGTTGCTGAACTGCGTGTTTTTAGTTGTGTGGCATATGCATTGGTGCTTGAACAACAACACGTGAAATTGGATGATAAAGCAAGGAAATGTATTTTCATTGGGTACAATTATGAAAGCAAAGGATATCATCTGTATCATCCACAGACTAAATGCACTTTCGTTACTCGTTATGTTGTTTTTGTGGAACATGCAGTTTAACCATTATTTTCATGTACCAAGGAGGCTTCTGTGAACTCTAGAGATGTGTATGACACATTGCTACCTCTTTTTGTAGGTGGACAATCAAGTTCTTGTAAAAGGAGCCAATTTTGCAACCTTTATAGGTTTCATGTGATGATGCAGATCATTCCATTTTTTATGCTGGTTTACATGATGCAATTGTTGATGAGAGGACTGATATGGATGAGGCAAAAAGTATGCCAAAATGGCTGGCATAGACTTTGTGAGATAGCAAATTAGATGCATCTCTATCATAT
Source organism: Ceratopteris richardii (assembly GCA_020310875.1). Lineage (NCBI taxonomy): Eukaryota > Viridiplantae > Streptophyta > Polypodiopsida > Polypodiales > Pteridaceae > Ceratopteris > Ceratopteris richardii. The sequence goes on along the minus strand of CM035421.1, from coordinate 76,833,257 downwards.
GATACTTATTCAAGCTCTCATATTGCTTCTTTTGCATCAAATTGCTATGATTTGGCTACATCTAGTCTTTTTTGATGAGAATGAGTGAGTTTTGTTTGATGAAGCACAAAATCTAGAAAATTGGATGGCTCCTATGAAGTCAGAATATGATGCTATTATGAAGAATGTTACCTATTCTTTATATGATTTGTCTCCTCAAAAGAAGGCCATTGGCACTTAGTGGGTATACAAGCTGAAGCATAAGAATGATGGAACAATTGACAAGTATAAGGCTAGAGTTGTTGCAAATGGTTATGCTCAAGAAAGAGGCATCGATTTTGATGAGACCCTTGCTCCCACAGTTCATAGCATCTCTGCAATTGCATCTCATCATGGTTGGAATGTACATGAGTTGGACATTAAAACTGCATTCTGGAATGATGACTTACATTAAGAAGTGTATGCTTTTAGCCCTATGGTTTTGTTCCAAAAATGCATGAAAAAAGTCTGCATGTGAAAAATGCATTATATGGTTTGAAGCAAGCACCATGTGCTTGGTAAGAAACGATGCACTCCTACTTGATTGCACTTGGCTTTGAGAACAATATAGCTAAGAGAACCTTATATGTGAAGCATGCAAATGATGTGCTTCTGATCATGTTTATCTATGTTGATGGCATGGTACTCATTGGTCCTAATGAGAAACATATTGCTGATTTTAAGGCTGATTTGCATGCCTCATTTGAGATGTTAGATTTGGGGCATTTACATCATTATTTGGGAGTTAATTTTATGCAAGTTGATGGAGGAATAGCTTTGTGTCAAACAAAATATATTGACACATTATTGCAACATTTCTACTTTGAAGACTACAAACCTATTCCCACGTGTATGGAAACAGGTTTATAGTTGAGTCTTCATGATGCTTAAGATGCATTTGATGTTGTTCTCTATTAGCAGACTATTGGATGCTTGATTTACTTATGCATAACTCGTCCTTATATTAAGTTTGGTTTATCATAGATAAGTAGGTTTATGCATTGCCCAAGTGTAAGCATTTGCAGGTGATTAAGCGCATCTTTTGCTACTTGAGTGATACCCGAGTTCTTGGATTGTTTTATCCCAAGGGGGGATCACTACTAGCAGATCTACATGCTTTTTCTAACTTTGATTGGGCTAGTTGTTATGGCACTCATGGTTCCACCAGTGGTTTTTGCTTCTTGTTTGATATCTCATGCATATCTTGGTTGAGCAAGAAGTAGCCTACTATGGACACTTGTAGTTGTGAGACTCAATATAGTGTAGCTTTCACAGAGATTGTTGAGCGTGTGTGTTTGTGTGTTTGAGATGCCTTATGGCTGATTCAAGTGTTGGCCAATTTTCTTCCACCACCATCTTCACTGATAGTAAGAGCACATTCACAGTTGCAAGGACCCCTTTGTTCCATGCTTGCACTAATCACATTGAGGTGCAATATCATTATGTGAGGGAGAGGTTCTCTACTAGAGAGATCCGTTTGTTATATGTGCCCACGCGCAAGAACATTGCATACCTTTTCAAAACGGGACTGTTAGGGAGACGTTGGAAACTTTTCACAAAGCTTTGGGCTTACTTCCTTTTGTAGATTGATTCCACATAGCTTGGCACTTCCTTATATATGAGTGCTAGATCGTTGTTCATTGCATCACTCCCAAGGGGGATTTGATGATATATTTTGGTAGTGATGTGTGTGAACACACTAGGACAATCAGGGCACTACTTTCCCTCTTTAGGAGGTTTTTTCCCTTGGCTTGTGTATACACCTATAGCCCTAATGGGTTACTGATCTTTGTACATTCTCTTGGTAATACATGTAGTATTGTGTGTTGTGCTCCAAGCTTCTTCATCTTCCTTGTGTTGTTCACATGCTTTTGTAGACCTCAAACTCCAAAAATCTTCTCTCATGATTTGATCATTATTAGAGTATTTCAGAAAGATAGCTGATTGGAAAGATAATTAAAACATAGTTTCTTTTTTTTCTCTCAATCAAAGATTGAGAGAAGTTGAAGTTCTCTCTTGAGATACAAATTATATGCATGCCGGAGGTGACTTGAATAAACAACATCAGTACATTTTAGATTTTGAAATGCTTAATAAATTCAGCATGAGATCATGAAACGTTATATCTACATAAGCTGATGCGAAAATGAAAGGTAAAAAAATTGTGAAAATTATCGTAAAAGTGCAACAAAAAAAAAATGTGGAAGTTTGATGTTCTGAACAACTACTACCCTAGTTATGGTTATGAGAAATAACATATCTAATCCAGATGTTGATCTAGTGAGAAATCATATTCTGATTTGTGAAGGGCACACGTGATTTTGATATAATGATTGAAGACCAACCTTCAGTTTTACAGTCAATTTTTAGAAGTGCAGTGATTTTATGAGGGCAAAAGGCACAACGAGTTATTCTCTTATTAAAGATTGATGCTTAATAACAAAACTGTAGAGAAGCCATAATATCTACATGCAAAGAAACGTAATTACTTATTGCCACCGTGTGAAAAATATCATGCTAGCCACGAATCTAATCCCTTATGTAAAGAAAGCATACATTTTTTTTATCATTTTCATTATTGTAAAAGTCGTTCAATAAAACTGTATTCATGTTTGATTGACTTTAAGGAGTAGGTAATTACATCTTCACCGAATGTCTATGCAAAGACAAATAGATTGTCCCAAGTCGCTTGTCCGGGTGGTTGAGCCTCTTGTCTCTAAGGCGGGGGCGAGGGTTCAACCCCCAGTGGCACCATGTAAGGGACACGTTTAACATGGAAAGTTGTATCTTGTAGCTGATGTGCCACCACGGTAGTTGTGATCGCAATTTAGCCCAGCTATGTAAACTCGTGTTCTTGTGGGATAAGGGAGGTTCCATGGATAGTATGCCCTTCCTTGTACAATTGCAATTTCAAAGTTAGCAATTTCAAAGTTAAAGTTTGGAGGAGTAGGCTTTGGCCAAACCTCCATTTAAAAAAAAGGAACAAATAGATTTATTTTGTGAAGAAGATTGAGAATGGAAGGGTTTAGAAATTTGAGAGGTTGCAATTTATCTTTGTGTATATGGATATAATTTGTAGGCAACGTTAAACAGAGTATCAGAGGAAAAAGTGTCAACGATTCCGGTATGCAGAGTACAAAACAAAAACACCAAATTATCTTTAACTAATAGCACGGCTTCGGCATCGGCCTCTCTCTCTCTCTCTCTGTGCATCCCTTGTGTGGCCTATATGAACGCCGTTGTTCCGCGTTGAGCTTGCTGCACTCTATTAACTAGGAGGCAGCGATCGGACATAACTCGTAAGTCGCTTCAGATCCATCGCCAGGAAGGTTGTTGTACGAAGAAATATTTATTGTGAAAGATCTGGATTTAATTCATCCCCTAGATTATGGTAGGCCCATCCTGACACATTCATTGAATCCGTGGATGCATGTCCGTGGTGACGGGGACGAATAAATGACGCAGCAATGAGCATTGCTGTTGCATGGATCTGTGCGGGCGGGTAGTCCTGGTAATGACTCCCGAGCGGTTTCTGAATTTCACGTGGATTGATGGCTTAATAAGCTAGCCGAGCAGATTTCTGTCTTATTTAGGTAACAGACTATGTCCATTGGAATACTGAGAAGTCCAATGGGTTCATGGCATCGTGGGAAGAAAAATCTGAGAAAAAATTGGTTGTTTTGGAGCATGTGGGGAGATCCTTTCAGCAGATCTATCGCCTCCCCGCCCGTGATTGTACGTAGAACGCTTTTACAAATCATAGGCAAAGTCCAAAAGGAAATATTGCACGGCAATTTCATACTGAACAATTCATAAGAAACCGGATGTTTCAACGAAGGAGCCGGAAGTAAGTTGCCATCAACATTGCTTATCTGCGCAGTTTCTTCGATTAAGCTTCGTCGTCATAAGAAGCTGAGATGAATAGATTTGTAGGGCGTGCATGCTAATTTCGACGATATAATATATCGTGACAGATTTATCGTGAAGTTAGAAAGTAAGATTTTTCCTGTTAGGAGAGTTTACCCTCTTGGCTCTCTATCAGAGAATCACACAACACATTCCAGAGTGGCTTGTGTAGCTTTCACAGCGTTTCTGTTTGCTTTATCTATTGGAGAAGACAGGCGACGCCCATCGAAATCTCAAACAAGAAAACAAAAAGAAACATTTATAATGATTCCCGCAATCTTTGTTAACTGGTTTTATCCTGCCGGTGGAGTGATCGATGCAAATATGCCATAGGGGACCATCATCCAAGTTGCACTAGACATTGCGCTTCAATCTCCTGCTAATGGTATGGTAAATATTCAACAGATTTGTGCTGCTCCACAAACATGCGCTGTAGAGTTCAGGAACAAGCTGCAAAGCAGAAAGGAAGCTGGCTTATATAAAATCTGAAAGCGATATTTCTATGCAATTGAACAAGGAGACGTCGAATACTTTATAGCGCAAACTGAAAAGGAGAAGAAAAGAGGGCCCAGCCTGTAAACAAGTACAGTGAAGATTTTGTATAGTTGTGCAAGATCACATTGCATTGCGACAATGATTGTCAACGCTGAAGAGGAGCTGGACTTGTTCATGCTTACATACAGTTATAAAACATTAAATTAGCAATTTAGCAGGCAGTGTCCGCCGTTTGTGAAGTAAGTCATAGATCATCATAGAGTTGTTGTCACTTTGAAAAGACTGGAAGCTTTTGCGCATCAAGTCCGCTACATAAAATATGTGTCCATCAGACATGCTGGCGACCATGGAAATCCACGTCTTTCAAGTTACAGACTCTTTATGTTAAAAGCTGTACTAATTATAAACAAGACACAAGAAGTTACAAACTTTTTATGTTAAAAGCTGTACTAATTATGTTAAAAGCTGTACTAACTATACAAGAAGCTGTTTTCTGTTTCGACTAGACATTAAATTTGAAAGTTAGTCATCGCCTGCATGACATGCTCTTCTTTTGTTTACGAGACAAAACAGAGCTATACAGTTTAAGTCCCATAGAAATTTCCTTCCATCCTAAGGATACAAGCGAGCACATATGAGCACTCTGAATGGTCTTAGTTATTATTAATGTGTCTATAATGAATAACGCTGATTTTCTGTATGAGATCTCCAATAAGGACCGGTTATGCAAAGATAGTGAATTCTTTTAAAACCAAATACACTGGAAAAATTGCACATATAGGAGCCCTGCATGGAGTTGCTTATAGCAAGAGAGAAGTAAGTCTGTGTTATATCTAAGATTAGAGTAGTACCCTTTGGCTTTGTCATGTAGAGGGGACGGACAGTTGCTCGAGAGTAATCTCCTGAGATACAAGCTTCTCACGAATGAAATGGAACTAGATCTCGATGAGGAAGGAGGGAATGAATATCCAAGTGTGAAATACTGGTTGTTGATCTATAATCATCAAGAACAAAAAAGAAAATATGGTCCAACGTCGTAAGTATACATAGTTCAATCGGCTTGCATGATCCTCCGTTGACTTGTTGATTAACTTGGTATATATAAAATATATAGTTAAGCAAATGGCCTATGCGTTTGTTTCGTATGGGCAGTGGAAACATTAGTCTCTGCCCTACTCAACAATGGCCCATCTTTTATGACATGTCTATTGTCCTGCCAAACTTAGGTGTCGAGATCTTCCTTGTGCAACAAGACAAAGTGCAAACCACTTTCTGCATAAACTCTTAGATCTTTCTGATTGAGAATCTTTAGGGTTGGTAAGTGATGGAGACCTACTTCCATTCACTACCCATATTTGTCTTGGGGGTCAAGGTACTCAATTCTTTAAATGCTTCCTTTGATCTTGTAAAACTCGATGTCTAGTTAGTGTCTTAGAACTCGCAAAGGTGTGGACCTTGGTGTCATTGCGCTTAACTTCTTTATGTGTGCGATTCTCTGAGTCGCTAATTAGTTGCCCTAATGCAATTGAGATCCACTTATGTTCTATTCTTTTTGTGAGATGGTTTGTTGCTCGTTAAGACCTACCAAAAGTTTTTAGAACCAATATTTTCCTAAGACTACAATATTGTCAAGAGAAACGTCATGCAAACTAGGAACATGGCTCTAGTCATATGCCCTTCTATTTGAATTGGTATAGTAGCTTCTCCAATACAATGTGTTTGTGAACTGTTTGGGTTTGTCAGTGTGATTTATGCTGGTTTGATGTCAACATGTAGATTGTGGACTATGGATAGATGAATGAAATCACTCACTATCCTTTTGTGTATTACAAATGTTTGAGATTGCATTAGAACAATGTCTTAAAGTAGCACAAATGTGTGGTCTTTGATCAATGATTCTTTTGGAAGAATTCTCAATCTCGCACACTCTTATGAGGATTTCTAGGTGTTTTTCTAGTTATTGGATGCTCTTTTTTGAAACACTTTTCTCTTTTTGATACATTCGAGCTTGTTGCTGAGCAGCTTGACCCGTACACGATTTGTTGGCCTTAGCCTTCTACATTTAAATAATCATTTCTTCAATGAGAGTCTCTTGATAGATCTGATTCTACATCCACTAATGTAATTAGGAATGACTCTTTCTAAAGATGAGAGTTTTGTAACACCACTAGGTGAGATCCTATGGTTTCACGATGGTCCATCACCCCTCTTTTGCAATTTCGCATCTTTTTTAGCATATGACCTAGGATCAACTCTCCTTCTTGCAGCTACTAAACTTCAATGTGAGCATGAAAGTACACATTTTGCCGCTTTTTTGCTGCATAAATTCTACTTTACATCTTGATCATGTCTATTAGATATTTAAAGACTATATGCTAGCTGAGAATGTTCATGTACAATCTAGAACTATCCTTGTTCCACTTAACGTAGATTTCCCAAAACAAAAGAACAAATTCTAAAGTTACAACCACCCTTGTAGAGAGAAGAAACAAAGATTTACTTGCGCCTAAAGATATCTTTTAGGCAACATGATAATTTCAAGTTGCATGATGCAATTATTTACCCTTTTCAAATCTTCCATTTTTCCCCAACTTCGCAAAAAAAGTGCAAATTATCTTGTTTGAACTATGGACTTGTCCATTTGCTTGCGGGTGATGGGTTGTTGATTTGATATGTTGCTAAGAAATGAATTTCATTGATTGATGGAGTGCATCCCTCTGTCAATCTCTATGGGTAGTCCAAAGTAAGTAAAAATGTGCCAAAATAAGAAATTGGCAATTGTTTGAGTATCATTCTTGGCCTTAGCTTTGGCTTCTACCCACTTTCTAACATACTCAATTGTAGCTATTATGTGCTTCACATGTGAAACTTTTTCTGGTGGATGAAAAGGTGCATGATGTCTATGCCACACTTGGCCACGACTCTTCCTCCTATCAAAGGTCCTAATGGCATATTGTTTTGTATAAATGGATATTTTTCCATTTTCCATATATAACACCTTTTTGTAGAGTTTTTGGCATTCATTCTCATGGTTGGCCATTATAAAAATGCAAACATCATTGTTTGGATTGTTCTTTGAAGAGAGAAGTGTCCTTCTACCACAAGTGAGTGGCCGCTAGCTTCTAGTAGATAGACGTACTTTGACTCATGGATGGAAATGCAAAGAAAACTATCCTTATCATGTCTATGTAGCTGATTTCCTATCAAACCATATTCCTTTGTTGTCTCCTCAAAGAGCATTGACATGTTGTGCACATGTTTGGGGGTAGCTTGCCTATTTTGAGAAAGTCTACCATGGGAAGACTCCACTCTAGATTTGTACTATTCTATAGAGTGTAGCATTATCATATGATTGCTTAAGCTCTTTGCATTCTTGTATGTAACTTGCTTCATCCTTCTAGATTTTAGGCTAGTGTTCTCCATTTTCTTTTAAGTTTTGCTATGTGGGAGAACTAGGGAAATGCTTAATTAGGATTTCTCTTGTGAACTCTCTCTATCAAGGATTTTTGTTTGGATTATTCCACACAAGAACATGGGATGCCTTGGGTATCACTATGGTAGAGAAAACCTCGAATGAATGGGAGTTGATGTACATCTTGTATTTTCTTTTGAAAAGCTCTCACCATAGGATGACTAGGACTAAAAGTAAGGAAAGGTAGAAGAGGATGATCCCACTTTGATACTACCTCCAAGTTGAATATATATTCCTCTAGAATATCATCATTGACAAAACGTCTTGATTCTCCATTTCTAAAACTCCAAAGATTTTTGGCTCTAACATGGGTATTTCCTTTCTTGACCACTACCTTGAAGTCATACTCGATGAGTAATAGGAACCATTTAACAAGTTTTCTGATTGCATAAGGATTGTTTTACCAAGTACAAGAGGGATTGGTGGTGTGCAAGGATTCTAAACTTATTATTCATTAAATAAATCTAAACTTTTTCACCACATAGACTATTCGTAGGCCTTCACGTTCAAATGTAGTGTAACTCTTTTGAGCAATATTTAATTGTTGACTAGTGTACAGGGAAATTGAATCGTCCATCATCACATCTTTAGGATAAGATACATCCTATCTCTTACTTTGAAGCATCCATGTGAATGTGGAATGTGGAATGCTTAATGTCACCACTAGTACTTACATTAAGTACTAGTGGTGACATTAAGCATGCTTTTAATTCCTAAAAGGACTTCTAACATTTGTCTATCCACTCAAAGTGATTGATCAAAGAGTAAAAAGATCTTGTAATTATCACATACGTGGGAATAAATGATCCATAACAACTATAGTGCCCCATAAATGCTTGATCCCTCTTTGGTGTTCTTCTTTCTTAGTAGATCAGCTATCACTTTGAATTTATCTTCATCGGTGAGATGCCATGTTTTGCGATGATGTGCCAAATGATTCTGTCTCGGTGTACCGTGAACAGAAAATTTTCTAGATTCACACACTTTTTATATATAAGACAATTGCCAATGAAACGTCGTATCTATAAACTTTCAAGCATTCCCAAAGGAATTCTATGAACGCATGAAACATTAGTCTTTGAAAGGTTGCCGGCACATTCACCAAACCCAATAGCATGACTCTAAATGGGAAAATACCCCATTCTAATTCAAAACCAATTGTATGTTGGTCTTTAGGTTGATGCATACTTCATTGTATCTTGACAAATCTATCTAATAAGAAATATACTTCTTTTCCCACCATGCATTTTAGGAAATGATTCATTAGCCACTAAGGATAAATATCTCTTAAGGTTGCTTCAATAACCTCTTTGAGATTGATACACAAAAAACGTTTGTCATTATTTTTGGGTAATAATACCAACGGAGAGATCAATTCATTTTATTCTATTTCATATATGAAGCATGCTTCAAGCCACTTAACTATCTCATACTTAATCTTCTTAGATTATGTTTTTTGGTCACTATAGGAACTTTCTTTGATTGGATTAGCAGTGATCATCATGGGAATCCTTTGAGAACATATCTTTGGATCCACACTTTCAAGTCCATATAGGAACATGCAAATACATCTTAATATTATATTAGGAGTCTAATGAACTCCATTTCTTCTTCTCATGTGAGATTGTTAGCAATGACTTATTTTTTTGTAGTCTCTTTGTTGCCACATGAGTGCTATGGTCTCTATCTTGTGCATTTCAACTTGGATAATTCTTTCCTCAACTTTGTACTTTTTGTGCCATTAGACGTCAAAGATTAAGTTCTTTTCCTCATCCTTTCAATCTATGTCTTTCTTTGTCTTTTCTATATAAGCTCATAGACTTTCTTATAGCAAGTTATTATATTAGATGTCCCTTTGGGATTGAGAAGCTGAACCTTCATCAAATAATATTTTTCACACTCATACAGAATATCCTATATGTGGGTAAGGTCTCCCTCTTCCTTCCTCCAAGTTCTAATGTCCTTTTTTCTTCTTGTGGTTTAAATTTTGAAAAACGGTGATATTTGATAGTCCATAGTCTATCTCTTCTTGTTGTTCATCCATGACCACATAGATGATGAGGAGATCATAGAACTCTTCATTTCAACATGGAGTCACCTTTTGTTCATTGACTATCACATCCAATGCTGCAAGGATCATGTCCCAATCATAAGGTTCCAAATCCTCATCTAGAAACCTCACAAGTATGTAGGAGAGATCTTTAAGTTGTTGCTCAAAATTTAATTCCTCCAAGTTAAGCTGTTAATTCTTTCTTCTTTGAGCATTTCTTTGTTGAGAAGCTCCATACATCCACAAGTGAGTGTCCTCATGATTCCATTCCTCATCATCTTCTTTATTCTACATTTTGATGGATGGTGCTCCATTTATGTGGTGGCATATCTCTATAAGAATTGGATATCAAATCTATTCTTACTGTTTTCCTTGTTGTTGTCGATAGTCTGCATTTTCACACCAATCTAGCACCACTTGAAGTTGTTGAGGAAGGTCTTCCTCATAAGAGTTCATTATTGCTTGCCTTTCAAAAATCACAAATGGAAAGAGTGTGCTCAAAATCTAGAACACATTTTCTAGAAGTAGCACTTTCCAACAACATTAAATGGTTTGTCCATATGAACATTTGCTAGCTATTATTCCTTATGGGTTGATTATAATACTCATTTACCTCATTTGGTCCACAAGGACTTGGTAGGAACACTTTGTCCCAAGCATCTAAGGGTTTTGTGTGATCTTAGAGTCAAATTTCACCTTCTTAGGATCCAAATCTACTTTTCTAGCAATGTCATCCAAGTAATGGGGTTTTAGTTTCATCAATTCTTCAAGTGTTTGAGTGCACTTAAGCTTAGGGTTCTTTAAATCTTTCAAAATCACTTGGGAACTCTTTTGATCACTCTCCTTTGAATGAAGAAGTATTGTCTCCTTGGATTGCATGTCTGTTCACTAACTTAGTCAAATTATTTGAACATTGAAGTTATTCAAAGTATTGCATGCTCCTACTTCTAGCTCCATGAAGGGAGGTTTTTCTACCTACCATATCTTCTACTTCTCCTACTGTACTACATGCCAAAACTAGTCTTTCCATGACTCATGCACATGTCAGATGTTGGTGTCAAAATCCTCATTCCTTTTTGCAATATATTCTCTATTTTTTTTGTGTTCTTCTTGATGTTTTAACGCTATGCTTAGCATCCATATCTAAAATAAAGGATTGGATTGGCTCTAGAATTTCTTGAGAGTGCTTAAACTTATAATCCTCCCTTGCCTCTTGATCTCTAGGTTTTAGTTTGAGAGCTTCTATAGATGGCATAAGTGATTCCATGAGTACCGACTTTGTTGTTCTACTATCTAATGGTAACTTGGGAGTACAGATAATTTGTTGATATATGTACATGATTGGATTTTATGATTTAGGTTATATTTGGATAGGAATCCTCGTTCAAGAATCTTTCATTAATTTAGTAGGTACAAATGATATATGAGGATATTTCTTGTATATGTCAACTGATGGAGCCATGGCTCAGAGATTCTAAAGTTAGAGTACCCAATCTAACAACTAGTAGGCTCCATGGATCACCCTTCTACATATTCCTTACCTTTCTCTCTTGAAATTTGACATTGGATACCATTTATTGTGATTCTCAATAGAGGGTCCTCTAACTATTCTATAGTAGGACAGCTTCATATTAGCGACTTCATTTCTCATGCTTCTTGGTGCTATATCTAAACTCGAAATCTCCATCATGGAGTTCTAAGCTAGATTGTGATAATGAATTAATTATTTAATCAATATTTTTTTAAAAATGCATATTTACATGAAGTGATCTCTTTTCTTTCTAATTAGTCACTTACTAAAGGAATATGTGAAAATACATTCAAGTTCACTTACTAAAGGAATATGTGAAAATACATTCAAAGGTGTTACTTTAATGGTAGTGGGACTCTGAACAATCTTTGATTGTATGTTCCACACAAAATCCTTGGAAATATTCATAGCCTCTTTGATTAGTGCTTACTCTTAACTCTACTTCGAGGATTGGGCATTTGCTGAATGAAGTGATGCTCCAATGTGCTTAAGGCACATGCCCTCTATTGGTGCAAATGGATCCAAGCCTACATACTTCGACATTTGGATATTCACTTCTATGTACTCACATGAAGTCACATATGACTACCCACTTGTAAAAGCATGACCTTTATCTTTGTAAAAGCGCACATGTAAAAAGAGCACTTGCGAGCATAAGTTCTTAGGAGATCTTGTTACGAGTTGTTTGGTGAGGTAGATGAAGATTGAAATCCTAAATACTAGGGATACTTGCTGTTAGGGGATTGAATTTCAAAATGGCTCCAACTTTAGCTATAAAAGTAGACTTCAAAAATAGTGTAGTAGTAGCCCCGATTTGGTGAGATATTCAAAGGGATGGCAAGTGGATATTGAGCTCATATTATAGGTCTAGCATTGCCATCACATTGTGCAATCATTCATTGCAATTATCAATGTAATTTATATGCATTACCACATATAATTTTCTCATATCTCATCTATTCTACTCTATCATATACTACTCAAAATAGTGAGCTTGTCTGATCTATTTCCCACTGTGTACTTGATCATTTGCAAAGACTTAAGTTGTTGTAGATTCATTAGATAGTCTACTTGTGTTACAAATTCTCATTTCAATTGCCTCATCCATTCATGAGTTATGTGCAAAACATTGCTCTCTAGTCTGCATACTTTTAACTCCCGAAAATATTAGGAAGCATCCCAGTTTTTCTAAGCATCATTCTCTGATCATAGTTGATCATTTCAAGTGAAATAACTTGTGAAAGTTAGCTACCATAGTCAATTAGATATTTTAAAAAGGATTTTGACCAATTGTTACGAGAAAAGGAGCACTGGTAATATTCCTAAGTAGGTGTAGTGGCCAAAGCAACTTTTGTTTCATAGTGAAAAGCCTAAATTATCTGTTTGATCCAATGATTTGAGGATCATCTTCCAAAGTACTTGGGTGATAATTTGAGCTCCTTGGAAAGCTCCAGAGGTCAACTTTACACTCCTCAACTCAAATTTGGCAGGTGTGAAGCAGGAATTTGCACCACCATCTCATCTCTAGAAGGTGTCCACCATCTCCTCCAACAGTGGTATCATAGCAGCATCAAGGTAAAATGGGAGATGGAGTTCCATCATTCATTGACAAATTGGATAGGGGCAATTATCCAGCATGGTCCCTAAGGATGAAGGCTTACCTCCAAGGAAGAAGCTTGTATGGATACATATCTGGAGATGAAGAAATGCCAACCTTTAGAAGCAGAAACCAACCTACAAGAGAGGAGCAAAAGAGACTAGTTGCATGGTGTGCAAAGGATGCTCTAGCCAGGTCTTACATACTCAATTCAATCTCTAATTTTTTTGTTACCTCATATCACAAATTTTAAGACTTCCTAAGGCACTTGGGAGGTACTATCTTCATACTTCGCATCAACTACAAGGGCCAGAAAGAAACATCTTTGGATGGAGTTCACAACCTTGAAGAATCAACCAAAGCAAAGTGTAGCTGACTATGTGAACAAGATGAAGGATGTAACAAATCAGCTTGGGAGTATTGGAGAAGAACTAGAAGTGGAGTAGATAGTAAGACATATCATAAATGGCATCAAGGCTGATGACAAATTGGAGTCTTTTACCACAACAATGGACCTATATATGGACATGCAGATACTTGACCTCAACACATTGATGGGGCAACTCTTCACAGATGAGACAAAGCTCAACAAGAATGGAGATACTTCTAGAGTTAATCAATCTTCTGCACTTTAGATAGATAAAAATAAGAGTAAAGATAAAGGCAAATGTAAAAATAATGAAGAAGATGCAAGTACCTCTCAAGTGAATTTCAGAGGTAAAGGAAGAGGTACTAGACAAAGGGGCAGAGGAGGAAAGCAAGGGAGGGGGAGACCATACTGTTGGAAATTATGGAACTTGTGCAAGCTCCAATTTTGAGACTTGACACATACTCACCTCTCATTAATTACCTCTTCATTATTTATGTATTTATTGTAAGCTTAAAAGGAAGATAAGCCCTAAAAATATAGAGAGTACACTCATAACCTTAGAGGAGTGTTAAAGTGCAAAGGGAGAAGTTATTTATGGCTTGGGTAAAAGCCAAAATATGTTTAGAGAGATAGAATACTCACAAAAGTTGTGACCTTATCCATATGGAGTGATTCGAAGCACCAAAAGTCACCCAAGGCAATGGAAGAGCAAAGGACATGAAGTGGTCAAGAGGTGAGAGAAGATGCAAGGGTAGGTGAAAATTCCCATGCCCATACCTCTGTATATATAAGTCATTTGAACGTGGAAATTTATGAATATTACGAGATGATGGTATAGAAGCATATGCTGGTCATTCTCTCACCAATGGATATCAGAAGCTCTGAATCTTGCGCTAGAATGCACATAGGTATAGGAGCTTCATACCTTTTTTGTACACAGCCATCTTATGAAGGTGAGATCTCTCTATATAATTATCCATTTAATGCATATGATATCTTTTTGAAAATAATATCTTGCATACTCTTTGTATTTCAAATATCTCTAGCAGATGATTTTCCAGTAGTGACAGGGAACATTTCTTGTGAACCTTAGTTTTTTGCTTAACCTCAGATGAGTGGTAGTCTATCTTTATACAGTTAGTTGCCTAGTCATATGAACTCCAAATTGAGTGTTCTTTAGCTTGTTAGAAAGCTAAACTACTCTACAAGGTGTAAAAAAAGATAAGAGTAATTGGATCTCTGATTTGTGACTGAATTAGGCTTTATTAAGCATGTGTCTTATGGACCAGATTATAGAAGAGGTTCTCTAACTTCTGTTGCATGTAATGGATTCAAATTTCTCCAAATTTTGGTATCAAAGCTTTGTTTTCAGAGCATTGGCATTAGAGGACATGGTTGCACAAAGTTATATTCAAGAAGATGCAAAGATGACAAAGGAAAGCTTGGAGCTATGAGCCCATGGAGTATGCAACATGATGCAATTGGAAAGATATTGAGAGAAAGCTTTTGTATGCAAGAAACATTTGATGCTTTATGTTATTTGAAGTGATAAACTCTCTTGTCCTACTCTCTAGTACATATTTTGAGCATTCACGCATTCTATAAGTGAAGATTTATGAGCAGCTTATACAAGAAGAGGAAGAGTCAAGCGAAGAATCTTGGATGCACAACTACATATAGTCGTATATGAACATTGTATGCATGTTTGAGATATTTCACACAATTGAATGAAGTGCAAGTTTTGATTATGTACATGGAAGAAGGTTTACGATTTTATGTAAGCTTGATTATAGCATTATATGCTTATGCATTGGATATGCTTATGTATGCATGCTTGTGAAACTTATGCTCAAGATGTATGATGATTTTTGACATCCATGCTTCGGATGAATATAAGATGAATTTCGAGTTGAGGATTGATGTCTACCATGCATGAATGTATGAAAATGTGGTTAAGGATAGTATATGCACATGCTTGATGATGTGTGGATGAGTAATAGGCTATTTTATAAAGCCCATACAAGCTGAAAATTGCAGGAATATGTAGCCATATGAATTGGCATAAAGAGAGCTGAACATATGCTCAAATCATTGGATATTTGCATGCATGATTATATGTGATTTTTACTGTGATATTGAAGCACTAAAGGTTGTTCATGTTCAGCCACAAAGATTGGTAGGATGCAAGGCTACTATGTATCAAGTTTGTGGATGTATCTTGTTGTGAATAAAACCCATTGAGGTAAAGTTTCTAAAGAAACTATAAGTGTGCTCATGCTATGGTAACTAAAAGCGTTTGATTATTGAGTTTAGATACATCAAATGAATGAAACACGCCTATTTGTACATGCCAAAGAAAGTGGGGAAAGCTTAGACAACAGAATGATGCAAAGCTTGAAGCCAAAGCAAAGGAAGGAGCACAAGCTAAAAGGTTTTCAAACACTTAAAGCTTTGAAGACATGAAAGAAGGTTGAAGCCTAGGATTGAGCTTCCCAACAAAGGAGGAGTTGAACACTCCAAAGAAGGGCTGCGATAAATTTTTGAAGACTCAACAAGGACTTGAAGATATTCCCCAAGGTTGCAAGGAGCACAAGCACGTGCAAGGTAGAAGGAAGATTCACTCATGAAAATTGTGACAATATTGGCTGAATTTAAAGAAGGTAAATAAGTACATTTGCAAATCTAAGGGCTGATGTAAAGGGTAAGAAAACAAAATCCACATTGAGTGTGGTGGTAAGTTCCAAGCATAAACCAAGAAAAGTTCTAGTGAAAGGATGAGGCTAGTAAGACCACCAAAGAGAGTGGCAAGCCTATGTAAAGGCAAGTACGACCATTCCAAGGGGAGTGCCTAGCCTATGTGAAGGCAAGTAAGACTGTCCCTAGAGGAATGGCAAGCCTTGTTAGGTGCAAGAAGCACCAAGGACCAAATGAAGGTCTAGTGCAAGGTTGAGGCACGTAATACCACCAAAGAGAGTGACAAGCCTATGCCAAGTAAGACCATTCCAAGAGGAGTGGCAAGCCTATGTAAAGGCAAGTAAGACCATCCCAATGACAAGCCTTGTTAGGTGAAAAAGGCACCATTGTTCACATTGAAGAATTCTTGTGTTGTTTTGTAGGTTATGAAGGAAGCTTGGAAGATGTGGAAGCTATGAATGCTTCACATGAAGAGGAACACATGAAAGAGTTCATATATGATCAGCCCATTGTTGATTTTGCAGGTATAAAATCAGCCATGAAGAATGAATCAAAGATTAGGAAACAAGGGAGAGTTAGCTTGCAAGGATTGGAAGTTCCAAGAAGACTCCAAAGAAGACAAAGTTGAGCCAAAACAATTTTCATATTTGAAGAGAAGTAGGTATGCTCAAAGAAAGAATAAGAGCGGGCATCAAAGGTAAATTGAAAGCATGAGGAAAAGCCACCTACATTGAAGGAGTGCTTAGAAGGCAAGGAGCAGCCATGAAGTACAAAGGAATTCATGAAGAGAAGTTGGAAGAAAACATGACAACCATGATGATGTCAAAAGGAGATGCAAAGATTGCACCCATAGAAAAAGTCAAAGAGTATCCAAAGACAAAGGAGGATCAAAGAAAGGCATGCTAGCCTAGAAGACGTGAAGTCATGAAGGTATAAAAGGAGAGAAAGTTGCAAAGAGAGGACAACAAAGAGTAAGAGAGTGAAGCAACAAAGATAAGTACAACCAAGGTGATCTCATTTCATTCTATGACTTTGTATGAAGCATGTTTCTTGATAGGGATTGAAGAAAAGCTCTTGGAAAGAGCCAAATAAGTAAAGCTAAAGCTGGAAGGAAGCCAAAGAAGCTTGAAAGAAAAGAAAGAAGATCACCAACCAATCGAAGGAAGAGATACAAGGGCAAAAGAAGCAAAAGGCAAAGAGGAGAATAATTGGAGAGTAGCATTGAATCCCAATTTTAGCTTGAAGGGGAGTGTTGGAAATTATGGAACTTGTGCAAGCTCCAATTGTGAGGATTGACACATCCTCACCTCTCATTATATACCTCTTCATTATTTATGTATTTATTGTAAGCTCAAAAGGAAGCTAAGCCCTACAAATATAGAGAGTACACTCATAACTTTAGAGGAGAGTGTTAAAGTAAAAAGCGAAAAGGTATTTATGGATTGAATGAAAGCCAAAATATGTTTAGAGAGATGGAATACTAAAAAACATCATGAACTTATCCATATGTAGTGATTTGGAGCACCAAAAGTTACCCAAGATTTTGGACGGACAAAGGACATGAAGTGAAAGATCAAGAGGTGAGAGAAAATGCGAGGGTAGGTGAAAAATCCCATGCCCATATCTCTATATATAGAAGTCATTTGAAATGTGGAAATTTGTGGAGATGCCAAGGTGATGGTGTAGAAACATATGATGGTGATTCTCTCACCAATGGATATTCGAAGCTGTGAATCTTGTGCTAGAAGGCACATAGGTATTCCAATTGCATACCTTTTCTGTACACAACCACCTTGTTAAGGTGAGATAGCTCTATGTACTTATCCATTTAATGCATATGATATCTCGTTGGAAAGGGTATCTCTCATAGTCTCTGTATCATAAAGATATGTAGCAGATGATTGTCTAATAGTGAATTGAAACATTTCTTGTGAACCTTAGTTTTTTTCTTAATCTGAGATGATAGGTAGTCTATCTTTGTATAGTTAGTTGCCTAGTCATATGAACTCCAAATGGAGTTTTCTTTCACTTGTCATAAAGATAAAAGCATTAACAATGTGTGGAAAAGTAAGCATGTGTCTTACAAAATAGATTATAGAAGAGGTTCTCTAACTTCCATTGTGTGTATTGGATTCAAATTTCTCCACACATAAAATTCTTCACCTTGCAACATTTGTGGCTTGAACAATCATACCAAAAATGAATGCCTCAGAAATACAAAGAATCAGATTGGAAGAGGCTTCCTCAGAGGAGGCTATGGACAATCAAGTGGTAGGTTCAATAATGGAGGAAACGACTACCATCACAATTATAACCAAGGCTACAAAAATAACTATCAAGGAGGCTTCACAGGAAGGAGAGACTACAACAACTATAGAGATGATCAAGATGATTCCCTATTACTCATGAATATGATAGCCAAGCAAGTGAAAGATTATGAGTACCTATTCTATATTGATTCTAGTTGCTCCAATCATGTAGCTTGAAATGTAGCATTATTGTCTGACATTGAAGAACCCAAAGAAAACATGAAGTCTAGATAGATGATGACACTAAGCACTTAGTAAAGAATATTGGAAATAATATGGCATTTGATGGTAACATGAATCTTCTAAGCACAGTGTTGTATGAGCCAACAATAACAAAGAATCTAATTAGTGTTGGATAGATTGTTGAGAACGGTTTATAGGTTAGATTCACAAGGAATGGAGCATATGTTTAGGACCCTCAATAAGGCTTCATGAGGACTGCAAAAGGTGAGAAATTTGGTAGACTTTTTTCCTTTGAAGTTGAAGATACAAGAAATATTGCTCTCTTCAATTACAAGGACCAAACCCTATGTGAATTGGAGATATGGCATAAGAGACTAGGTCATATAGGTGAAAGGACATTGAAGCAAATATGTAGGGATCACAATGTGCTTGGCATTCCAAATGTGTCCAAGTAACATATGATTTACAAATGTGGAGCATGCCAATTAGGCAAGTCACATTGGCAACCATTCAACAAAAGAGGATATATGTATGGACTACTTGGAGCTTGTACACATAGATGTGTGGGGTCCTAGTAGAGATCCATCAATTTCAGGGTCAAGGTATTATGTTTCATTCATAGATGACTATAGTAGTGGACAATACTTTATTTTATGAAGCATAAAGATGAAGTCTTCACTTGTTTCAAGAATAGTCCAATGGAAAGCACCTTATATGCTAAGCATGCTAATGATGTGTTTCTGATCATTGTTGTGTATGTTGATAACATGTTGCTCATTGGTCCTCATGAGAAGCATGTTCCTGATTTCAAGGCTGATCTGCATGCCTCATTTGAGATGTCTGATTTGGGGCATTTGCATCATTATTTGGACATTCAATTTATGCAATTTAATGGCGGAATAGCTTTGTGTCCAATGAAATATATTGACACATTATCATGGTGTTTTGGCCTTGAAGACTGTAAACCTATTGCCACTCCTATGGAGACATGTTTACGAATGAGTCTTCATGATGCTGGAGATGCATTTGATGTTGTTCTCTATCAGTAGGCTATTGCATGCTTGATTTACTTCTGCATTACTCGCCTAGATATTTAGTTTGCTATCTCATACATAAGCAAATTTATGCATTGGCCAAGTGTCAAGCATTGGCAGGCGATTAAGTGAGGTGGAGGTGATCGCAATCCGGGTGGATCAGTCCCCGTCGCGACACACGTAGGCTGTATGAAGCTAGTGAGTGTTGGAAGGTCTTTGTGATCAAAATGTGAAGCTGAAGATGAATTTGGGTATGGGGAGAAGAGATGTCATGATTTGATTATGAAAGGGGAACATATGGATGTATGCATGATGAGAATAAAAAGAATACCACACACATGAATCAAATTTTGAAAGGAAGAATGGTCCACTAATGGAGCTTCTTATACACTTTCAAAAATTAATTCATAAGCATGGGTTCTTGTGGATGTATTCATGATGAGAACAAAAAGAACACCACACACATGAAACAATTTTTGAAAGGAAGAATGGTCCAAAAATGGAGCTTCTTATACACTTTCCAAACCGAATCATATGCGTGGGTTTTTGTGGGTGGTATGAATGCATGTGGTCATGATGTATAAATGAATAGAAACTTTTTCTCTCAACCTCAATGGATCATCCTCAGTGGTTCAACGCAAGACTGCGGAGCCTTCTCACACATAGAAAGAGATAGAAGGAGACATGTAAAAACATATAAGAGATTAAGAGACAAGCAACAAGGGACATGAATTAGAAGATATTATTATGACATACGTATACATGAATGTTGTGAAACATCAAGCTAAGCATTCTACTGGTCAAAGCGGGTCCGCAGGACTCTCTCACCATGACAATTCAACCGAATGTCACACGTAATACTTCATTGACCCTATGTCTTTTTAGGATTGTAATGTGTTTCTAAAGAAGTCTAAGACTCATAAAACTAGCATTAACTCACTCACACGCTCCACTGAGGGTGAGCAAAGAAAGAGAAACTGCGTTTATGAGCCTATCCTAGAGTGGAAGTCTAAATTAAAATTGAATCTAAAAACTATGCTCTTACTAGCCCACCTTGGATCCTCACACGCTCAACTGAGGGTGATCGTCTCAAGGAAACCATGGGCTAGCAAGGCCCTATGATGCCTAACAATGATGTTCTAGGATTTTGGAGGGGGGTTTATATAGTTTTTTGAATGAACTTGGGCCTTTGGATCTAGAGAAATCAACTCTCAACCCTACGATTAACTATTTTTTATTACAACCATTGGATTTATCAAATGGATGGCTAAGATTGGATCTTTATATGATATCTATGGCAAAGGGGTGAAAATTAGGCGTATCCATTCTCCATCATTGGATTTGGGGCTGATCTGAATCGTTGGATGCGTGCTTACATCAATTTGGATAAGATAAGCTCGTACTTTTGGACAAACTTTGCAATATTGATCTTTGACCATCAAAAAAAGGCTTATCCAATGAAAAACTCATGGATCCTCCTTTGTTTAAGCTTTAGTGCATCTCCACCCTTAAATATGAGCTCATCCTGACTGTACAACATGGTTCAATCATTGTTTGCCATGTGGGAGACCTTCAAGCCTTCAATTTTCTTATTCTAGGAAACTCTGATCACCTTGAAAACTAGATTGTATGATCTTTGACCCTTCAAATGTCCTTTGATGAAGATGAAAATTTGTAGGGCTATGTTTTGAAAGGTCTTCTTTAGGAATATGCAGAAAAACATCCCATCTGAATCTCCCTTATACAAGTTTGACTACATTTGGACGCTTGCAAGTTGGCATTAAGGTGTCTAGGAAGCTCTGATAGCCTTGAAAATTCGTGAAAATATATAGGCACATATGATCTTTATAGATGCCAAACCATATGGCTAACAAAAATTCCTATACAAGATTTTGTAGGGACTAAGTGAAAAAATTATGTTTTTCAAATAATGCACATGGCATATCAATGTGCTAGAAAATCCATTTACATGTGAAATTGAGGTGATAGACTGCCTTTGATAGCCTTTACAAGTATATGAAGTTTCATGTGATTTGGAGACATTGAAATTTTTGCCCTATTTTCCAAAATTTGACTAGCTTTGATCGCTACCCTGGATTTGCTTGATGTCTTCCAAAGTTTGCATGTGAACTCCCTTTGAGATCTTTGATGTATCTTGGACTTCTCAGGGAATTCTGGCTACCTTCACGGAATGTGTTTCATGTAGGCCTTCATGAGTGACAGAGGATAGAAAATCTCCATGACATTTGCCCCCACTAAACCTGCAATTCCTCCGGAAGCGCCCCTCTAGTATCTGTGAAAAACTAAATGTTCCAGGCATCAAATTCTTTTATAGGCAACATAAGAAACATGGAAGAAAAAATTGATCATATGCATGAATGAGTAGGCAACATGACATGAAGCAAAATTTGCATGAAGAAAGAATTGAAACATGCAACATGAATATGCATGAACAAATATATATGCAAATGATCATGCAACATTGACAACATGTAAAGAAAGAAAACAAACAAGCATCAACATGAAGTGAAAGTGAATATATTGAGTCGTTTTAGGCATCAGTTCCTCTCATCTTGAAGAAAAATTTGTACCTTTTTCATAAATCAACCTACCTTAAATACGATTATAAACGAAGATTTAGGGTTTTCAAGAGACATCTTTCATCCTTAGCTTATTTTAGATCAACTTCTTTCCTACATAAATATGAATATGCTCTTTCTCTAATAACATGCAAGGAAATCTAACTAAACTCCACTAATGCACAAATCTGCCTATATAGCCCGTGATTTATTCTACTATGCCTCATTAGCTTCCTTTGGATTGCTCTCTCTTTTTTTTATAATGATGATTCAGCGATTTTATCGTTACGATCACTTTTTTGGGGTGGAAGAAAGTGTAAACTTCCTCATAATATGTAGTAGTTTTTTTTTTATGATGGGGAAATTTCAAACCCCAATACAACATACAACCATTTTTGATGACGGAGAACAATCGTTTAAACTCCGATACAAGTGCTGTGAGGTGGACTAAGGATGTAGAAACATGCAATAGAAGGAGCTAGGACTTCAGCAATTATGCTTTCGATACAAAATACATATGCATGTTTATATATGAAAGTCATGTCACCAAAATAAACCTCCAAATCTACATGTCTTATCTTTCCATAATCCTAGATTATAACCGATTTCTTAGTAGATAAATTACTACTTAAGATACAATTTTACACAAGTAGAGAAATCATCATTTGCCCCTTTTGACTCAAGTGATATGGATATGCAATGCAATGTGTTAAACGCTGTGTTCTAACTGTCAGAAGTGCATTTAAACGTTGTTGGGTTCTTGGGAGTGGAAGGGGTCTGTCAGACAGAGGCCCTATACTTGGTTCCCAAACTAACCATTTTTCATACAGCAACATACGGATGCGCAGAACTCTGTTAGGACTCTGTTACGCTTAGGAGCTTTACAGTGCTCGATCATAACCCATCCAAAGTGTACCGAATACACTAAATTGCTATACTGTTCTGCACATAAATTTATGGGAATGCTAGAGACAATAGCAGTGATTCAACCCTTACCAACTAGGTACAAACAACCAGACAACGCCGAAGAGACAGAGGGCTCAATAGCTTCAGACACACAGTACTGAAGACTCAGTACGCAACTTAGGAAGACCCTTACTGTAGCTTAATCTTTGCCGTACAAAGATAGACCTGGACATTGAAGTCAACACAATACAAACCCGAATACCAGAAAAGCTACCATAGCTACACAGACTTCACCAAACATTGGCAGACCATTTCAAGAAAGAATAACAACACGATACGCGAACTAACACAACAATCCCAATAGAGACTTGCAAACGACTTACTCAGACAACAGTACAACGATCTACCGTCTGTAAATGAAACTCACAATCGCAATAGAGATCGATAGACAACAACACGGATATGCACAGTATACTCAAAGTACTCAGAAATTAGACAAACAACGCTACAGCAACGTTCAGACAATCACCCAGACGGACAGTCTGGTGATTCCATGAATCATCACTCAACATCTCTTTTCATTGCTTTATATAAAAGATTACAAAGTGTCTACGTAACAACCTTTCGCGCGTGTGAAAAAAGATTTCAGTTATACACTTCCAATCTGGCGGCCGATAACACTCTGGCACGCACGGTGGACTCGAACGCGTAGGCTAATCAAAATTACTGTTCTTCTATAATGCCCTCTAAATACATGTTTCTGGCTAATCTAAAGGTTCGGGCAATTATCTTCTTTAAAGTTTCTAACAACTGTTTGAGAGTATCTGGTTCTACTAGTTGTGCATCTACTCTTACAGAACTTAAAGCTATAGCTTCGATCAGCAAAATTTCTGCTTACGTCTGCAGAAAGGCTTCTTGTAGGTAGAAATCGTTTGATAGGGCCGCATCTCTGGAAACTTTCATTTCCGCCATTTGTTTCTCCATCTTGCTTATTCTTTCTTTCTGATTGTCCAGCTGATTCTCCCTTTTTTCGATCTCTTGATTTTGAAACTGTATGGTTCTGGAATATGCATCCCTTTCTCTTCGGAGATCTATTATTACTTTTTGTAATTGTGCTTCTAATGTCAGTTTTTGCCGTAGAATGTTGTTTACGTTGTCGAATTCTATCTTACATTTCTGGAGTTCTTCGGTTGTTTTCATTGCCAGATCATACTGTTCTTGGCCTTTTTGTACCACTTCGTCTAGTTGAACTCTGGTTTCTTCGAGCAGATTTCCTAATGCGATTCTTGCATCTTCTTTGTCCTGTAACTCTTGCTTCATTTTACTGATTTCGGCATTTGCATTCTGTAATGATTCTTCTTTCTTTGTGAGCTAAGCAACCGCCGCATCTCTCTGTCTGGTAACCATTTCCTGTTCGGCAATTCTGGCCTGTAATTCCTTCAACTGTTCTTGTAGAGATTGGTTTTCGGCTTTGGCTACTAGTAATTCTTCCTGTAGGGGGCTAATGTCGGCCTCCAGTAGATCTACTTTATGTTGGAATTCATTTAATATTCTCTGTTACTTGCTTCATTTGCGCAGGGAGTTGTTGTGATAAATTGATTAGCAGTTGACCCATTGACGCTAACTCAGAGAATACGGGGATGGACGTGAGTGGAGGAGGGGGACGAGGTTGGGAAGAGGATGCGGTGAGGAGTTGCTGGGAGTTCGGTGGAGAGTAGTTAGGCGATGAAGATGAAGAAGCTGTGAGTTCGTCGGGTTCATTGGGTGGAATAGGAAGGATGGGGTTGAGCGGATGTTCCGGTGGTGGAGTGGGCAGGACAAAGTTGGGTTCTGTTACCTGTTCTGTTGTTTGTTGTGTGGTGTCGGCGGTGTTGGCAGCTGTGGACTCGACTGCTTTCAGTAGCTCTTCGAAAACTTCTTTAATGATTTGTTCCTCATCTTCTTGCTATTCCTGCTCAGATTGCTGCTGAGATGTTTCTTGGGACGAGCTTGTGTCGGAGTCGGTGTGATCCTCTTGTTCTTGTTGCCCTTCTGACGAAGATTGTGCTGATGATTCGTGCTGCATAGATATTGCGGTGTCATGGAAGGTTTCTTCGTCCTGTTTTTCTTCTTCTTTGTCATCTTCTTTATTTCCTTCGTCTAAACCTTGTGCTTCACTTTCAGATGAGCTGATTCTAATTCTTTTTCGGCGGAAGAGTTAATTGAGTTCCTCTTCGTCTTCTTCATCATCTTCCAATAATTGGGCCGATTCTTCATGGTGCAGGACCGGGCCTCTGGGTGGTGGTTGTGCTACAAGAATGGCCGGAAAAAGGAAAGATATGATGTGCGGCAGTCTGGACCTTGGCATTCCTCCTTTGTTTACCTGTTTAATGATCGAAACTCATTCTTTGTGAATGCGGTGGAAGAAGTACGATGCAAAATTTATAGGTTCTCAGGTAGCTAAGTCTATGGTGGAGTAGAAGGGTCGAGATATTCCATATGTGCGCTTTTGGAGATTGAGGGTGGCTACTAAGAATTGTAGCGCGGATCTCTCAGGTTCAAGATGGCAGAGGATGGCGTATTCGTTAGAGGAACTCCTAGGGAATAGTTGGTTCATGGTGGCTATTGGCAGATTCGGGCCACTTTCTCGACCTTGCTGAGGGAGTCTAAACGCCTCAGCAAAAACTTGGAAGGTGATTACGGTTGGTGAAGGTAGGGATGTGATCGCCCAACTTTGTTCGGTGGCAGGTGTTTTAGCGATAGCGGTGATTATCTGGACAAAGAACGGGTGGGATTCCACTGAATGCCACGGTAGTTCAGCGAAATTGGCCAACCCACGTATGCGCAGAAACTCTCCTACATCGGCAAGGAGACCATCACGGAAAGTGGCATAGTTTGCCAGAGCTTCCATGGCGCACACAGGAAACACAAGCACAAGACACAAAGCACAGGGTTTACACAATCACACAAATCACGCAAACACAATAGCGATTTTCGGCGAAATGGAGAAGGTTAAGTAGATGCGCTGCAGTGGAGAACAATCAAAATCACTAATCATCGTGCGACGCTGAGATGATAACTTCATAACTTCGATGTGCATGCATGAGCAACTGGAAAGGGAAGGGCGGTTGTTGACATAATTAGTTATCAAAACGTGGATATTTACAGAATTATATTAATTTATTAAGCACGCAAAATTAAAAGAAAATAAAAGAAAAGAAAAGAAAACGCAAAAATGCGTGGCCAATCTGCGGAACGTTTAGTGTGGATCGGATGCTTGTTGATACGGCTGCAGCTTTGATCCATTTATCACCTTTGGAAGAGGAATTCCGGTCAAAGTAATCAACCGAAAAGTTGCTGGGCCCACTTGTTCAAAAATCCGGTAGGGGCCAAACCATCGTAACTTGAATTTGCCTGCAGAGCGATTTGATTTTGCATTGTAAAATAGTACAAGTTGTCCCACCGTAAAAACTGGGGTCTTTAGATAGCGATCATGTGTTCGAGCTTCTCTTAGCTGTACTTCCTGCATAGTTAGAAAACTTTGCCATCGGTGCTCATCCAGTTCTGTGAGTGTATCTAGCCGAAATGATAAAGAATCTTCTGGTATTAATTTCTGAGTGAGAGCCACACGTAAGCTTGGCACAATAATTTCCATGGGTGCTATGGCTTCCAATCCATAAGCTAGTTTGAAGGGTGTTAGACCTGTTGCTACCTTATAGGTAGTTCGGTATGCCCACAGGACTGTAGGTAACAGTTGGTCCCATCTTTCTGGTGCTTCCAAAATGAGTTTTCGAAGCATATTCAGCAGGGTCTTGTTTGTACTCTCAGCCAAACCATTTGCACGAGGATAATATGGTGAACTGAATTTATGCGTGATCTGAAAAGAATGTGTGAGTACTTTCATTAGATTGTTAACAAAATGAGTGCCCTGATCTGTAACAAGCTCCAGAGGTAATCCAAAGCGCAGAAAGATATCTTTCATTAGGCAATTTTCCACCGAAACAGCTATGGTAGATTTTAAAGCCCATGCTTCTGCCCATCTGGTCGTATAGTCTGTATAGGTCAGAATATAACGATTATTGCTGAGTATTGCTCGCGGTGTAATAGGTCCGATAAATTCTAGACCCCACTTCTGAAAAGGCTCTAATGGCAAGACAGGTTGTAGAGGGAAAAGATGACGTTGCAGGGGCTATCCAGATCTCTGACAACTATCACATTGTTTGACAAACTGTGATACATCCTTGTATATAGTAGGCCACCAAAGTCCGCTTTGCAGAATTTTTCGGTGCGTTAAATCTGTTGCAAAATGGCCACCGGAAGGAATTGAGTGAGCCAAAGTAATGACTGAGTTAACTTCATGTGGTGGAATACAACAAAGTAAAACTCCAGTGTGATCCATATAGTATAATTCCCCAGCAATCAACCGAAATCGGCGGCTGAAAACTGCAATTTTCCTGCAGTAGAAGTCTGAGAAGGGAGGCACCCATCAGTAAGAAAGGTCAATATCTGATCATAGTATGTAGATGGCATAAGTGGGTCTGCAATTTCATCATTAGTCGGTTCAGAAACATAAATTGCCAGTGTTGTGTCATCTACATCGACCGAAGCTTCACCGGAATCTAAGCGAGAAAGGAAATCTGCTAAGGCATGTGAACTGCCAGGACGATGAATAACTTCGTAATCAAATTCTTGTAAAAGCAGAACCGATTGCGCTAATCGGCCACCTAAGTGCTGTTGCCGAACCAGATAGACAAGTGCAGCATGATCTACATGAAAAGTAAATTTGCGGCCAAGTAAATAATGCCTGAACTTCTTGACAGAGTATACTAAACCCAGACATTCCCTTTCAGTTACAGAGTAATTCTTTTCCGTAGGGGCAAGCCTTCGACTTGCATAGTATACTGGTCTGAACCACTTATTCGTTTGTTGCATTAATACGCTTCCAATTGCTATATATGAGGCATCAACAAATACATGAAAGGGGTGATCCCAGTCGGGAGGCTGTAAGATGGGAACTTGTGTTAATAAACACTTTTAACGATCAAATCCTATCTGACATTCCTGAGTCCACTCAAATTGTCGAGGAGTCCTGGTGATTAATCTGTTCAGTGGTATTGCGAAATGAGCAAGCCACCGTAAGTGCCGACCATGCCATCTTACTTGGCCCATGAAGCGCATCACTTCCTTAGGTGTAGTGGGCACAGGTGCTTCTAACACAGCTGTAATTTTATCTGGATCCACCTGTATACCTTGTGCAGATACGATGTGGCCAAGTAGCCTTCCACATGAAACCGCAAACACAGATTTGTTTGGGTTCAAACAGAGTCTCTATTCTCTGCATTTTTCAAAGCAACACCGTAAATGGAACAAGTGTGCTACTATCTTGCCAAATAATGAAAAATCATCAAGATAAACTTGCATAAACGAGGTAAGGTAAGGGGAGAATATTTCCTGCATACACCTCTGAAAAGTACTTGGGGCATTCCTTAATCCAAACCACATTACGGTACAAGCAAAAATGCCCCAATTGGTGATGAAAGCGGTCTTTGGTATATCTTGTTCAGCCATTCTAACTTGATTATACCCACTATATCCGTCTAGGAATGAATACATTTCATGTCCTGCTACTCTATCAAGCATTGTGTCAAGAAAAGGTAGCGGAAATGGATCAGGCATCGTAGCTGCGTTCAGTTTCCAGTAATCTACACATATTCGAAGCTGCTTATTCTTTTTAGGCACAATAACAATTGGTGAGATCCATTCAGCATGCTCTACTGGTACAATGAATCCGACTTTGAGTAGCCTATCAAGTTCTGCCTTTACCTGTGATGCATAGTTCAGATTCATCCGGTAGCTTGGTTGTTTGATTGGTTTTGCTTTCGGCTTCAGCATGACCCTGTGTTGATAAATGCGCGGGTCCAAACCCTTCATATCTTTGTAATCCCATGCAAAGATGTCGGAGAACTCTCAGAGTAGCTGGATTAGGTCTGCTTGAAATGTTTCCGGTAAGTTTTCTTTTATCTTGACAGGACGCGGATGGTCTTTATCTCCTAAATTATAAGTGATCAACTGATCTTCTGGAACATAAAATTGTCGGGGCTTCTCTGTATCGTCGGCTGGCTTAAAAAGTTGTTGCAGTTGAGCGTCATCTATAGCAGCAGTATCTTCCTTCTTACCTTCTTCTGTTACAGGCATCACCGTACAAACTGCGGGATTCTAATTATCTACAACAAATTGTAGATCAACAGTTCCTAGGGAGATCAAGTCAATATTATTCTTTAAAAACTCTTCTTCTTCATCATCTGACAGACCATCTAACATATGAACTGGTTCTCCAAAATACGGTCTAGCATGCAATTCGCAAGGCTGTATAGCATCTAATTTTACAACATATTTATGATTGTTGTCTTTGAAAGTGAGTTCCTGTGCAGACCAATCTTGTATAACCTTAGCTTGCTTCAGCCAAGGACGGCCAAAAAGAAGATTATAATCAAGGGTGGATTCCGGTCATTCTAGGACGACAAAGGTCATCTTAAATGTGGTACCCTGCAAAGTTATTGGTACATTCCGTACAAGTCCTACTGGATGGACTCTTGAATGGTCAGCCATTCTGACAAAGAACTGAACTGGCTCGATTTCAGTCCATCCTAACTTCTTACACAGTGCAAGAGTAGCAATGTTGACACCAGATCCTCCATCAATTAGTACCTGTGTAATTTTATGATTTTATACCATACCGTAATTAAAGGAATCGAATGATCGACCGTAGAATCAGGTTGCACTGCCGCTGTTGCTGGAATGCAAGAAGGTACAGGACTGAACTGTTGTTGGAATTGTTGTCGGACTCCTGGTACTAGTGAAAGTAATTGGCCAAGAGGAAGAGTAATGGACGCTTTAGATAAAATCTCCCAAGCCTTATGTGATTGAATTGTGCTTTCCCCGGATTTTGAAGATGATGCGCCGACTGAAGAGGATGTATCTGCTGAAGATGATGTGCCTGCTACTGAATTAGTATCTTGTTTTTGTGTTCCTTCCTTGGTTAGCAGAGCCTGGGTCACCGGAATAGGATCTGGAAGCACTGGAGGTTCGGTGGTGGTCCATTGACTGGCCTTATCATACATCCTTTGTTGTTCACGTATCCCTGGTTCAAAGATTTCTGCTGCTAGTTGTAGTTGCTTACCGGATCGGGTCTGGATTACTGCAGCTTGCATTTCTACTGGTGTGATTTGTACCATATTAGTCATTGGGTTTTGACGTTCTTTCTTCCTCTGATCATACTCAGATGCATCCTTACAAAATCTTCTAATGTGACCAAATTCACCACAGAAATGGCAGTGCGGTGGTGGCAAATTGGGATTTTCCTGTGCTGGTCCGGCCTGCCAATGATTTGCATTGTAGTTATTATTTCTCTATCCTCTAATTTCGATAGCCTTGTTGCTGGTTGTTTCTCATTTGCGGAGGCACATAATGATTGGCTGGCTGTCCTGGTTCCTGTATAATAGCATTGACAGTTGCGGTTCCCTGCACTTTGGTATTGTATGCATAGTTTTTGGTAGTATGTCCGGTCGTGTTGCAGTTAGCGCAGAACAACTGATTAAGTGCACAAGTGGTACTAGTGTGCCCTGAATTCTTGCATGTGGTGCAGAACATTTGTCTGGTCGGGTCTTCTACAACATTTTTATTTGCCTTTAACCATTCCAAGTCTTCTATAAATCCTCCAACCTTGTTTTCCAGCTGCAAAGCCATTGCAATCACTGCATCTAGCATCATAGCTCCTAGACAGCGTATGATCATAATCTGTTTAAGTTGCGGAGTCAATCCATTGATAAACCATTGAGTGATAACGTCATCCGGTAGGTTGGCATGTGCTGGTGGTAATTGCCTCAAATGGGTTTTGAATAGAGTGGCATATTCCTGCACTGTTTGATTTATCTTCTGTCTATTGTTTTGTATGTAGTCGAAAATTTCGGCTGGATTCTTCTTTAGCGTGAATCTCTGCAAAAATGCATCCCTTACCGCTTCATAGGTGCCGAAATGGTTAATATCATATTCTGTAAGCCATCTGGCTGCTTTATTAACCAATGTCGACTGGAAGACAATAGCTTTATATGCCGGATCAGGTGGATGGTTAAGCACTACGTAACTTATCTCAAATGTGCGTACATGAGCATCTGGGTCATCTCCTGGAAATCCACCGAATTTAGTGTACGTTACTCTTGTTGGAGGCGACCTAGGTGGACATAGTTGTTGTTGTTGTCCACTCATCTTGCTAGCGGTTGTATTGTGACTATCTTCTGTATCCCGAGGCGGACTATCTGAACCGTCAGAGTTTGTATCGTCGACCTGTGCTCCTTCTGATACGATAATATGGTTCAATATGTTTCGGATGTCAGCTTCGAACAAGCTACCTCCCTTCTTGATGTCAAATGTAGGACAACTTACTCCCAATAGCGGTGACTAGACTGAAGATTCACCAAGAAACGGTAAACCGTCACCGAAAAACTGTGAATTCTCGGTAACTTGTACCAAAATAACACCGGAAGTTCTCGATTTTTCACCAAAACAAAGTGCTCCTTCTCCTTCACTGGTTTCTTTGGCCAAGACGCTTCTATTCGTAAAAAAATTTGAGTCTTTACCTAATGGTGTTAAACTAACTTCATGCTGCGTCCTGGTAGATTCCGGAGTAACTATACCTTCGACAGTCTGTGCCGAAATCGCACTGGAATCTCCCAGAAAGGTTGTGCATTCCACCAGAGTATGGTCGGAATCACTACTGACGTTCTTCACTTTCTTGACTTCTGGGTAAGACCTTTCTGCGCTTCTACCTCCTGGAGGCATCCTTAGCAAATTAGGTACCCAGGGCTGTCGGTTCTTCGGATACGTTTCACCGGATCGAGTAACCGACATGTATCATCTTTTGTACTAATCGCGTACTATTACTGTCGATTTATAATCTATAGTCGCGTTACCACAATCGATTTGCAACAATCTGATCTGTTGCCACCTTCCCACAAACGGCACCAGTGTTAAACGCTGTGTTCTAACTGTTAGAAGTGCGTTTAAACGTTGTTGGGTTCTTGGGAGTGGAAGGGGTCTGTCAGACAGAGACCCTATACTTGGTTCCCAAACTAACCATTTTTCATACAGCAACATATGGATGCGCAGAACTCTGTCAGGACTCTGTTATGCTTAGGAGCTTTACAATGCTCGATCATAACCCGTCCAAAGTGTACCGAATACACTAAATTGCTATACTGTTCTGCACATAAATTTATGGGAATGCCAGAGACAATAGCAGTGATAAACCCTTACCAACTAGGTACAAACAATCAGACAACGTCGAAGAGATAGAGGGCTCAATAGCTTCAGACACACAATACTGAAGACTCAGTACACAACTTAGAAAGACCCTTACTGTAGCTTAATCTTTGCCGTACGAAGATAGACCTCGACACTGAAGTCAACACAATACAAACCCGAATATTAGAAAAGCTACCATAGCTACACAGACTTCACCAAACATTGGCATACCATTTCAAGAAAGAATAACAACACGATACGCAAACTAACACAACAATCCCAATAGAGACTCGCAAACGACTTACTTAGACAACAGTACAACAATTTACCGTCTGTAAATGAAACTCACAATCGCAACAGAGATCGATAGACAACAACACGGATATGCACAATATACTCAGAGTACTCAGAAATTAGACAAACAACGCTACAGCAACGTTCAGACAATCACCCAGACGGACAATCTGGTGATTCCACGAATCGTCACTAAGCATCTCTTTTCATTGCTTTATATAAAAGATTACAAAGTGTCTGCGTAACAACCTTTCACACGTGTGAAAAAAGATTTCAGTTATACACTTCCAATCCGGCGGCCGATAACAAATGCAAAGATTAAAAACGAAACATGCATGACCTGAAATCGCAAACATGCATGAAGTGAAATAAGAATGGAAAAAAAGTGGAATGAACTTGAAAAAAACAAAGCAACATGAACTTGATTATATATATATATATATATATATATATATATATATATATATATATATATATATATATATATATATATATATATATATATATATATATATATATATATATAATTTTTTTCTCTTTTTTTTAATCATGGATACTCTTGTTTATGAATCAGCCTCATTGTTGTCATCTTCTTCAGTGTCCTCATCCAAAATGTACTTGTCATTATCACGTTCCTTGAATAACTTTATCCTTTTACCTGCAATCAAAGTTTTTAGTGTAATACCATTTAATTCACAAAGAGCATACATACCATTGTTATTGACTTTTGATACAATGTATGGCCCAAACCACCGTTGCATGAGCTTTTTGCGTGCATCATATTGAGAGTCAAATGTACTATCATAAATGAGCACCCAATCTCCTACTTCAATTGGCTTAGGACATAATCGATGAGTTTTATCATAATAATGCTTGTTCTTCATTCTAGATTCTTGTAAATTTTCAATGGCATCATCAAGTCTTAATTTACCTTGTTCTAACTGTTTAATGTGCAAACTCAAAAAATCATCAGTAGACATGTTTCAAACCCAGGAAAATTCAACCATGCAAAAATATGAGACTGAATTGGAAACAACGGTTTTTGACAGTACATGAATTCAGCAAGCATATATCCAGTAGTATGTGTGCACATCATTCTATTTGCCCAAACTGCAAAAGGTAAGAATCTAGGCCATTGTTTGATATCACCGTTACATGCTTTAGATATGGCTTTCACAATAGGCCTTTGGATTATATGCAGTAGTGAGACACAAACGAATATCATGATGTTCAAAGAACTCTTTAGCTTCTCTCGCATTTAACTCTCCACAATCGGCAACTACTTTCTCTATGTACCCAAAGCGACTTATGACATCTTCAAGCAAGAATTTGCAAACATTGTATGTGGTCTTAGATCGTAGTGCACGTCCCTCTACATAATTAGTTAAGTCTTCTCTTGCAAGTACAATGTAACACATTTTGTCAATACCTTTAGGCATAGTTACAAGATCTATTACCCACTTGTATTGAATACAGGGTGGATAAATAGAATGCAATGGATCTCTATGTTTGAATGATGAATGAAGTTGACAAGTAGAACATGTAGAAACATAGCTACTAATATAAACATACATCCTAGGCCAATAATAGGCACTTCTAATTTTTTCCTACGTTCTAAAAAAGCCTTTATGACCTGCCCATAATGTCTCATGCATTTCCTTCATTACTTGCAATTGAAGAACTCGCTTTCCAAGGACTCATTGTGGATTCTTAACCTTACCCTTAGCATGTCTCCAAAGATAACTGTTACATAGGAAAAAAATTATAAGATTGTTTCCTAATGTTATGTAATCTATTCATAGTCCAGCTAGGTAATGGTTGAAGTGTACTCAGATACTTTCCTATGTCTCTCCATTCATCTTCATACTCAGACTCATGAAATTAATCCTACTCATATATATGTGGAACATAGTCAACTAAGTTCACATTCTTTATTAGATCACTTTCAAGATCATCATCAAATCTAGCTGTCGATAACATATCACCAACTGAATTTGACTTACCTGAAATATGAACTATCTCAAGATTTATAAACTTAGTATATGAGATCCATCTAAGCATGGCTATGTCAAGAGATGAACAATTGGCTATCATTCCAATGACAAGAAAACAATTAGTCTCAACTTTGACATTTGCACCTATGAAATATTCTTTGTCTGCTTTCGAAGTTGTTACCATACCCCATAGTTCTCATTTGATCTGTGGATACTTTCATTGTGTTTCATGTAAAATTTTAGCCCCAAACCTAATTGCATACATGAGCAAAGTGTGGGATCCAAATAACATAAAAGATGCAAGCTCCAAGAAATTTGCGTATCTAACTCACGTTGTTACACGTTTCAGAAATCTTGCTAATAGCATCAACATTTTGTGGGTATGGCTTTCGACCATAATGAACACATAAATTTCCAACAATAAGAACCTCGTTGACATCAAAAACAGATTTTTCTATGGAAAATGTGAGAGCTACCTCTTCAAATCGTTGAAGTATTCATTCAAAATAAGAGATATGATCAAGAACAAATTTATGAAATCCAGATCAATCTTATGTAATGTTCTTTACACGTTCCTCACTCTCTATCATCAATGAATGGCATGGTTATATGAGGGACAAAATCATGTAAGACCATATTCATAGCACTCATCATATGAGCCACAAGATTAGTCGCTCCTTGAGGTAAAGTACACATTCACACTAAGCCTAAAGGAGTTTTCATTATGATTATGTCACGAATATCAATTGCTAATTGGAATTGGTCATATCTAGAATATAAATCACCCATTGAATAGATAGAATGTCCTCAAAATGATTCAACAAACTCATCTACAATGGATACTGTCCTACATTCCTTATGATGACTTTATTGACAGGTTGGAGATCTTGAATAAAACGTAGTTTCCCCTTCTTTTTAGGCACAGTGAACCATCTATTTGAGTAAGGTGCAAAAGATGGCTCTAAAATTCTCATGTTTATCTTCTCCTTAAGAAGTTTCATTAGCTCAAGTAAGTGAGCCTTTGGAACAGGTATAGGATGAAGATTCCATGGAATATGTTGAATAGTAAAGATTATCATGGGTTCAACTGGCTTAGGATCTATGCAACCAGTCCCATGAGGATACATAGTAAAGGCTTTTCCATGGCTACATATGACTCTGTCACATTTATCTCTCTTTACTGGCAAAAGAAAGTCATCATCTCTACCAATTTTCACATGTTTGATTGTCTCATTTGTGAATGTATGTCCTATGTTTTTCTTATCCCAAAGAATTGGATCATTTTTCACATCAATAATTTTTTCATTGCTTCCTTGGAGTAATGGTTGAGCAATGGGTTTGATTTTTTATCTACAGTTTTCTACTTTGTTTCAACTAAGGCATCATGTGTTTGGTTAAATTTTGAGCACTTGTCACCATTGAGAGCATATTCTTGGATAAGTGCATACTCATCAAGGGAAGAATGAAGAATAATATGGGAATTAGAATTTTGTTGAAGACATAACTCTAACTCCTTAAGAGTAGAGTAACACTGAGATGTCTGAATCACATGCTCAATGTGCTCATCATGTTCCATGATTTTGTTGGTTTTATACTTTTGTTGGGTTTTTTGGATAAAAGACTTGGATAATTGACTCTTATGAAGAAAATCTAATCTAGAATGTGGAAAACAAAGTGACAAACTATTGTACAGGTTGGTTGGATGCGAGATGTCAAACCAATGTCCACTGTTGTCTCGCTCAACAATGGATTCTCTCTAAAATTTTGATCATATGTAGCTCCAAACATGAATCAAGGTGCACAATCACTACAAGCATGCTCATGACCCTGAGTAACAATAGGTTTCTTTCTAATTGACAATCGATTCCTAGGATGATTCACTCCTACCGTCATGACTTGAAGTGATTGCATTCCATCCTTAGACTTAATTCTAGCATAGGTAGACCCATCATCCATGGCTTTAGTTTCCATTCGACTCTCACAAATAAAGGGTTGACCTAAGAGAACTTCATAGGAGCAATTAACTTGAATAAAAAAGTCAAATTCTTATGTGATTCCTCCAATGAATATGGGCACACTAGCACAAGCTCCATACAGGGTACCTATGCCATTATCTCTAGTTCTCATATGCCATCCATAATCTTCATCTATGGGCCATCAAAATTTATCATAGACTTCTCTTGAAATCACATTGATTTGGGAGCTAGAATCTACTAATGCATTTACAGTGATAGCGCTCTTTTCATTTCCTATATTAGCATGCATCTCTGATGTACCTCTACACTAAAATTTTCTTTTAAACTGACTTTCAAGATGTTTTTCATGATTTTCATGGTCAAGTTGAATAGGTCCTAAGAAATTTTTAGTAGCATTTACTTCATCATCATCAAGGTCCTCTTCATCAGATTCATCAAAGTTTAAAGCTTCATTCATAGCTTGATCTTGATCTAGAGAATCTTGCATCTTAGTATCTAGATTAAACGAAAACCTCTTCCTTTTAATTATGCCGATAAAGTTATCTTTAAAAACAGGCTTTGCAATAGAGAAAACTTGTTCGAAAGACATAGTCACTTGACTCTTAAGAAAAATGTCATCTAAATCTCCATTGGATCTATTTTCTCTCAATTTTTGAAATCAAGATGGATTTAGGTTTTCTCTTTAGTTTCTT
Organism: Ceratopteris richardii; assembly: GCA_020310875.1. NCBI lineage: Eukaryota > Viridiplantae > Streptophyta > Polypodiopsida > Polypodiales > Pteridaceae > Ceratopteris > Ceratopteris richardii. Next base: position 76,795,878 of record CM035421.1, on the reverse strand, counting down.
TTGTTTTTGCTCATGATCTTGTTTTTGTTCATGTTCTTGTGTTTCGTTTTGAGTTTTTTTTAATTGTTCTTGATTATCTAAAGGCTTTTGTTATATTTTTCTTTGCTTTTTCTTCTTCCCTTTTTGTTTCTCCTCTTGTTTTTGTTCATTGGGTTGTAATTCTTGTTTTTAATCTTTGGTTTGTGATGTTTCTACTTGATCTAGGATTGTTTCTATTTCCTCTGAGGTTTGTTTTCGAGTCACTCTTCTTTCACTAGGCTCAGCTTCATCTCTTTTTCATTTTTCTTCTACATTGGATATGTGAGAAATAAGAGATTGATCTTCTATTGGTGACTTCGAAGACGTTATTCTCCTAATCTCATCTCGTGCTCTTACTAAAGCATCTATAGAAAAGTCAACTTCCTTTGTGGGTTTACTTGATTCTACTTCTTGTTCATCAAGAGTTTCTAGTTTCACCCTTCTAGTTCCTACATCCGTTATGGTTATATTTTCATAGTGTTTTTTTATTCCTCCCTTACCAAAAATTCCTTGCAAAGATAGCCTAGATAGACAGTCACATATTTTCTTGTCTATGTATATTACTAGTCATTTCTCCTTAGCAGCCCTCAATAGTTCACAATCTCTCAAAAAGTGCTCTTACAAATCACACCAAGGACGCCTACAAGGGCCACACACAAAACCATTTTGATTTTAAGGATTTTGATTAACTTGTGGTGGGAAATTTTGAAATTGAGGATTTTTTTGATAAGGGATTGCTTGAACAGGATAACTAAGATTTTAATAAGGCAATTGATGTATTCGAGGAGCTTGGGGAGCAGCATGTGGTACTTGAGATGCCAGAGGAGCTTCCATAGTATATGGTTGATGATTTTGAAACTTTTGATTTTGAGGATTTTTGAAAAGTTGTTTGAGAAGCTTCATGATATATGTTATTATACATTTGAGGATTTTGGACATGAGGATGAGGATTTTGCATTGAAGGATTATGCATTGGAGGAACTTGATATTCTTGAGTAGGATCTACTTGTGGATTTTGATTGGGATCTATAACATGTTGATTAGGCTCTTGAAAAGACATTGGGTTCATTCACTTTTGGAATGTTTTGATGTAATTAGATCATAAAGCATCTATAGTCTTGGCCAAATTGGATTGTGTAGCAATAAGACTTTCCATTTGCTTAGTGAGAATTTCCACTTGAGATTGTTCAACTACACTTTTATTTGGCTCTACTTTAAAACCTTCACTAGGTTCTATCATTTGAGGAATAGGAGTAGACTCAAAAAACATAGCATGGGATTGTTCTCTAACTTTCTGCTTAGTTTGTTGAAGGCTAGCTTGAGGAAGACTAGTTTGCTCATAAAGCATGGACCATCTTTGATGTCTATGAGCTACAACCTCTACTACTTTACCCACTTTCTGCCAATTTTTAGTAAGACCATAGCGCTTATCTGCCTCTTCTAATCGCGGTTCAACTTCCCTACGAGTTTCAGGACGAAGAAGCTTAAGAAAATTGATCTTAAGCATGGAGCCATCATAAGAATCCATCCTGATTTTGTTGGCTATAATCCTCAAGATAGAATTCTTTGAGCATCTCCTTTATGAAATCACTCCAAGGAAGAGTATTATATTCAATGACATGGTTTAAGATAGATCTATCAACAATTCATTCAAAGAATGTTATCAAAGGATCTTCGGGAAGATAAAAAATCATAGCTTGCTCTTCAAACAAATCTAAGTAGCTTGTAATGTTGATGCCATTGAATTTTCCCTTCTCTCTCAACATAGAAGAGACTATTCTTTGGCCTTGTTCCTCAACAATAAGGGATTTGCATCCGTCCTCCATCTGAAACCAGCTCTAACTAATAAAACCAGCTCTAACTCACTCACACGCTCCACTGAGGGTGAGCAAAGAAAGAGAAACTGGGTTTATGAGCCTATCCTAGAGTGGAAGTCTAAATTAAAACTGAATCTAGGAGCTATGCTCTTACTAACCCACCTTGGATCCTCACACACTCAACGAAGGGTGATCGTCTTAAGGAAGCCATGTGCTAGCAAGGGCCCTATGGATGCCTAACAATGATGCTCTAGGAGTTTGGAGGGGGTTTTATATAGTTTTTTGAATGAATTTGGGCCTTTGGATCTAGAGAAATCAACTTTCAACCCTAGGATCAACTGCTTTTGATTACAACCATTGGATTTATCAAATGGATGGCTAAGATTGGTTCTTTATATGATATCTAGGGCAAAGGGGTGAAAACTAGGCACATCCATTCTCCACCATTGGATTTGGGGCTGATCCAAATCATCAGATCAGTGCTCACATCAATTTGGATAAGATAAGCTGTTATTTTTGGATAAGCCTTGCATTATTGATCTTTCATCATAAAAAAAGGCTTATCCGATGAAAAAAGATCATGGATCCTTCTTTCTTTAAGCTTTAGTGCATCTACACCCTTGAATATGAGCTGATCTTGACCATACAACATGGTTCAATCATTGTTTTCCATGTGGCAACCCTTCAATTTTCCATTGTTTTCCATGTGGCAGCCCTATGGATGCCTAACAATGATGCTCTAGGAGTTTGGAGGGGGGTTTATATAGTTTTTTGAATGAATTTGGGCCTTTGGATCTAGAGAAATCAACTTTTAACCCTAGGATCAACTGCTTTTGATTACAACCATTGGATTTATCAAATGGATGGCTAAGATTGGTTCTTTATATGATATCTATAGGGCAAAGGGGTGAAAATTAGGCACATCAATTCTCCACCATTGGATTTGGGACTGATCCAAATCATCGGATCAGTGCTCACATCAATTTGGATAAGATAAGCTGTTAATTTTGGATAAGGTTTGCATTATTGATCTTTCATCATAAAAAAAGGCTTATCCGATGAAAAAAGCTCATGGATCCTTCTTTCTTTAAGCTTTAGTGCATCTACACCCTTGAATATGAGCTGATCTTGACCATACAACATGGTTCAATCATTGTTTTCCATGTGGCAGCCCTTCAAGCCTTCAATTTTCTTATTCTAGGAAACTCCAGTGACCTTGAAAACTCGATTTTATGCTCTTTGATCCTTCAAATATCCTTTGATGAAGATGAAAATTTTTAGGGCTATGTTTTGAAAGATTTCCTTTAGGAATATGCAGAAAAAACGCCCATCTGAATCTCCCTTATACACGTTTGACTATATTTCAAAGCTTGCAAGGTGGCATTAAGGTGTCTAGGAAGCTCTGATAGCCCTGAAAATTTGTACATATATGTAGCCACATATGATATTTATACATGCCAAACCATATGGCTAACAAAAAGTCCTATACAAGATTTTGTAGGGTCTAAGTGAAAAAATTACGTTTTTTACAAAATGCACATGGCATATCAATGTGCTAGAAAACCCATTTACATGTGAAATTGAGGCTATAGACTGCCTTTGATAGGCTTTTCAAGTGTACGAAGTTTCATGTGATTCAAAGACATTGAAATTTTTGCCCTAATTTCCAAAATTTGACCAACTTTGACTGGTACCCTAGATTTGCTTGATTTCTTCCAAAGTTTGCATGTGAACTCCCTTTCAGATCTTTGATGTATCTTGGACTTCTCAGGGAATTCTGGCTACCTTCACCGAATGTGTTTCGTGTAGGCCTTCATGAGTAAGAGAGGAGAGAAAATCTCGACTACAGTGCATCCTTCACCACTTGTGTGGTACCTGACTACTTCACTTGTTTTATCCCAAGGGGGGTTCACTACGGTTGGATTTGCATGCTTTTTCTAACTCTGATTTGGCTAGTTGCTATGACACTTGTTTCTACTAGTGGCTTTTGCATCATGCTTCATAGCTCATGTATATCTTGGTTGAGCAAGATGCAACCTACTGTGGCCACATCTAGCTATGAGGCTAAGTATAGGGTAGTTTTCACAACGACTATTGAGTGTGTGTGGCTCAGATGCCTTATGGTTGATTTGGGTGTTGATCAGTCTTCTACCACCACCATCTTCATTAATAATAAGAGCGCATTCGCAGTTGCGAAGAACGCTGTGTTCCATTCTCGCACTAGGTACATTGAGGTGCATTATCATTATGTCAGGGAGAGGTTCTCTGCTCGAGGGATCACCTTGGCATATGTGCCATGCAGGAAAACATTGCAGAACTTTTCACAAAGGCTATGCCTAGGGAGAAATTTAAAGCTTTTCGCAAAACTTTGGGCTTACTTCCTTTTGTGGATTAATTCCACATAGCTTGGCACTTCCTTATACATGAGTGCCATCTCCTTGTTCACCGCATGATGCCTAGGGGGTTTTGTTGATATATTTAGGTAGTGATGTGTGTGAACACTCTAGGACCCCCGGGACACTTTTTTCCCTCTTTAGGAGGTTTTTTTCCCCGGCCTGTATACATGCGTTTTCCCTAATGGGTTACATATCTTTGTACATTCTAGTGGTAATACATTCTGTATTGTGTGTTCTTCTCCAAGCTTCTCCTTCTTGTGTTGTTCGTGTGCTTCCGTAGATGTCTAACTCCAATAGTGAGTTTGAAACCTCACATATTTAGAGACAATATAAGCTCAATGCACTTAGTAGCAAATCCTATATACCATTCAAGAACCAAGCATATAGAGGTTCATTATCATTTCATAAAGGAGAAGCTCATGGAAAAGGAAATTGATGTTTCTTTTGTACAAACAGAGAAGAAAGTAGCAGTTATGATGACTAAAGCTTTGTTGCAGGTTCAAGTCAATAGCATGTATTCAAATCATGAAGGAATGAGGAACCAGGAATGTTTGAGCTTGAGGGGGAGATCTTAGGACATCAAGCCTTCACCATGCTAGAGAAGGTTTTGTTCTAGGCACGAATTCATTCTTCAAGTGAGCAGCCTTAGTGTTAGAGTAATCGTTGAGAATCTATATTATTGATGATCACTAGGAGGTTTCTTTATCCATGTAAAAACGCATGAGTCTCTACATCTTTATTCTTGTTAAAGGATAAAAACTATAAGCCCAAAAATCCACGAGTTTGAAGTTGGTGTTCGATTGTGTTAAACAAACTACCCAAATAACGTTTTGAATTAGAACATTCATTGCCTAGATTATAGGAAAAGAGAACAAGATGTCAACAACTTATCGCGAGCTATTTCAGATTCAAATTGATTGTAAAAAAGTCGTGGAATCTCCAAAGAGTCTATATGAAGGCTCAATCGAAGTTGTACAATATAATATATCATTATACATTCATCTTTTATCTTCATTTTTTTTGTCTTCTATTTCTCATCTTGCACAAGCTCGTTCTCACTCCTCAGAGATTCAATCCTTATAAATAAGGGCGCATTTGAAGATTCAATCGTTATAAATAAGGGCGCATTTGAAGGGTATTAGTTTCTAAATTATGTATACAAAGTGTACGTAGAATTTACTTCAATAGAGTGTAAGAAAAAAAACCTATTAAGCTCTTGGGGTCAATATCTGCACTTTGTGAGCCTAAATCATTTTTTGAGTTTGATTCTTCATTTCCTAGATTATAGGAAAAGAGAACTAGATATCAACAACTTATCCTATAAGCTATTTCAAATTCAAACTCATTGTAGAAGCGTCGTGGAATATCCAAAGAGTTTACGTGGAATATCCAAAGACGTTGTACAACATGTACTTGTTAATATGGTAGCAAATATTCCATCTAGTTCTAGTATTGAAGGGGAAAAGGAACTGATAACTTTTGTAGAAGTGATCACAGGGCCAAGATTAGCAACAAGATATAGGCAAAAATATGCCTGATCAATCAAGATCAATGAGTCATAACAAACAATAACGATGCCATAAAAAGAGAACTCCATCGAAAATCATGCAAATTACATCCTAGTTTTGAAATTCCTTTACACCAGTATACATACATTTCAAAAATCAAGTGAAAACATGAAATTCTTTGACATTTTTTGTTAGTTTTTGAAAATTTAGGAGCTCAAAATGTGCATACAATTTTGATCTATTTAACATTGACAGCTTGAGACTCTTTATGAGAAATATAAAAGTGATTAAAAATCTTATATAGAAAATAAAAATTGAACATGTGTTCGATGGAGGATCTCCAATAGTGATTCAAAAATGAAATAGAATATGGTTTCATTATGCGAAGTGCTTTGGAGCATTTGTATAAGCACAAAAAATGTCTTAGACTTTCAAATTAACTCAACTTTCTTGATCTATGTCTACACCTCATGATCGGATGCATCTGATTCACTCTAAGCCTTTTGGGAGCTCTTTTCGTCTTCTTCTTTATTAATAAGAGCTCTATCCTCATCCAATTACATACAAAACTCTATAGGATTTTGCATAGATTTTTTCGTTTTCCTATGACTAGCTATCCCACATACATTTGGAAGCTTTTGATTTATCATATTGTGGTTTCTTTCCTCAAGTGCCTTGTTTTTGATATCTAAACATCCATTTTTAGAGTGGATGTACTTAGAATATTCTTTTTCTTTTTTGAGCGTGTTTGTTTGGTGTCACATGCCATTTCTAAGTGATACTTACCGGTGAATGTATTACTACTTTTCATACAATACCAATGGATTATCACAACCTCTATTTTTCTTTGATAAATATCTTTAAGGACCTTTAAAAGTTTATCTATTCAAAATGGCCTGGTCGCCTCATGAACATCACCACAAAGTGCAATAAGTTTTCCAACATTTATTTCTTACAAATTGCCTTGCCATCATGCTTTAACCTCTTTTGTCATCCTTGGGCCTAAATAAATATTCCTTTTTGGTGGATGCATAAAGTTTGAAGTGTATCTGCATTACAAGCTTGGTCCACATTCATTGATATTTTTGTGCTAAAATCCCATGTGAATGGAATACCAATTGGCCAATGGCTTGCAATGGCATTCTTTAAATATCTTCTTGATGTTTAAAGAACTCATCCCACCAAGATACATCTTGATCTTCACAATTTTTTTTTTCATGTTCAATCTCTCTCTTCTTCTCAATAAGTAGATGCATCCACCTTTTACTTTGCTCAACCACATTTCCACATCTTTCCATATTGCTTTTATCTTCACATGATGTTTTTTTTGCACCATACACAAACAAATTAGGCACATGTAGTAAAAATCTACATGCATCTTTAGGCTCCCACCTAGGAGAACATGACTATTGCTTTGGGAATAAAAGAGTAATGTCATCAAGCCTCCTCATCAAGAATATGTGGTTGAAACTAATTCTGTGCAATGGAGCCAAAACCAACGTTATGTCACAAGTATGACTTGATTGCTCATTAAAAATTGGAGAGCTACATGATAGGAAATCCATAAATATTTGAAAACAATGTACAATCCATCAATGTAAAATTGAAAACAAGATAGGCAAACTCCAAGACACAATTTGCTATCACATAACTATCTTTGTGTCTGATCAAGTATGTATAGCATTTGAGAAGCCGGATAGACATCTCGTATATGCTTGTAGCCTTTGACCACAAGAAGATAGAGATATATTTTTCATAGATTAATCCATCCATGGTGTACGAGTAAGCTTTGTATTGCATGTCGATAACTTGTGTGATGATTTTTTGGATAACAAAATCATACCTTGTTGAGATCGCTTGCAAAGTTTTGCATGAAGTCAGTCCTACCTCTCAGAGAGTAAGATATAATGATTGGACTAGGGTTTTGAAAAAATTATCTATTAGTTAAAACCTTAGGTCAAAATTTTTCTTTGTACTTTGTTTTTGGCTTTTGTTTGCACAAACTTGAAGCTCTTCAACTTGTTGTATAGAGCAAACACTTATCATGGGAGAAGCTCCTCTTATCAAGTACTTAGTCATGTACTTCTCATTAGGAGAACAACTAGTCATGTCTCATCATTCATTTACTTAGTCATGTCTCATTGGGAGAACAACTAGATCTTCCTTCCATATCATACTTGTCATCACATTTCTCAATCCTTCACACTTGCCGCACGTCATTGATTTTCTTTTGATGAATGAATGTCTACTTGTGAATGATTCACTTATTGTAGAGACACCATGACATGTATTCTGATTTTGTTAATCCTTGTAGTTAAATTAATTCATTTATATTTTAGATGGACATGAATACAAATTAACAACTATGTATCAATTAATAGATATAATGTATTAAATTCCTCATTAAAAACCATTTTTGTATCAGATGAGATGAGTACACATGCATGCCACTATGCTAGTTGGAGTTTCCCCAGAATTTTGATGCATGCGTATGAGTATGAGTATGAGTTTAGTATGAGTATGAGTATGCGTATGAGTACGAGTCTAAGTTTAGTATGAGTATGAGTATAGTATGAGTATGGATTTAGTATGAGTATGTGTTTCTTGTACATTTCAAGCGAAAAGAATGGATCAAATATCCAACACTCTTTTTGGATAACCAAATTTGTTCTAAGCAAGTTTGACCTGGCTAAAATTGGTTGCTTCTTGCTTCAACTCTATATTCTAGTTGTGCCATCAAGTTTTTCCTAGGCTTATGGGCCAAGACAATGCTAGGCATCAACCTTGTGGGCCAACTCCATGCCAGACATCACGTTTTTGGGCCAACTCAATGCGAGGAATCGAGTTGGCCCAAAAACTCGATGCCTGGCATGGAGTTGGTGCACAAGGTCAATGCCTAGCATTGACTTGGCCGGAAAATTTGATCCCTAAAATCAAGTTGGCCTTGGCTAAGAGAAATTTCATGACCTTGGCTAAGATTTCTTGTATCACTTTAGGGATATAGAGAAGTTTGAGGGGAATTTAGTTTACAAGGTGAAGGTAATGCTTAGCTCAGGAGAGGGTGCTCGCGATAAAAGCATTGGACATGCTGTGAAGCCAAAAAGAGGATCCTGTCTTTGTCCTCTAAGCATGCAAGTCATCCAATGGCCCTATCATTAGGTGGCTATAGCAATCTCAAGCCAATTGAGGAGGAAGTATTCAAGAAAGGTAAATTCAAAGAGAGTGAAGTCAGTAGGAAAGATATAACACTTCAAGACATGACAAACTTGGAGTGGTGCCTTCAATAAATAGAAGATAAAAATGCCACCCTGTTTGTATTTGTAGGGGCATATGGGAGGGGAAAGATGTTATCAGAATCTTGCTAATGCGCACACAGAGGTTACGGATGCTAAAAACACACAGAAAAATAGACATGGCGAGAGACAAGATAGAACATAGTATTGGGTGAAATCTCCCCCCATGCAATCCCCCCCCATATAGTGGATGGGGGAGATTGCACCCAATATCACGTTCTGTCTTGTCTCGTGGCGTGTCTTTTTTTTTGTGTGTATTTAGCATCCGTAGCCTCTATGTACGTGTGAGCAAAATCTTGATAACAATGGTATCATAGCCCTACATGTGTTACTATGGAGGGGTCAGTTTCTGTTGATTTTGATGATTGATCTCTATTTCACTGTTCTCTATTTGTAATCCAATTGTGATTTTGATTTTGTTTCCATTTCTGTTTCCGATTTTGGTTCCAATTTTCATTTTTTTTTTTGTTTTTGTTTTGATTTTTAGTTTCTGTTACAGTTCTAGAACCAGAACCTACGTTTACTCCTTCGACTTAGTCCAAGGCGCCGACTAAGGCATAACTAAGGCATTACTTTGACATATTTGGCACCAAGGCTCCCTTGGCAATCGTTGGTAGCCATTGGAAATCAATTTTAATTTATGAGTGGAAATAAGGAGTTTTATATTCATGAAGGTGGGATGATTTGAACCCACAACCTCACTCATACAAGGGAAGTGTTTTTACCACTACACTATCCCTTTGTGTTGTCCCTCTAGTTCTCTTTTCTTATATTTAACACAACATTCATCTTTTTAAAAATTTTTCAATTCCCAAGAACAACCCTTCCTTTTACATTTTAATTCAAGCAATCTGAAAAAAATTGTTCTTACATATCTAGCAAGAGGGTTTTGTTCTCTACATACTCATGGACCCCTATGAACACCATGGAGGATTTTGGTGAGTCACCTCTACCTGAGGTACCACTCGAGCAATAGCTTGAGCTCCTGTGGCACGGACTTCAAGGCACTCAGAATGAGATGTGACAACACGATGAAGTACTCCAAAAGATGCAATCTGTTGAGGATAACCTTATGAGGGTGGTAAAATCTATTGTCTATGCCCAATCGGATGGCATGCATTCCGAGATTGGTGTTAAAAATTATGAGTTTCTAAGGTTTGACGGCCATAAGGTAGGCCCTTTAGTTCTTTCATGGTTGTCACAGTTTGATGATTTTTATATTGATGAAAGATATGCTAAAAGTAAATAAGTCAAATTTGCCACTAACTATTTATTAGGAGAAGCTCAACTCTGGTGGAATGTCCTATGCCATAGTACAAATTTTCCAACAACATGCAAGGCTTTCCAAGATAATGTGAAGGATTCTTTTCTTCCTCCCCAATATCATCTACATGTTCGATGTGCATGGACAACCTTTACATGGAAGGAGGGTGACATGGTCACTTCCTACATGGAGCAGTTCTAGCACAATTTATTATTGGTTCGAATGCTTGAAGATGTACTGGAGGATAGCTTGTAGCAGAAATATGAAGATGGTTTGGAGGTGGGAATCCAAGCTAAGCTTCACACCCTATGGCCTACAACCCTCAACAAGGCTATTTCGTTTGCCTATGATGAAAAGAAGGAATTCCTCTCCATAACCAAGTCGATCCATCTACAACAACCAGATCAACAACCACTTTTGTTAAACCCATGTTTCCTATGAGGTGTAGTTTTAATGCCCCATCTTACTCTAGTTTTCCTCATCCTCCGCAATCCAATTACTCAACTCCACCTATTGCTTCATATCTCCAACCTACCAAAACATCTACCCTAGAAACTTCAACGGTGGATGCCCAACAGAAGCGACCACGTATCACCTGTTGGAATTGTGGTAGACCTTGACATACAAAAATAAAGTGCCGATTGTGACCTCTTCACATGAAACCAACTGCAATTCAATCGCATAACATGGAGGCCCATATTGAAGAAATTCCTCTTGTTTGGAGAGGAGGCATTGGAGGACTTAAGTACCTTGGGTAACAATATCTCAATTCATTCTGTACTTTGCATGCAGGGTAGTATCAATAACAAGCTGGTTAATATTTTACATGATGATGGTAGTTCACATGATTTCATTTCACATTTATTAGTACAAGAACTTAAATTAAAAAAATTTCCTTCCTTGTATAAAGTGAAAGCTACATTTCAAGGTAGTCCTTATAATGTAACAGGAGAATTGCAAGCTGTTACGATTAGCATAGGCCCATATGTAGATGCACGAACATTTTTAATTGAACCTTTGCAATCTTAAGATCTTATACTCGGTATGCCTTTTTGTCATCATTATAACCCACACATTAACTACCATACACATACCTTTAATTTTGAATTTAAAGGTCAAATCATTACTTTGTCTGTGCGGCATGATTTCTAGCCATTTCCATTGAATAGTCATATTCAAGTAAAACGTGCATTTAGGAAAGGATTCAAGTCATGCATTGTTTTTGTTAATATCATAATTGATTATACTCATACACTTCCCGATGCACATAAACCTTTCATGACTACTTATAAGGATTTTTTTATGTCTCATTATCCCTCTAAACTACTACCATTGTCAAGGATTCTTTGACCATAACACAATCAATCAATGATGTTTGTTCTTTTCTTGGGTTGGCTAGTTTCTATAGGAAGTTTTTTTGAAATTTTTCTCATTTAGCATTGCCTCTTACCTTGTTATTGAAAAAGAAAATAAAATTTTCCTCGGGACTTACCCAACAACAATCCTTTGAAAAATGCAAACATGCACTTTCACATGCACCTATTTTACAATTACCTGATTTTTCAACCATTTCATGTTGTTACTGATGCTAGTAGTTCAGGAATAGGTGTTGTTTTAATGCAAAATGATCATCCTATTGCATTTGAGAGTAGGCAGCTTAAACCCTTAGAAAAGAATTATAGTTCATATGATAAAGAATTGTTAGCAGTTATGCATGCTTTGCAAATTTGGAAACACTATCTTATGGTCTTTGAGGTTTTAATCAACACCGATCAACACGCTATTAAGCATTTATTAAATCAACCCTTAATCTCTCATCGACATCTTAAATGGGCTTCATTCATTCAAAATTTCCAACCCATGATCCAATATGAGCCTGGTAAAGCTAATGTTCTAGCTGATGCTCTTAGTCGTTTTTCTTCACATTCTTTTGGTTTGCATAATATTTCTACCATCCAAATTCATTCTTTTCAAGAAATGATTTTGACTTATGCATCTGATTTGTATTTTTCATATGCATGGCATAACTTCAACAATGGTGCATCTTTATCTGATGAACATTATACATTTCATCATGGTTTACTATATTTTCAACATAGATTGTGTATAACCCAAGCTTTTAAAGATATTGTCATCAAAGAAATTCATGAACCATCTTACATGAGTCATAGATGCATACAGAGCAATATTTTTGCTTGCAAAGATTTCTTCTTTTGGTCTTTACATTGAAAAAGATATTGCACATTATGTATCTTAATGCATTGTATTTCAGCATGTAAAACATCATCATGGTAAACCATCTGGATAATTAATCATAAGATTGGTAATTCCCAAGAACTTATAACTAAAGTCTTTGAGAATAGTGTCCTAAGTTGGTCGATTTTCATTTTGAATTTGATGGATAAGAATGCTACCTTAGTTACTAAGCCCATGCACTAGTCATGCCCAAAAATGGAATAATAATTGGAATTCATCCATTTCATATGTTTACACATCGAATGCACATTGAGACACAATCAAGTGTCTGGGGATATTATTGGATCCACCCTTATAATTCCTTCACTCCTTTGTACTTTCATTAGTTTATCAAAGTGCAAAGCCAGAAAGTGTTTTGAATCATTTGGGTAGGGATCCCACCACAGAGATGAGACATGTTCTTCTAGTTTTAGAACATGACCATGTTCTCCCAGTTTAAGAACATGAGTCTCGAGGGTTGCCTACAGTTATTATATATAGATCTATTTTTAATGCTAAAAATCTTTGCAAAGGGGGGATAAATGTAATAAAGTAAGTCTATGATCTAAGGGTCTGATTGGTTCAGAGAGATTTGAAATCCGACACCCTTTGGGCACTCATGTGTATGTCCAAAGATCTCGAGACTAAACTTAAGCATAAGTACATGTGCTCTCTTAAACAAGTGACCCACTGAGCCTAGTGGTTAAGTCTCAAGGCTGTGAAGGAGAAGGTCTTGGGTCCACCCCCTCGGGACCATGGGGAGAGAGTTTTGCCCAAAGGGCTTTAAAGCCTTCTAACTCAAGTGAATGTGTTAACTTGAGTCGAGTGAGTATTAGCTGGAGTGGTGAGTACACCAAACACTAGTGGACTCTAGTGAAAGGTACTAAAGTAGTGTTCAAGATCACTCTTACCAATAGAAGACTCTAGCATAAGATATGAAAGGAGTGGAGGAGATTGTACATGAACTTGTGGACTCTAGTTACATTTGTGGTCCTCATTGATTCGAGCACCTATATATATACAGGCATAAGGTTGGGAGTAGAGTCATCTCTCTAGCATGTGGTGGTCGTAATTTGTATTTTTCTTAAATTTCCACACTCATGGCCCTTTATACTTGAACTTGGGTAGTAGAGGAATGGTTGAATATTTTTGTACAAAAACGAATTCGATCAAAATCAAATAAAAGAGTCAGAAAACAATCGAGAGTAAAGCAAGAGACACAAAATTTGTTGAATAAGATATTATGATTCAATCATTGAAAACTACGACAATCAACCAAGTAAAGGAGGATAAACAAAGCTTTGAGGAGATTTTGCATGAGAGACTGCAAGATGATAAGCAAGAATGTAAACAAAAAACTCAATGGAAAACAGAGAAATACAAGTAGCTACATATATGAAATGATCAAAAGTCTCTACGAAAGGAGCAAAAATTCAATAGGGGAAATTTGAAAATTTGAAAGTATAATTGAGCCTTGAAATTAAATCGATAATCAAACTAAAAGTGAGAATAGTAAACAGAAAGCTAATGCACATAAAGATTCAAACAATTAGAAAATACTTAATGAAAAGGAAAAAGAGATTTTGGAAAACATTATCAAACAAATTCGAAAAGATATAAAAAAGTCATCAGGAACTTTGAAACCTATTAAGAGAAAACAAGAGTTATCTACGAAGGCAATAAAAGAAATGTTTGGACGATGACCAACATTGAAGCCGAACCAAAAAAAATTAGGTGAAATAATTTTAAACTTCACTTATTTTTTAGTTTTAGTTAGAATTTTATTTCATGCATTTCATGATTTTATATGTATATTATTTTTATATGTAAGGGAAATGGATAAAATGAAAGAAAAGGAGAATTAGAAACTAAAGTTGGGATGTATGTCTGCTGAAAGTAGGAGTTAGAGACTCTATGAATATTATACTGATAAAAGAGAGAAACCTTAAGTCACAACTGCTAGTAGAAGTCACTTTATTTTATATAGGTAGGCTACCTTAATTTCTAAACCATTTACCTAGTGAGATCCTAGTTCCAACTATAGCACCTCTAGAACCTCAACTCTGATTAGGGGTTAAGCCTTTCCTCTTTAACAAAAAAGCTGCAAAGAATGAAAAAAATAGATACATAAAGTAGTACATCAATGGTTGCTACAACATGATAAAAGAAAAATGAGAAAAACAAAAATAAGAAAAGAATAAAAAAATAAGAAAGAAAAAAGTTATTATGAATTACTTGTGGTCTCGAAACCACTTCTGAAATGTATCATGGGGGTTAAACGAGGTGGATCTATGTTATATAGGAATTAGTCAGATGTATGTTATGGCTAGTGGCTAGGAGATGAGTGATAGAAAACTTATAGAAAATAAAAATTATCTCTAAACGGGGTTAATAGAAAAGAAAAAATCACGACATTCTTAACGACTTTCAAAGGACTTTCTAAAACTTATTTTCAAGTTCATGCAGTGAACAAAAAAGTTTTTAATTCAAATTTACATCATTCTAAAAGTTTTCTTTACTATCAGAATTTGTACTTGCATTTAGGTGCATACCACAGTTAAAAAAGATTTTGCTAAAAAAAGAGACTTTGATACTGCATTCCATGATCTGCATGTTGGCCTATCGAGACGATGTGCAGGTTTAGTGGGGGTGGATGTCGGAAGTATTTCATCACTACGATTGGAATGCATAGAAATTAAAATTTTCCTTCAAAAGTAGTGATCTCTAATCTCTTAAAAATATGTTTGATGTGATTAATTAATTTACTTGACCTCTCTCTTTAGTGCCTGCAACTTGACGAATATAAACATGTGTTGTGATCAAAACTGGGGCAGATACTTGAGTAGAAGCACTCACTTTAGAAACCATCACATTATTTCCATATGAAGGCACCATTTGAGCCCCTCCATTTAATCTTCATTCACATCCTTAATAGCACCCCTAAGGGTTAGTGTAAGGATTAAGGGTCTATGTGGTTGTGGTAATATGTGGGAGTACCATTATATGCCCTAAACTTATGAGTTTATGTATTTCAATATATGTGATAATGTGTTCCATTATATGCATTATTGTGTTTCCCCATATGTACGAATGTAGTTGTGAGCATGTGGGCCTATGTCTTTCTACGTTTTCTGCTATGTGTTTGTGTTTATGTATGACAAATCTCTTTGTGCATTTGGCCGTAAGACCCTATGTGTGTTTTAATAAATCTATGAACTCTATGGATGTTTACTAAGTGTATATATTTGTGTGTGTATGTTTTTGGATTGTAGCCCTAATAGGGAATATAGTATATGTATGCAATGTGTGAACTCTCTCTCTCTCTCTCTCTCTCTCTCTCTCTCTCTATATATATATATATATATATATATATATATATATATATATATATATATATATATATATATATATATATATATATATATATATATGTATGTATATATATATAGATGGTGATTTGATATATGTTAATATATGGTTCTATTTGTTTTAATATATGTTAACATGTGATTAGCAATTAATTTAAAATATGTGGATATATTTGACTTAATATCTATGAATGGCCAATATATAAATTAATAGATATAATTAATGTTTAATCTATTTAATTTGATATAAATTTCGGTGAATAAATATAACCAATGAATAATATATATTTATAATATAAAAATATACTAATAGTAAGCATACTTATAAGAGTGGAATGTGCATTAAGAAATCGTCTACATGTGTGTCCTACTATTTATAGGGATGCATGCATGCGCATATTATGCTCCTATGTATAAATATGTGTGTGTCAAACTATTTGCATATAAATATGTGTGTCAAACTATTTGCGTAATGTTGTTTTTCCACGTATGGTTGGAAGAGAGAGAGAGAGAGAGAGAGAGAGAGAGAGAGAGAGAGAGAGAGAGAGAGAGAGAGAGAGAGAGAGAGAGAGAGAGAGAGAGACCTTTCTTCCCCTCCCCTCCGAGGTGGTGCAGAATGATACCTACAGGTAGAGAGAGAGAGGGAGAGAAAAAGATATAAAAACCTTGTGTTGTTGATGGAGCACATCAATGTTGGAGATCTGCACAGATAGAAATTGCTCTTGGATGTGGGGAGAGAGAGAGAGCGCGAGAGAGAGAGGGAGGGAGCTATGGGAGAGAGAGAGAGAGAGAGAGAGAGAGAGATTGAGAGAGAGAGAGAGAGAGAGAGAGAGAGAGAGAGAGAGAGGGAGGGAGAGAGAGAGAGAGAGAGAGAGAGAGAGAGAGAGAGAGAGAGAGAGAGAGAGAGAGAGAGAGAGAGAGAGAGAGAGAGAGAGAGAGAGAGAGAGAGAGAGAGAGAGAGAGAGAGAGAGAGAGAGAGAGAGAAAGAGAGTATATTCTGTGTTTTCTGACTCCTCTCGACTTCTTCTGGCTACGGACCTCACCTTAGGACATGTGCAAGCAGCTTAAGACAAGAGAACATCTGATAGAGAGAGATCGAGAGAGATTTTCTAAAGATCTCCATCATCTAAGGTGTTGTTGCACATAGGCCACGATAGACACCATTTGATAGAAAGAGATATTTTTTGAAGATCTCCATGTCTATGTGAGAGCATACATTTGCATGTGTGTTTGTTTGCATGAGTGCATGCAGGAGAGTATGATAGATGCATGTTCATGAGTGGAAGTGAATGCATGCATGTGTGTATGATAGCTGGAATGTAGGCATGTGTGCATCTGAGAGATTCATGCATGTATGTACGAGAGTTATGCATGCATAAGTGCATGTAAGTATATCAATGCATGTACATAAGTGATATATGCATGTGCATGCGTGAGTGCATCTACATAAGTGTGAATGTATGAGTGGATCTAAGGACATATGCATCTGTATAAGAGATAAGTGTGTGCATGTGAATGAAAGATGAATTTATGCATGTGAGTGTGAGATCATGCATTTGCATGAGTGCAAGTGTTCATGAGTGCATATTTACATGAGTATGATCATGAATGCATGTGCATATGAGAAAATGCATGTGCATGAGAGAGAATGCATGTAAATATGAGAGAATGCATATGCATGAGAGAATGAGTTTATGCATGTGCATATGAGAGTTTCCATGTGCATGTAAGTGAGATGCATAGATATATGATTGTATGCATGTTTATGAGATGTGTGAATGCATGTAAGAGGGACAAATGTATGTATGCAAATGAATTTTAAGCACGATAGAAATATTGAAAGAAAATAAAGAAGAGTGTAAATTTTTTCATATGAATGAACTTATGTGTTTTCTAATGTTCTATTTTCAATGCAACTATGATCTTAAGGGAAGAGGCTTGTGAAGTCTCACCGATGATCTGATGAGAAGACACTTGTAAGCACCATCCATTGAGGGGACGAAGCATACGAGGTCATTATGAAGATGACAACTTATAAGAATGCCTCTTCTAAGATTGATGAATATGATATAGTAGATCCATTGAAGAAGAACAGATTGGATAGTCCCTTCATGTTTTTATATATGTTCTAACTCATGAGTATAATCAAATCTATATAGTGCACATGAAGAATTTGTTATTAGCGACTAGATGGTATATTAAATATATATGATTTCTTTTTATGAGATGAAAAATGTTAATTTTTTGTAGAAGAGTAATTATTGTTGTTCTTGTAAGTGATCTAACGGCTCCATCTTGTAGCTTGATTATGAAAGTTTTTTTAATTGTGTCTTACATCAATTCTGCTAAACTTATTATCTAAAGCATCACATGTTTTCACTCGTCTAAGCCACCAACAAGTACCGTCTGTGTGTGTGTTGTATAAATAGCGTTGACTTGATCCGCCAACCTAGCCTTTCACATCAACAAGGTTTATACAAGTGCTTGTAGTGGCACCATGGCCAAATTGTCGCTATGCATTTGGCCCAATATTAGGACCGATATAAGGCTCATATGTTGTAGTGTTTATAGCTAGCAAGACTTTGCAACTATCTGGCTTCACTTCTCTAAGAGTGTTATGAGTTGTCTTCAAATTAAGCTAGCTAGTTAGTATAATACATTCTCTTGTATTCTTTCCCATAATTAGCAAACAATAGTGCCTTTCATCATGCAAATGCACTTACTTTCATGCAAATGCAGATACTTTTCATGCATGCCCAAAATATTCAAGTATTCTTTTAAGTAAAGTGTGCTTGTGATTCTTGCACTACATGCATGTATGTTATAAGAAAACATAGTGTAATTGCTTCCTCTTATTGTATCACTATGCTAGTGGACATGCTTGAGTGCATCAAAATATTTTCTAACAATAAGAAAGCTTGTAATGTGCAAAAAGGAAATATTTATACTTTTGTCCATTGAAAAAAATCTTTTGGAAACAGGAATGCATAAACATTCGTTCTTTTCCATGCAAGTATCTTATGGATGAATGCAAGTACCCTTGGTTCTTGTTGTGATTTTACTACACATATGTGTTCCTATTGATTTGTAGCTTTCATTAACTTCTAAGTGATCCTATCAAAATTGAATTATTATGCAATGCTTCAATACTGATTCTATGAAATTTATGTGATAACAATGGTAACCCAATATTGAAATCAAACATTAATTGAAACAAATTTTAGCTCAAAGAATTGTCTACATCCTTCATTTGATCCTTAGGGAGATACATCTTCTTTTCCAAATAAGACAAGTCCACATCAAACATGGATTCAATAAAAAACCATAGATTCACATGCTTCCATGCTTTCATGGATAGCCCATCAATCTACCATGAAAGTGGCTTGAGTTTGATCCTGGTTCCAATTGAAGCGATATGAAAATAAATAGATACAAGAAATAAGAATGTGTGTTGTGAATCTTGCTTGTAAGATTAATCTCATTTAGGAGTTAACCTTGGATTCAAGTCCTATAGAGGTTGGATTTGGTTCCCTTATAGTAGATATATCCTTTTGTCTTCCAAAATTTGGAAGAATTTGAATCACTTTATGTTTCTACCAATGCCTCTACATCTGTATTGGTCTCATGGATAACTCAATCCTCCTCATTTGCATGGATAGTTGTTCTCCCGTTAGTAATGAGGCTATGAGTTAGAGCTTTTTATCATGCTCTATGTGCCATCATTGAGGATATGTATTGAAGTTTTCCTCTATGTCCAAGTGCGTGGAGAAAAAAGTGAGGCACATATAATAACAACTCACATAATAATAACAACTTAGAAATCCTAGACTATCATGCAATGAGTGGTGTGGTTCTTAATCAAGTTTCCTCTCCTCCATCATATTGGAGGTTCAAAACTGGATTTCTATAGCCGAATGGATCTTCTTTGGATGTCTATCGTTGTGTGAAAACCATAAAGAGAAAGAATATAAATTCATCCTGACTATCATGTAACAAACCAGTGTGTGCATAGCTCAACTCTTCTTGTCTAGGTAATTAAATGTTAAATTTCGAGTTATTAGTCAACCTATTTTTTCTCTCCTTATGGCTTCAAAGAGGATTGATGTTTTTCTTCCACAAGATATTAGTGTGACAAAAAAATTGAAAGCAGAAATACCTAGCCATTGTAAAAAAGTGTTGTTGCAGTCAATATCCTCTGATAAAGTGGTCCAATTCCTAGTTTTGGCTTTTACTTCCAATTGCTTGGATGTTAAAAAAATAGATATCAAATGGTTCTAAACCCTTTCGAGTAGCAAGATAAATTAATTTGTTGGCTGTAGATTCTTGTGTCATACGTGCTTTGACGCTTGATATCTTCCTTTTATTTGCACTTTTCAGTAATGGAGATCTGCATAGGAAAAGTTGTTGACATGTGGTAACACAGAAGGCATGTTGAATAGCATAAGGTTACTGCTTTGGTGGTGTCTTGAGTTTAAGGCCCATGGTTAGCACCTCTACAACAACTTTTTTAGAAAAGATGCTTCCCTAAAAAAGGGGAAGGAATAAACACACACATAGATATACACATGGGCGAGTTAAATTTGGGATCAAGAAAAAGTACAAATTCATGTGCATGGTTCAATTATGAGATGCAAGAGTCTCCATAGAAGCATTATGAGGATATCTATTCATGTAGTTCTCCCTATGACCTCCTCCTTCCTCTTTTTAGTGCACTCATTTCTATCGCTATTTCCATTCATAAAAAGTGGTTACATGAGTGCAACTTGGCATTCATGTGCCGCTGTGGACGTGATCACAATCCGGGTGGATCGGGTCCGGTCGTGGCACACACAGGGTGTATGAAGCTAATGAATGTTGGAAGGTTTAAAGATGTGAAGGTGAAATTAATGTTGAGAATGGAGAAGAGAGAGATGTTGAAATAATTATGGGAATGGGAATGTAGGTGTGCAAGTTAGATTGATGACATGAATGATAAAAATGAAAGAGAACCATACACACGAATCAAATTTGGAAGGAAGAATGGTCCATTGGAGGAGCTTCTTAAACACTTCCTAATTCTAATCCATATGTATAGCCTTCTTTGGATGATATGTATGCATGATGAGAATAGATGGAATCCTTACACATAAATCAGTTTCGAAAGGAAGAATGGTCCAATATTGGAGCTTCTTATACACTTTCAGAAACTAATAAATATGTATGGATTTGTATGGATTATATGCATGCAAGTGAATTATGATGATGGATTTTACTCACAAGCTCAAAGAAATAGCCTCACTGGTTCAACGCAATACTGCGGAGCCTTCTCACACATAGAAGAAATAGAAGACATGTAAAAATACTTAAGAGACTGAGAGAGGAGACAAGAGACAAGTGACAAGTGACATGAATTAAAAGGATTTGAATTAAGTTACATGTAAAATATCGTCATGGTACGTCATGCTAAGCAGTCTACTGATCAAAGGTGGTTCCGACCCTCAAACCATGACAGTTCAACCAAATGTCACACGTAAGAAGGTGAGTTCCACTCTAGTGACCCTATGTCTGTCTAGGCTCGTAACGTCTAACTAAAGAAGTCTAAGACTCATTAAAATCAGCTCTAACTCACTCACACGCTCCACCGAGGGTGAGTCAAGATAGAGATGCTGGTTTCAAGAGCCTATCCTAGATAGGAGTTCTAACTTAAATTTGAAACTAGGTTCTATACTCATACTAGCGCACCTTGGATCCTCACTCGCTCAACCGAGGGTGATCGTCTCAAGGAAACCGTAAGCTAGCATGAGCCCTATGGATGCCTAACAATGATGCTCTAGGAGTTTGGAGGGGGGTTTATATAGTTTTTTGAATGAATTTGGGCCCTTGGATCTAGAGAAATCAACTCTCAACTCTAGGATCACTACTTTTGATTACAACCATTCGATTAATCAAATCAATGGCTTGGAATTGTTCTTTCTATCAAATCTAGTGTAAAGGAGTGAAATTTAGGCGCCCTCATTCTCCACCATTGGATCTGGGATGATCTGGACCGTCGGATCAGTGCTGACATCAATTCGGATAAGATAAGCCACTATTTTTGGAGAAATGCTGCATTATTGATCTTTGATTGTAAAAAAGTTCTTCTTTTATGGAAAAAATTCGTGGATCCTCCTTCCTTTATGCTTTAGTGCATCTCCACCCTTGAATATGAGCTCATCTTGACCGTACAGCATGGTTCAATCATATTTTGACATGTGGCAGACATTCAAGCCTTCAATTTTCTTAAACTAGAAAACTGCGGTGATCCTGAAAACTGGACTTTGTACTCTTTGACCCTCCAAATAGGCTTTGATGAAGATGAAACATTGTAGGACTATGTTTCCAAAGATCTCCTTCAGGAATATGCAGAAAAAACTCCCATCTGAATCTAACTTGTACAAGTTTGACTACATTTGGAAGCTTGCAAGGTGGCATTAAGGTGTCTAGGAATCTCCGATAGCCTTGAAACTTTATACAAATATGTAGCCACATATGGTCTTTATACATGCCAAACCATATGGCTAACATAATTTTCTATACAAGAATTTGTAGGGTCAAACTAGAAAAATTACATTTTTACAAAATGAACATAGCATATCAATGTGCTACAAAATCCATTTTCTGCTGAAATTTGGGCTATAGACTGCCTTTGACAATCTTTACAAGTATATGGATTTTCATCTAATTTGGTGACAATGAAATTTTTGCCCTAATTTCCCAACTTTGACGAGCTTTGACCAGCTTTGACCGCTACCATGGACTTTCTTGATTTCTTTGAAACTTTGTATGTGACCTTCCTTTGACATCCTTGATGCATCCTGGACTTCTCGGGGAATTCTGGCTACCTTCACCAAATATGTTTTTTGTAGGCCTTCATAAGTGAGAGAGGAGAGAAAATCTCGACGACATTCGCCCCCACTAAACCTGCAATTCCTCCGGAAGCGCCACTCTAGCATCTCTGAAAAACAAAATGTTCCAGGCATCAAATTCTTTTATAGGCAACATAAGAAACATGGAAGGAAAATTGATTATATGCATGAATAAGTAGGTAACGCGACATGAAGCAAAATTTGCATGAAAGAAAGAATTGAAACAGACAACATGAATATGCATGAACAAATAGGCAACATATATGCAAATGAACAAGCAACATTGGAAACAAGAAAGAAAAAAAACAAGCATCAATATGAAGTGGAAGTGGATGTATTGAGTCGTTTTAAGCATCAGTTCCTCTCATCTACAAGAAAATTTTGTACCTTTTTCATAAAGCAATCTACCTTAAATATGATTATAAACAAAGATTTAGGATTTTCAAGAGACATCTTTCATCTTTAGCTTATTTTAGATCAACTCCTTTCCTACATAAATATGAATATGCTCTTTCTCTAATAACATGCAAGGAAATCTAACTAAACTCCACTAATGCATAAATCTGCTTATATAGCCCGTGATTTATTCTACTATGCCTCTTTATCCTCCTTTGGCTTGCTCTTTTTTTTTTTTTCCGATGATGATGATGATGATTTTGCAACTTTATGGTTACGATCACTTTTTTTGGGTGGAAGAAAGTGTAAACTTCTTGGTAACATGTAGCTTTTTTTTTTTTTTTTTTTTTTGACGAGGAAAAGTTAAACCCCGATACAAGGTACAACCATTTTTGATGACGGAGAACAGTCGTTTAAACTCCGATACAAGTGCTGTGAGATGGACTAAGGATGTAGAAACATGCAATAGCAGGAGATAGGATTTCAACAATTATGCCTTCGATACAGGATACATATGCATGTTTATATATGAAAGTCTTGTCACCAAAATAAACCTCCAAATCTACATGTCCTATCTTTCCACAATCCTAGATTATAATCAATTTCTTAGTAGATAAGTTACTACTTAAGTTACAATTTTACACAAGTAGAGAAATCATCATTTGCCTTTTTTGACTCAAGTGATGTGGATATGCAATGCAATGCAAAGACTGAAAAAAAACATGCATGAAACAAGCATGGAAAAAAAATAGAATGAACTTGAAAAAAAACAAAGCAACATGAACTTGAAAATTAATGATATTTTTTTTTTATAACATGGATACTCCTGTTTATGAATCGGCCTCATTGTTGTCATCTTCTTCAATGTCCTCATCCAAAATGTACTCATCATTATCACGCTTCTTGAATAACTTTATCCTTTTACCTGCAATCAAAGTTTTTAGTGCAACACCATTTAATTCACAAAGAGCATACGTACCATTGTTGTTGACTTTTGATACTATGTATGGCCCAAACCACCGTTGAGTGAGCTTTTTGCGTGCATCATATTGAGAGTCAAATGTACTATCATAAATGAGCACCCAATCTCCTACTTCAATTGGCTTAGGACGCAATCGATGAGTTTTATCAAAATAATGCTTGTTCTTCATTCTAGATTCTCTTAATTTTTCAACAGCATCATCAAGTCTTAATTTACCTTGTTCTAACTGTTTAATACGCAAACTCAAAAAATCATCAATAGACATGTTTTCAGACCAAGGCAAATTTGACCACGCAGAAATATGAGACTGAATTGGAAACAATGGTTTTTGACAGTACATGAGTTCAGCAGGCATATACCCAGTAGTGCGTGTGCACGTCATTCTATCTGTCCAAAGTGCAAAAGGTAAGAATTTAGGCCATTGTTTGATGTCACCGTTACATGCTTTAGATATGGCTTTCACAATAGATGGATGCCCTCTCTCTATTTTACCATTGGCCTCTGGATTATATGCAGTGGTGAGAGACAAACGAATACCGTGACGCTCAAAGAACTCTTTAGCTTCTCTCGCATTTAACTCTCCACGATCGGCAACTACTTTCTCTATGTACCCAAAGCGACTTATGACATCTTCAAGCAAGAATTTGCAAACATTGGAAGTGGTCTTAGATCGTAGTGCACGTCCCTCTACATGATTAGTTAAGTCTTCTCTTGCAAGTACAATGTAACGCATTTTGTCAATACCTTTAGGCATAGTTACAAGATCTACTACCCACTTGTAGTGAATACAAGGTGGATAAGTAGGATGCAACGGATCTCTATGTTTGACTGATGAATGAAGTTGACAAGTAGAACATGTAGAAACATAGCTACTAATGTCAACATACATCCTAGGCCAATAATAGGTACTTCTAATTTTTTCATATGTTCCAAAAAATCCTTTATGACCTGCCCATAATGTCTCATGCATTTCCTTCATTACTTGCAATTGAAGACCTCGTTTTCCTAGGACTCGTTGTGGATTCTTAACCTTACCCTTAGCATGTCTCCAAAGATAACCATTACATAGGAAAAAGTTATAAGCTCGTTTCCTAATGTTACGGAATCTATTCGTAGTCCAGTTAGGTAATGGTTGTAGTGTACTCAGATACTTTCCTATGTCTCTCCATTCATTTTCGTACTCAGACTCATGAATTTGCTCATACTCATATATATGTGGAACATAGTCAATTAAGTTCACATTCTTTATTAGATCATTTTCAAGATCATCAAATCTAGCTCTCGATAACATATCAGCAACTGAATTTGACTTACCTGAAATATGAACTAACTCAGGATTTATGAACTTAATATATGAGATCCATCTAAGCATGGCTATATCAGGAGATGAACAATTGGCTATCATTCCAATGAGAGGCAAACAATCAGTCTCAACTTTGACATTTGCACCAATGAAATATTCTTTGTCTGTTTTCAAAGCTGTTACCATACCCCATAGTTCTCGTTTGATCTGTGGATATTTTCGTTGTGTTTCATGTAGAATTTTGGCACCAAACCTAATTGCATATCTATTCCCTTCACTATCATCTTGACTTATGACCCAACCTATACCAATAGGACTAGTATCAACAGTCAATATAATAGGTTTGTTAGCAGAATAGTCTACACGCTTAAGGATGGGAGCTTCAAGCAATAATTTCTTCAATTTACGCATAGCCTGAGTGTGTTTGTCAGTCCAAATAAATTTTCGTTTCTTCCTCAACAAGTCATAAAGACAATCAGCAACATGAGCAAAGTGTGGGATCCAAATAACATAAAAGATACAAGCACCAAGAAATCTACGTACCTCACTCACATTGTTACATGTTTCAGAAATCTTGCTAATGGCATCAACTTTTTGTGGGTATGGCTTTCGACCATAATGGCCACATAAATGTCCAACAATAAGCACCTCGTTGACACCAAAAACAGATTTCTCTATGGAAAATGTGAGACCTACCTCTTCAAATCGTTGAAATATTCTTTCACAATCAGAGATATGGTCAAGAACAAATTTACGACATCCAGATGAATCTAAAGTAATGTCCTTTACACGTTCCTCACTCCCTTTAATTGGAATATCATCAATGAATGGCATAGTTATATGAGGGATAAAATCATGTAAGACCATATTCATAGCACTCATCATATGAGCCACAGAATTAGTCGCTCCTTGAGGTAAAGTACACATTCGCACTAAGCCTAAAGGAGTTTTCATTGTGGTTATGTCACGACTATCAATTGCTAATTGGAATTGGTCATATCCCGAATATAAATCACCCATTGAATAGATAGAATGTCCTGAAAATGATTCAGCAAATTCATCTACAATGGGTCCTGTTCCTACATTCCTTATGGTGACTTTATTGACGGGTTGGAGATCTTGAATAAAACGTAGTTTCCCATTCTTTTTAGGCACAGTGAACCATCTGTTTGAGTAAGGTGCAAAAGATGGCTCTAAAATTCTCATGTTTATCTTCTCCTTAAGTAGTTTCATTAGCTCAGGTAAGTGAGCCTTTGGAATAGGTATAGGACGAAGATTCCATGGAATATGTGGAATAGTAAAGATTATCATGGGTGCAACTAGCTTAGGATCTACACAACCAATCTCATGAGGATACATAGTAAAGGCTTTTCCATGGCTACGTATGACTCTCTCAAATTTATCTCTCTCTGCTGGCAAAAGAAAGTCATCATCTCTACTAATTTTCACCTGTTTGATTGTCTCATCCGTGAATATATGTCCTATGTTTTTCTTATCCCGAAGAATTGGATCATTTTTCACATCAATAATTTTTTCATTACTTCCTTGAGGTAATGGTTGAGCTATGGGTTTGATTTTTTTGTCTGCAGTTTTGTACTTTGTTTCAACTAAGGCATCATGTGTTTGGTTAAATTTCGAGCACTTGTCAATATTGAGAGCATACTCTTGGATTAGAGCATACTCATCAAGGGAAGAAATAAGAATAATATGGGAATTAGAATTTTGTTGAAGACATAACTCTAACTCCTCAAGAGTAGAGAAACAATGAGATGTCTCAATCACATGCTCAATGTTCTCATCATGTTCCATGATTTTGTTGTTTTTATAATTTTTTTGGGTTTTTTGGATAAAAGACTTGGACAATTGACTCTTATGAAGAAAATCTAATCTAGAATGTGGAAAACAAAGTGACAAACTATTGTACATGTTGGTTGGATGCGAGATGTCAAACCAATATCCACTGTTGTCCCGCTCAACAATGGATTCTATCCGAAATTTTGATCATATGTAGCTCCAAACATGAATCGAGGTGCACAATCACTACAAGCATGCTCATGACCCTGAGTAACAATAGGTTTCTTTCTAATTGACAATCGATTCCTAGGATGATTCACTCCTACTGTCATGACTTGAAGTGATTGCATTCCATCCTTAGACTTAAATCTAGCATAGGTAGACCCATCATCCATGGCTTTAGTTTCCATACGACTCTCACAAATAAAGGGTTGACCTAAGAGAACTTCATAGGAGCAATTATCTTGAATAAAAAAGTGAAACTCTTCTGTGATTCCTCCTATGGATATGGGCACACTAGCACAAGCTCCATATAGGGTACCTACACCATTATCTGCAGTTCTCATACGCCATCCACAATCTTTATCTATGGGCCATCGAAACTTATCATAGACTTCTCTTGAAATCACATTGATTTTAGAGCCGGAATCTACTAATGCATTTACAGTGATAGTGTTCTTATCATTTCCTATTTTAACATGCATCTCTGATGTACCTCTAGACCAAAATGTTCTTTTAAAGTGGCTTTTAGGATTGTTTTCATGATTTTCATGGTCAGGTTGAATAGGTCCTAAGAAATTTTTATTAACATTTACTTCATCATCATCAAAGTCCTCTTCATCAGATTCATCAAAGTTTAAGGCTTCATTCATAGCTTGATCTTGATCTAGAGAATCTTGCATCTCAGTATCTAGATTAAGTGGAAACCTCTTCCTTTTAATTAGGCCGATAAAGTTATCTTTAAAAACAGGCTTTGCAATAGAGAAAACTTGTTCTAAAGACATAGTCACTTGACTCTTAAGCAAAATGTCATCTAAAATCTCCATAGGATCTATTTTTCTCTCAATTTCTGAAATCAAGATGGCTTTAGGTTTTCTCTTTGGTTTCTTTTGTTTTTGCTCAGGGTCTTGTTTTTGTTCATGTTCTCGTGTTTGGTCTTCAGTTTGTTTTGATTGTTCTTGTTTATCCAAAGGCTTTGGTTCTGTTTTTCTTTGCTTTGTCTTCTTCCCTTTTTGTTTCTCCTCTTGTTTTTGTTCATTGGGTTGTGCTTCTTGTTTTTTATCTTTGGATTGTGATGTTTCTCCCTGCTCTATGATTGTTTCTATTCCCTCTGAGGTTTGTTTTCGTGTTACTCTTCTTTCACTAGGCTCAACTTCATCTCTTTTTCGTTTTTCTTCTACATTGGATATGTGAGAAATAAGAGATTTATCTTCTATTGGTGACTCCCAAGCCGTTATTCTCCTAATCTCATCCCGTGCTCTTACTAAAGCCTCTATAGAAAAATCACCTTCCTTTGTGGGTTTACTTGATTCTACTTGTTGTTCATCAAGAGCTTCTAGTTTCACTCCTCTAGTTCCTACGTCCATTATGGTTATATTTTCATAATGTTTTTTCATTCCTCCCTTACCATAATTTCCTTGCAAAGGTAGCCTAGATCGATAGTCACAGATTTTCTTGTCTATGTCTATTACTAGTCGTTGCTCCTTAGCAGCCTTCAATAATTCACAATCTCTCAAAAAGTGCTCTAACGAATCACACCAAGGACACCTACGAGGGCCACGCACAAAACCATTTTGATTTTGAGGATTTTGATTAACTTGTGGTGGGAAATTTTGAAATTGAGGATTTTGTTGATAAGGTATTGCTTGAACAGGATAATTAGGATTTTGAAAATGCAATTGATGTATTTGAGGAGCTTGGGGAGCAACATGTGGTACTTGAGGTGCAAGAGGAGCTTCCATATTATACGGTTGATGATTTTGAAAATTTTGATTTTGAGGATTTTGAAAAGCTATTTGAGAAGCTTGAGGATACATGTTTTGATACATTTGAGGATTTTGCACATGAGGATGAGGATTTTGCATTGAAGGATTATGCATTGGAGGAACTTGATATGCTTGAGTAGGAGCTATTTGTGGATTTTGATTGGTAGCTATAACATGTTGATTAGGCTCTTGAAAAGTCATTGGGTTCATTTGATTTTGGAAAGTTTTGGTGTAACTAGATTGTAAAGCATCTATAGTCTTGGCCAAATTGGATTGTGTAGCAATAAGACTTTCCATTTGCTTAGTGAGAATATCCACTTGAGATTGTTCAACTACACTTTTATTTGGCTCTACTTTAAAACCTTGAGTAGGCTCCATCATTTGAGGAATAGGAGTAGAGTCAAAAAGCATAGCATGGGATTGTTCTCTAACTTGCTCCTTAGTTTGTGGAAGGCTAGCTTGAGGAAGACTAGTTTGCTCATACAGCATGGATTGTCTTTGATGTCTATGGGCTACAGCCTCTACTACTTTACGCACTTTTTGCCAATTGTCAGTAAGACCATAGCGCTTATCTGGTTCTTCTAATCGCCGTTCAACTTCCCTACGAGTTTCAGGATGAAGAAGCTTAAGAAAATTGATCACAAGATCAGGTTCCAAAGTTATCTTATCCTCATCAGGAAGTTGTTCATAGCGTCTAATATACTCATTTTGTAAGTGAGTAATAGAGCTACTAGGCTTTGGAGAATTGACCCATCGTAAGAATCCATCCCGATTATGTTGGCTATAATCTTCAAGATAGAATTCTTTGAGCATCTCCTTTCTAAAATCACTCCAAGGAAGACTATCATATTGAGTGACACGGTTTATGATAGAGCTATCAACAATTCGTTCAAAGAATGATATCAAAAGATCTTCGGGAAGACCAAAAATCATAGCTTGCTCTTCAAACAAATCTAAGTAGCTTGTGATGTTGATGCCATTGAATTTTCCCTTCTCTCTCAACATAGAAGAGACTATTCTTTGGCCTTGTTTCTCAACAATAAGGGATTTGAATCCTTCCTCCATCTTGTGTGAATAAGCAAGTGATGCACGATGCTCTAGATCTCTCACAAATGCGTTTACTTCACGACGAAGATGTGCACGATATTGTGAGAAATCCAGTGCAACACTCAAGACTGATGATGATGATATGATGAGGATGAAAAATATGAAACAAAGGATATGGATCACAACCTCCCAACAAGATCAGAAGCAAATGCCACGAAGCGTTTCACGTCGGGTTCAAATGTGGAGGTGATCACAATCCGGGTGGATCGGGTCCGGTCGTGGCACACACAGGGTGTATGAAGCTAATGAATGTTGGAAGGTTTAAAGATGTGAAGGTGAAATTAATGTTGAGAATGGAGAAGAGAGAGATGTTGAAATAATTATGGGAATGGGAATGTAGGTGTGCAAGTTAGATTGATGACATGAATGATAAAAATGAAAGAGAACCATACACACGAATCAAATTTGGAAGGAAGAATGGTCCATTGGAGGAGCTTCTTAAACACTTCCTAATTCTAATCCATATGTATAGCCTTCTTTGGATGATATGTATGCATGATGAGAATAGATGGAATCCTTACACATAAATCAGTTTCGAAAGGAAGAATGGTCCAATATTGGAGCTTCTTATACACTTTCAGAAACTAATAAATATGTATGGATTTGTATGGATTATATGCATGCAAGTGAATTATGATGATGGATTTTACTCACAAGCTCAAAGAAATAGCCTCACTGGTTCAACGCAATACTGCGGAGCCTTCTCACACATAGAAGAAATAGAAGACATGTAAAAATACTTAAGAGACTGAGAGAGGAGACAAGAGACAAGTGACAAGTGACATGAATTAAAAGGATTTGAATTAAGTTACATGTAAAATATCGTCGTGGTACGTCATGCTAAGCAGTCTACTGATCAAAGGTGGTTCCGACCCTCAAACCATGACAGTTCAATCGAATGTCACACGTAAGAAGGTGAGTTCCACTCCAGTGACCCTATGTCTGTCTAGGCTCGTAACGTCTAACTAAAGAAGTCTAAGACTCATTAAAATCAGCTCTAACTCACTCACACGCTCCACCGAGGGTGAGTCAAGATAGAGATGCTGGTTTCAAGAGCCTATCCTAGATAGGAGTTCTAACTTAAATTTGAAACTAGGTTCTATACTCATACTAGCTCACCTTGGATCCTCACTCGCTCAACCGAGGGTGATCGTCTCAAGGAAACCGTAAGCTAGCATGAGCCCTATGGATGCCTAACAATGATGCTCTAGGAGTTTGGAGGGGGGTTTATATAGTTTTTTGAATGAATTTGGGCCCTTGGATCTAGAGAAATCAACTCTCAACTCTAGGATCACTACTTTTGATTACAACCATTTGATTAATCAAATCAATGGCTTGGAATTGTTCTTTCTATAAAATCTAGTGTAAAGGAGTGAAATTTAGGCGCCCTCATTCTCCACCATTGGATCTGGGATGATCTGGACCGTCGGATCAGTGCTGACATCAATTCGGATAAGATAAGCCACTATTTTTGGAGAAATGCTGCATTATTGATCTTTGATTGTAAAAAAGGTCTTCTTTTATGGAAAAAATTCGTGGATCCTCCTTCCTTTATGCTTTAGTGCATCTCCACCCTTGAATATGAGCTCATCTTGACCGTACAGCATGGTTCAATCATATTTTGACATGTGGCAGACATTCAAGCCTTCAATTTTCTTAAACTAGAAAACTGCGGTGATCCTGAAAACTGGACTTTGTACTCTTTGACACTCCAAATAGGCTTTGATGAAGATGAAACATTGTAGGACTATGTTTCCAAAGATCTCCTTCAGGAATATGCAAAAAAAACTCCCATCTGAATCTAACTTGTACAAGTTTGACTACATTTGGAAGCTTGCAAGGTGGCATTAAGGTGTCTAGGAAGCTCCGATAGCCTTGAAACTTTATACAAATATGTAGCCACATATGGTCTTTATACATGCCAAACCATATGGCTAACATAATTTTCTATACAAGAATTTGTAGGGTCAAACTAGAAAAATTACATTTTTACAAAATGAACATAGCATATCAATGTGCTACAAAATCCATTTTCTGCTGAAATTTGGGCTATAGACTGCCTTTGACAATCTTTACAAGTATATGGATTTTCATCTAATTTGGTGACAATGAAATTTTTGCCCTAATTTCCCAACTTTGACGAGCTTTGACCAGCTTTGACCGCTACCATGGACTTTCTTGATTTCTTTGAAACTTTGTATGTGACCTTCCTTTGACATCCTTGATGCATCCTGGACTTCTCGGGGAATTCTGGCTACCTTCACCAAATATGTTTTTTGTAGGCCTTCATAAGTGAGAGAGGAGAGAAAATCTGGACGACACCGCCACCAGTGATATAAGGGAATATTTACACCACGTAGTGACTCTTTCAATATCATATTCTATTTCCTTCCTTGTACGTTTGTTTTTGTCCTTTAAATGGTTGGAAGACATATGTGAAAAAAAGAGAATCAAATCACCACTCTTCGCTAAACCCCATGTACCTATGCACATGGTCATCTCTTCATAGTGTTTTGCTATACACTTCACTTTAAGAAGGACATTCGGAAGCCAAAACAGATATGCAAAAACATCTCTAAAGGGTGCTATCTCGCTTCCATGTAGCGCTATCTTTTGAATTTTCTTTTCACTTAATAGGAACTATTCATATAAATGACTCCTTTTTTGTTTCTCTCGAGCGCATAGTATCCTCTCATTCTCATGTGGAACATTTTGAATAGAAATATGCTCTTTTACCTCACTATCTAGAAAGGGTTGTCGGAGTCACCAAGTCTCTTCTTAAGGTGGCTCACATGAAATACTAGATGGATCTAGCTACTCTCTAGAAGTTGGAGTTAGCAAGCCATCTTTCCTAATCCCTTTAGTATTAAGAATGGTACAAAACACCTACCACATAGTTTTTGAAAAGGTCCCATCTTTATAGTTTAAGAACTAAATGGAACTCTAAGATAAACTTCTTTTCCTACCTCAAAGTTGATCTCTCTCCTTTGAGGGTAACCATAGGCTCTAGCATTCTCCTCATCTGTACTAATGTTGTCCTTACTAAGCCAAAAAACATCATCCGTCTCTTCAAATAACTCCTTTGTAGCTTTGACTTTCTCATGATGCAATGATATTGGATAATGAGCTCTTTCATAAAATCATACATAAGGATAGATGGACTATGCCCAGTGCAAGATTGGGTGACATTTCTATATATATGTAGACTCTACTACAGGTAAGTAGTGTTCGCAATTAGTTTTCCTCCCATTTACATATGCTCGAAGCATATATTCTAGGATTCGGTTAACTCTATCTCTTTTCCCATGTATCTGTGGACGCTCGGTCATGCTCATGCTAAGTTTTGTATCTAGCCTCTTAATGATTGCTATCCAAAAGTGGCTAGTAAACTTCCTATCCCGATTTAAAACAATATCTAATGGAAGACCACATAATCAAAATAGGTTCTAAACAAATGTATCCAACCCAGGTGTCTTCAATGTACAACGTGTTTGAAGAAACCTAACCATTTTTCTTAACATATCCACAATTATCTAGACTAGGTCCTTTGTGTTAGGTATTCCAACTATAACCATAATGGAGGTAATCTCCCACTTCCCATTGAGAATATCCAATGGGTGGAGTAAACCTCCTATCTTCATTAGAAACAAATGTGTTGGGATCCCCTTTCTTTATAGTGTATGTTGGATCAAGCCTACATTTCCATCTCTGGATAATAGTACTAAAGAAATCAACATAGCATAGGCTAGAGTGCAAGGACACTATGTTGGTGGACCAGCTCATACTTATTATGGAGCTACAGGAAGCAAGGGTTGAAGAATTTGTTTTCCATTTCTAGATTTGAGTTGTTTGAGTTGTTTCATTGAAGAAATACTCCTACAGTTGATAGGGACACTTTTTGTTTCTCTTAGTTTTTAAGTGCTGTTTTTTGTTGCTACACATCACTTAAAGGATAAGGCATGAAGGAAGGAGAACTCTCAGAAGAAATGTGAAGCCTATGTTGCTCTTGCAAAGGATTATGAGGTGGCTTGGGGATATATCTACAATAGGGAAACTACACCATGTTCATTGAATGGAAAATGGATACCAGGGCTGTGTCCACCTCCCTAGCCATATTTGGGAAAGAGTATTACTTGTTTTTATCCTTGCATCTCTATGGCCTACAGGGTCGGAGTCAAAGGCAGAGTTGGTGAGGACAAAACTTGTAGACATATTAGCTGCAATTGACCATGCTATCACCTTGTGGAAAACAAGCATGATGGAACAAATTTTTTGTGCTAAAAAAACAAGTGAAATATGCTCAACTATCACTAGCAGATATATATGAAGGATATGTAGATGACGATTTTGGCATAGAACTCTTCATTGGCCCCTTGTTTCCAGCAGCACTCACATGAGTAGGGTAGAGAGACATTAAAAAGATCTCCAATGCATGTGGAGAGGTTGATCAATTCATTCAATCATAGCTTGGACGGTGCAACAAATACATGCTTTTTACATTGGCTATAAGCAAGATTCAGGGCCAGGGCAAGGCTCATCAGAAGGTCATTTGTTGGGACCTCTTTATCAAAGATTGAGGTGCCATGAGCTGGAGCATAGGAAACTGATGAAGAATGCGGGTGGCTATGTCCATATATGTGGCACTAAAACGTCTGTGGGGCATCTTTTGACATACAAAGGAACATAGATTTCGCCTATAATGTTGTATACCAAGTGGAACATTATGAGCATAGAAGAATAGAGCATCTCTTTTTAAGATCCAGGGTACATAGAATCCTTGTAATGAATGATCCAAGGAAGGATATGGAATATAGCTCAGACTCCACAATAGGTGGAGGATATGCTCCAAGACTTCTATGCTAGAAATCAGACCGAATACCATTGTGAAATGTTTCACGTGCTTAGAGAGACAAAATTCTTTCTCAATAGGTGATGCTTTAAGTCATCTCCCATCCCCATAAACAACTATTGTTTCAATTAATAATATTTCTACTATTCAGATTCATTCATTTCATGATATGAGTTCCACTTATGCATGTGACCTGTATTTTTCACAAGCATGGACCGCTTTCAATAATTCCACATCACATCGTGAGGATCATTACACATTTCATAATGGATTCTTGTATTTCCAACACAAGTTATGCATAACACAAGTATTCAAAGAGTTTGTTATGAAAGAGATGCATGAACCACCATATATGGGTCATAGGGGCATACAAAGTGCTATTTCTGCATGTAAAGATTTCTTCTTTTGTCATAACATGGAAAAAGATGTTGCACAGTATGTTTCTCACTGCATTGTTTGTCAGTGTGTAAAACGACATCATGGTAAACCATTCGGATTATTAATGCCTCTTCCTATACCTGATGGACCATGGGAACAGATTTCTATGGATTTCATTATTGGACTTCCTACAACTGCATCTCACAATGATATGATTTGGACAATTGTTGATAGGTTTAGTAAACATGAATACTTCATTCCTTCTAAAAAGACTTTAACTGCACCTCAAGCTGCTAAGTTTTTTATTAAATGTATTTTTCCACATCATGGTTTTCCTAAAGTTATTCTTTCAGATCTAGAGGTTCATTTTTGTTACCATTTATGGGTGACATTATTTCAATATCTAGGATAAAAAATAAACTTTAGTTCTGCATTTCATCCTGAAAGTAATGGTCAAAGTGAGGCTACAAATAGTACTATTTTGGATTTATTGTTACTCTTTAGATAATCCAAGTAATTGGGATGAGAAACTCCCTTTACTTCAGTTTGCATATAATAACACCCCACACACTACTACTGGTCGTGCACCATATGAAATTGTTTATGGAAGAAAGCTTCCCACTCCCATGAGTCTCACTCAAACTGACATTCCTATGGCTGATACGTTTGCACAAGATCATATTTCTACACTTGCTGAAGTGCATGAACATATTAGGAAGAGTCAAGAGCATTACATGCGTAGTATTAATAAGAAGCGCCTTGCGAAACAATTTAATGAAAATGATCTAGTTTGGTTACGAATCATTAAAAGGTGTTTATAAAATATTTCTCAACATCCTAAGGTAAAACTTGCTCCACGGTATTATGGACCTTTTCACATTATTGAGAAAATAAATGAAGCTTCTTTTCGATTAGATATACCTTCTCATTGAGGTATACATATTTCTTTCCATATAAGTTTGTTGAAATATTTTCAAGGTTCTTTACCACTCACGCCTATTTTAGATGATCCTCCTTTACTTGAAGAGGATGCGAAAATATTGATTCCCGAGAAAGTAATAGATTATGACGTTACCACTACACGAACTGGTAAGCAATATCATAGGTATTTAGTCAAATATAAAAATCATTCACTTGAGGAATCACAATGGATACATAAGACCTCCTTATCACCTCACTATGATCATTTAATTTCTGCATATCATTCCCTATTACATTTCAGGTTTCCGATTCCATGCATGTGTTTTACATGGTTCATGCTCAATATTGTCAGTGATGGGACATGCGATTGATCATACATGTCTATTTTTATATTTATCAACTAAGGTCAGTTGCTTGTCAATTGGGAGGCATGTTGTATATTATGGAATCATGGAAGGTTAAATGGATTTTTAATGTTTTAAATGTCTAGAAGGTTTTAATGTGGTTGTGTTTGATCTAGCAGGTGGAGAACCATGAGGGCATGGATACAAGTGGATTGGCATAAATAAATAAATTCGAAGACTAAATCGAAGACTTCTAGAATAGTTATATTCAGGTTTATCTTGTTGTAAAAGTAGTGGTTAAAGTACTTCCCTTTTAAGTAAGAGGTTGTGGGTTCAAATCCTCCTACCTTAAGGAATCTAAAACTCTCTATTGCCACTCAACATTAAAATTGCCTCGTGCATAGCCAACGGCTACCAAGGGTCACCAAGGGAGCCTTGGGTTCCAATGTTGCCAATGTATTGCCTAAGTTATTACCTAAGTTCTTTGCCTTAGTTGATGCCTTGGAGTAAGTCAAAGGAGTAAACGTAGGTGTAAATGAAGGTGTAAGCGTAGGTGTAAACGTAGGTTCTGGTTTTGGGACTGGAACAAAAACTAAAACTGTGAGTGGAACAAAGACAGAGACAAAAGCAGAAGCTGAAGCGAAAGCGGACACAGATGCAGATTCGGATTCGGATTCGGATTTGGATCCCAAACAGAGAAAGCAAACAGTAATCAATCACGGAGATAAACACAAACAAACCCCTCCGGAGTGATATGTACCAGGTTTTGATACCACTGTTATCAGGTCCTTCACCGCACGCACACAGAGAGGCAGTAAGAAGTAGAAATAGGAATTAGAAATACAGAAAACAATTGACATGATATTGGGTGCGATCTCCCCCCCTGTGTACTCTAATGGACAAGTCTCTCAGAGTACACATATTTATAGGTTTATTTCTATTACATCCTGAAAATAGAAGTTACATGAAGGCCGTTTCTTTTAGAAGTGTCTTTTAAGAAAAACTACTTTATTTACAAAAGGCATCGCTTTCTAAAGTGAACCACTACTTTTACAACAAGATAAGCCTAAATATAATTATTCTAAAAGTCTTCGATTTAGTCTTCAAATTTATTTATTTACGTGCATCCACGCCCTCATGCTTCTTCACTTGCTAGATCAAACACAACCACAATAAAACCTTTTGGACATTTAAAACATTAAAAATCCATTTAACCTTCCATGATTCCATAATATACAACAAATGGCTTCAAGAATCACCCCAAAAGTGCTTCAAAACAGGCTTTGAAAGCAAAGAATGAAGCCTTGAGGCACCAAAACATGTTCAACGTAATTCTAACCTTAGTCTTTCCCCCTTCTTTAGACACCACAAGAGTGTAGCTTAGTGGCAAGTGAGCTTGTCATTTAAGCGGGCTCTAGGAGGAATGAGTTCTGATGGGTAACCTCCTTAAAAGTGTCGAGAACCTCTATCTTCCCTGATTTTTGAGTTCCTCCCTCACGCACAACCAATAGCACCAATGGTGGCTTCGCTGATTCAGAACAAAAAGTATGCCAAGGTCTATGTCTTGGCCACTGTTTGGGTTCAAAGCGTTGGAGAGTGCCTCATGTGGGTCGGCGGGTGCTGGCTTCCAAGAACATGTTTGAATATGATCTACTAAAGCCAATTACATGTCTTGGATCTTAAAAGGTATCCTAGATACCATATATAAGACCTTGTCGACAGAGACAACACTCTTTTTAGCTCTACTTGTGTGAATAAGTATGCAAATTGGATAAACAAGTGTGTGAATATGTCCCCATAATTTTAACTCAACTCCTCGGCATTACGAGAGAACTAAACATATTCCTCTAAACCTTTAACTCATTTGTGAATTATTTCAAAATAGAAGCATCACTTGGGCCCATGTTCGTACTCAACATTCATGGGTTGATTTTTAGATAACATTTATACTAAATCCAAACATCTCAAATACTGTAATCAAATTCGCTTAAGTTATTTGTAAATGTTTTCTGTCAATTTTTATTATTATTATAAATTTTTTTTTTTTGCGGCTGGGTTTTGGTGGGGGGGGTGGGTTTAAGAGAATAAATAAGAATTTTCTAGTATTGATAAGTTTGTGGGAAAGTAATACGAACATCACCCACTGTTGTAAATTACTAGGAGAGAACTCATGTTGTGTATGACTATCTGTTGGAATAAATAAGGAAACGTGCGTTTGACTCTATCATCCTGCAAGTATGCCTCTTCTTTGCCACGTTGATGATCATAGTCCACAATCTTGAATGTTCATTCAATCAATAACGTTACACATGGCACCCACGAAAAGTAGGCTGTGTAAACATCATAAGTCATGAAAGGAAAGATTATATGCACTACAAAAATGAAAAATGCAGGTTGACACTTGATGCACTTTACTATCAACCATTGTCACTTTGTTCTGGATTTTGTTGTTATTGCATTACCGAAGGAGACTTCTTACCCTCTACTCCTAGGAAGGCCTTGGCTAAGGAAAGTGAAAGCTCTACAAGATTGGGGGAAGAACAAGTTGTGCATCTCAACAAACACCAACACCCAACTATAACTAAATTTGGAAGAAGGATTCGTCTCAGGAAAAGCTAATGGATATACTGTGGATGCTAAGGTAATGCCTACTTTACCCCAAGAAGAAGATACATTATTGAATTGGATGATGGAGAGTACAGAGTGTTGCACTGTTGTAGAGGAGGTACTGGGGTATCCGCTTTTAACAAAAGTAGAGATTAAAGATTAACACATCCAGTACGTCGCCTACTCAAGGGGGGTTCTCTTTAGGGAAGTATACCCTTTAACATTTCTGTGAGCAGGTAGATAACACGGTTTGCACAGAGTGGTACATACTTCAGAAAATATGAACAACAATTGACCAAGGAAGACCAATCACTTCTTGATTTGACTCAGATGATTGCAAGGTCAAGTAAATGCTCAAAAACTAGCGCTCAGAGCTTCGTGGTACTTTATGCAGAGAGACACAAATCAATACAAATGGTGAAGGAATTGTTCAGAGAATGGAGCTTAACTCCAATACTGACTCGCAGAAAGAAAGAAAATCCAAGGCACTCTCTTACACTATAGTGCTCATAGCCCTCCACTGAGAAGCCTACCCTCTGTATCCACACTACAGAGTAGCTCCTACAATAGGCTTGAAACCACCAAGTGCAAGAGAGAACTTCTGCACGTATACACGCGTCAATGTAACTCCAAAAAATGTACCCCAATGAGCAAAAATCCATTGCTTTTATAGGCCCCAATAGGCCAAGAGAGCCTTGCCGAATCTTCACGTCCACTGATCACGCGCTGGTTAATCACCCAAAATTGGGGGTAGATCAAATATTCCTCTTGATTTGGATTGGTCCAAAAATAAGTAGTCACCGTGAATGGTTGGCGGCAACATTTGTTTATCCACTTTCACTTTTTAACAATTCCACTCTAATTTCAAGTCTTTATTAGCTCCGATGATGACTGATAACTGTGAAACATATTGAACTCTTGGACCAAAAGGAGATTCTTCCTCCTCTTCATAAGCCTCATTTCTTCTTTCATGCTAACATTTTGTAGAATGGGTTCCTCATATTCATCAGACTCCATATCCGCCATCTCCTGAGATTGCTTGGAAGGAAGAATTGTCACCAAAATTGTGCGGGGGTGGGTGTGTAACGGTGGGGGAGGCGCATGTGTGCAGGTGGAGGGAGTGGCGGCAGGTATGCATGTGAGGGGGCGAGGGGCGCAAGGAGTGGGGAGAGAGAGAGAGGGAGAGAGAGAGGCGCAAGGGGTGGGGTGGTGGGATGGGGGAGTGGGGTGGGGTGGTGGGGTGGAGTCGTGGGGTGGGGTGGTGGGATGGAGGAGTGAGGTGGAGAGGGGGCGCAAGGGATGGGGAGAGAGAGAGCGGGAGAGAGAGAGGGAGAGGCGCAAGGGGTGGGGAGAGAGAGAGGGAGAGGCGCAAGGGGTGGGGTGGTGGGATGGGGGAGTGGGGTGGGGTGGTGGGGTGGAGTCGTGGGGTGGGGTTGTGGGGTGGAGTCGTGGGGTGGGGTGGTGGGATGGAGGAGTGAGGTGGAGAGGGGGGCGCAAGGGATGGGGAGAGAGAGAGCGGGAGAGAGAGAGGGAGAGGCGCAAGGGGTGGGGAGAGAGAAAGAGGAGGGGTGCTACAGACCCCCACATCAAGCTTTTGCACCGTCCCTGGTGCAACTTCTTCTCATTGAATGAAATACTGTTAATACTCGAATGACATGTGGTATGTACAGTGGTTGAGATTCTTCCAACTCGGCTTAGTTTAGATACTTCTTCACTCTGGAGATGTTGACCAAAGGAATCCTTTTACCTTGCAGATCTTCCAGATGCACAGCGCCATGTGGCAATACCCTGATAACCTTATATGGTCCTACCCATTTGGGTGCCAATTTAGTTTGAATTGGTGGAACCTGATGCACTAAAACCATAGTCCCTTCCTGAACTTCATTGGATCTCAGATACCTGTCATGCAATCTCTTGCGCTCTTCTTGTGTCACCAGAAGTTTCTGCATTGCCCCTTCTCCGTACTCTTCTAATACCACCAATCTCTGAATGGGAGGTTCAATTCCAATGGTTTTGATTCCTATTTCTTTTCTGATGATAAAATGAAATGGTGCCAATGCCTCTTTCCCATAAACTAAGCGAAATGGAGTCTCGCCTGTGGTTCCCCTCTTCGTAGTTCTGAAAGCCCAAATTGCACCAATTAGTGCTAGTGGCCAAGAGCTTTGATGATCAAAAGATAATTTGCGAAGTAGTCCAATCAAAATCTTATTGGAACTCTCTGCTTGGCCATTTGCCCTTGGGTAATAGGCACAAGACTTTTTATGGAAGATTTTGTACTTGTCAAATATAAACTGGAGCAATTGATTTACAAAATGTGTGCCCCTATCACTAGTAATTTCCAGTGGGCAACCAAATCTTGAGAAAATACGTTTATACATAAATTTAGCTACTCTCAGAGCTGTGCAATCCACAGAAGCTTTAGCCTCTATCCATTTAGTGGCATAACATGTGGCCATTAAAATATACTTTTTACCTCCTGGTTGCCCAATTGGGCTAATTGGCCCTATGAAATCAAGACCCCATCGTTCAAACGGAAGCCATCCGGTAGATATTACTAATGGTTGGAAATTCAATCTGATTGGCGTGGGAGCACATCTCTGACAGATGTGGCATTCTTTTGCAAATTTGATTGCATCCTTGAAAATATGAGACCACCATAACCCTTTGTGGATGATTCTATGAGCCAATTCTTCCCCCTTTAGGTGTCCTTCACTGTGTGCTGCCTCTAGCAAAAGATTTACCTCCTCTGGATAGACACATCTTCTCAAGATATCATCCTGGCAGTATTTATATAAATTTCCATTTATAAGAGAATAGGCTTTGGTTTTCAGAAGTAATCTTCTTTTTTCTACTGGTGTCAAATGTTCTGGGATCTTTCCAGTAGTGAGAACATGAAGAATTTCATCATACCAACCAGTCCGTATTGCTACTAGAAAAAGATTGCTATCCACCAATTCATCATTAATACCTGTTGCCTTTTCACTCATTGCCGTCCTGGACACTTGATCTGCCATGTAGTGCTCTTTTCCTGGCTTAATATGAATATCAAAATTAAATTCTTGAAATAGGAGTAACCACCTCCAAATCCTTCCAGCTACTCTAGGCTTGTTTATCAAATACTTCAAGGGCTGATGATCAGAAATAACAATGAA
This sequence comes from Ceratopteris richardii, assembly GCA_020310875.1. NCBI lineage: Eukaryota > Viridiplantae > Streptophyta > Polypodiopsida > Polypodiales > Pteridaceae > Ceratopteris > Ceratopteris richardii. The sequence goes on along the minus strand of CM035421.1, from coordinate 76,753,277 downwards.
ATGTACACCAAGGAGATAATGTCGGAACTTCTGAAGAGCAAATACAATAGCCAAACCTTCTCTTTCTGTTGTACTGTAATTTCTTTCAGCTTGGTTGAGTAGTCTGCTTGCATAAGAGATAGGTCTATCCACTTTGTGAGATGATGGTTGAGCTAGAACTTCACCAACCGCATGAAGACTAGCATCTGTATGCACATGAAATTCTAATGACCAATTAGGAACACTTAAAAGTGGAGCAGTACATAGCCTCAACTTTAGTTCACAAAATGCTTTGTCAGCTTCAGCACTCCATGAGAAAGGGATCTTTTTGCTGGTAAGTCTTGACAAGGGCTTAGCAATTTCCGAATACATCCTAATGAATCTTCTGTGATACCCTGCATGGCCCAAGAAACTTTGCACTTCCTTTGGGCTTTGTGGAATTGGCATGGAAAGAATAGCTGTAACCTTTGCAGGGTCAACAGTTATGCCTTCAGCAGATACTATGTGACCAAGAAGAGTGCCCTTAGTGACCAAAAAGTGACATTTATCAGGATTCAATTTCAAACCTGTTTTGAGACATTGCTCAAAAATTTCTTTTAGATTTTCCAAATGGTCATGGAAATCTTGAACTACTGCCCTTCTATCTGTACCTGAAAATACTGAAAAGTCATCCATGAAAATGCGTAGAAAGGTTGTTAACCATTTGCCCAATATCAGATACATCGTTCTATTAAATGAAGCCGGTGCATTCTTCAAACCAAAAGCCATTCGAGTATAGACATAAGTGCCCCAGGGAGTGACAAAGGCTGTTTTGTCCCTATCATCAGGATGGATCACTATCTGATTGTAACCACTAAAACCATCCAAGAAACTATACAAAGTGTGACCAGCTACCTCTTCAAGTACTTGCTCTGTGAAGGGCTGAGGAAATCCATCTTGAATAGTCACTTTATTCAAAGCACGGAAATCAACACATACTCTTATTTTTCCACTATTTTTCTTGGGCACCATAACCATAGAAGAAAGCCACCTGGAATGTTCTACTGGCACAATTATACCTGCTTCTTTTAGTTTTGTAATCTCTGCTTTTACTGCCTCTGCATACTTCGGATTGAGTCGATATGGCCTACTTCTTACAAGCGCAGCTCCCTCAACCAAGGGTATCCGATGTAATCCAAGCTCTTCTGGTATTCCTGTTAGATCTTTGTAGGACCATGCAAAGACACTTTTGTAAGTAAAGAGCAAAGAAGTTACCTTCTGTAGTAAATTAGGATAATGCCACAGCCAGGATGCCAAATGAACTACTTGAGGGTTCTCTTCATCCCCTAAATTTACTTCTTGAACCAATGTTTCAGGACTGGCCTTGTTTGATAAATCATCTCCACTATATGCAGGAGTGGAGTTTAATTTATATTCTGCAACATCCTTGAGGTATATCTGAGAAAGGAAGATCTTCTCTGCCCTTAGGTTCAAAATCTTCTACCTTTGATACTTTTATCTGGGTTGCTTCCTCAAGGCTTGTGCTTTCCGGCAATTGCTCATTCTCCAACACCTTGTGGTTTTCATTGCCCTTCCCTGTAATTACCTTATCTGCAACTTCTTCCTCAATTTCATTAATCTCCACTGTGCAACACTCTGCACTTCCCATCATCCAATTTAACAATGTATCCTCTTCTTGGGGTAGAGAGGGCATTACCTGAGTGTCCACAGTATATCCAGTAGTTTTTCCTGAGTCGAATCCTTCTTCCAAATGTAGTTGCAGTTGGCTATTGGTATTTGTTGAAATCCATAGTTTATTTTTTCCCCAATCTTGCAAAGCTTTTGCTTGTCTCAGCCAAGGTCTCCCCAGGAGCAAAGGATAGGAAGTCTCCTGTGGAAGTGCAATAACAACAAAATCCAACACAAAGTGGCAACCCTGTACTACCATCAATACCTTTTCAATAATGCCAAGTGGTGCAACCCGATGTTGATCTGCCAATGTAACCGTGAATGGTGCCAACTTGGTGGGGTTCAATTTCAGCTTCTTCATTGTAAAATCTGGCATCAAATTGATACCAGAGCCTCCATCTATGATCACACCTGTAAGAGCTTCATCCTTTATACAAACTGATAATCTCGAACTTTGGTAGTTTGCTAAGGGTGCAGGAGGAAAATCAACCATGAAACCATCTATACTAGGTGATTGGACCAAGTGAGCAGAGTGTATAATCTTCAGTAAGTCACTTCTTATTTTTGAATCCATCCTTATAAGTTCATATAGACTAACCTTGTGATGAACACCTTTCAAGATCTGTTCAATGTTTACCTCTTGAGTGTTTTCTTGCAGACTTGTTGGTTGACCCCTTAGAGAAGTAGTCATTTCTTCATAGGCTCCTTCAATTTCCACTTGGTCCTTCCATCCAGACTTCTTTTCTTCCTCTTTATCCTGAATTCCTTGTTGTTCCCCCCTAAGGTTTGCTGCTGCTTGCCTAGCTCTGGTCATCATGGGCATAACAGAGGATGAAACAGCATAGGATTGAGTGGTTTTCCTTTCTTCATGTGGAGAGACTGCAATCATGTGGATTGGAGCAGGACGACCCCTTGGGCAATCTTTGGTATAATGATCTTTGGCCTCTGGACAATGTTGACAAGGAGGTGCATCTTCTGGAAGAGAACACCTATTCTGCATGTGGCCGTACTCACCACAACGATAGCACATCAAAGGTCTATTATATCTAGGCTTTGCAGGCCGATTCTCCTCTCTATTTGATGTATTTGAAGTACTAGCATAATATGATTCCAAAGTTTGAGGGTTACCTCTCTGCTGTGTACCCTTTAGGTAATAACAATCTCTGGCTTCATGACCATCTTTTCCACAAAATTGACAGCTTACCTTAATAGGGCAATTAGCATTGGAATGTCCATTGTTGTTACAGATTGTACACCAGATTTGTCTCCTTATATCTTGAGTGGTCTTCAAATCTTCTAACTCACGGCGAAGTTCGGCTACTTCATCATCAGTGCGACGCAGTGGCGGCAAGACCTTCTCTTCTTGTTGATTTTGTTGCATCTTCAATGCTTCCAGTTCCCTCCTTAATTGCTCAATAGGATCCAGATCTGCAACATACTTTTGTTGTGTATCCCCCTCAAAATGTTGCCTTGCTTCTTCAATGCGTGATGCCGCTGCAACAAAATCATTGAGGGTGGCATCTAATCTAAGAGACTCCCGAAGCTTCTGCTGAGATGACCTTGGCAGGGCCTTCTCAATCCACTTTTTAACCAAAAAGTCACCTGGAGCATGTGGCAGACGTGCAACAAGTGCTTTTGTTCTAGTGTGAAGCTCATGAAAGGATTCACCTGGTCTTAGCTTCAAATTCTCTAGCTGATCTAGAGCTCTTTCCGAGGAATCACTTGGTCGGAATGTTTGTGAGAAAGCCGCCTTTAGAGCCTCCCATGTAGTGAAATGGCCATCTGCATACTGACTATACCATTTATCTGCAAGGCCCTCCAATGTGGATGGAAAAAGTGCCAACATTGTATCTTCTCTATTCTGCAGACCACGTCCACGGCATAAAGAGATAAATCTCCTCACATGATCATCAGCATCTTCATAAGCATGTCCCTTGAAGGTAGGGAACTTGATGTTGATCCTGGAGAGTAGATGAGAAAGATCCTCCATTTGGACTGGTGTCTCTTCTGACGTATCTGAGGAGAAGTCTAGAGTTCTCCTATACCCTTCTTTTGACAATGGTGTCGCACCCAAATCAATAGACAAATTTAGGGAGGACAGAGGGGAGGTAGACTCACTAGCCGTGGTTATTGCTAATTTGTTAAGGCTCCTTCGAACACGAAGAGATTCCTTATCTACTCGTGTATGGGTCATGTACCTATTCGCAATTGCAATAGGGAAAAACACCTCTCACAACTGTAGAAATCAATGAAATAGAGGAAGAAGCTGCAGATGAGGAAGTTGCATAAAAAAGCCGATAGAAATGAAAAGGAGTTAGAGAATGAGAGTTTGCACTTGAATACTAACCTTGAAGGGGCAACAAATATGGAAGTATCAGGAAAGGCAAGATATGAGCCTGAATGCAGAGAAGATCTCCCCTTTTCGGATATACCTCAAGGATGGACCAGGGAACATATTGCAGAATATAAGCTAAATTCCACTCCTTCATACAGTGGAGATGATTTCTCAAGTAAGTCTAGTCCTGAAACACTTGTCCAAGAAGTAAATCTTGGAGATGAAGAGAACCCTCAAGTAGTCCACTTGGCCTCTTGGCTTTGGCATTATCCCTCTTTACTACAGAAGGTAACCTCTCTACTTTTTCCCTATAAAAATGTCTTTGCATGGCCCTACAAAGATCTAACAGGGATACTAGAGGATCTTGGATTACACCAAATACTCTTAGTTGAGGGGTTCGTGGCTGCAAGAAGTAGGGCATATCGACACAATCCAATGCAGAGGAAATAACAAAACTAGTAGAGGCAGGTACAATTGTTTAGTAGAACATTGAAGGTGGCTTTCTTTCATGGTTATTGTACCCAAGAAAAATAGTGGAAAAATAAGAGTCTCCTTTCATAGAGTAGGTACTTGAAGAAGTAGTCGGACACACTTTGTGTACCTTTTTTTATGGTTTCTGTGGCTACAACCAGATAGTGATCCATCCTAATGATAGAGACAAAACAACCTTTGTTACTCCATGGGGCACGTATGTTTATACCCGTATGGCTTTTGGCTTGAAAAATGCAGTGGCTTAATTTAATAGAACAATGTATTTGATATTGGGCAAGTGGTTAACAACCTTTCTGCACATTTTGATGGACGACTTTTCAGTGTTTTCAGGCACAAATAGGAGAGCAACAGTTCAAGATTTTCATGATCACTTCGAAAATCCAAAGGAGTTTTTGAGCAATGTCTTAGAATAGGTTTGAAGTTATATTATGCTAAATGTCACTTTTTGATCACTAAGGGCACTCTTCTTGTCACATAGTATCTCGTGAAGGGATAACTCTTGATCCAGCAATGGTTACTGCTATACTTTCCATGCCTATTCGATAGACCCCAAAGGAAGTGCAAAGTTTTTTGGGCAATGCAGGATACCATAGAAGATTTATATGAATATATTCAGAAATAGCTAAGCCCTTTTCAAGGCTTACTAGTAAAAAGGTTCCTTTCTCATGGAGTCCTGAAGCTCATAAAGTAAATTGTGAACTAAAACTGAGGCTATGTACTGCTCCACCTTTAAGTGTTCCTAAGTGATCATTAGAGTTTCATGTGCATAGAGATGGCAGTCTTCATGCTATTGGAGCCGTTTTGGCTCAACCATCATCACACAAGGTCAATAGACCTATCTCCTATGCTAGCAGGCTGCTTACCAAAGCAGAAAGGAACTACAACACGACCAAAAGGGAAGGTTTGGCTATTGTATTTGCTCTTCAAAAATTTTGATATTACCTCCTAGATGTGCATTTTATTGTCATATCTGATCATCAGCCTTTGAAGTGGTTGATTAACAATCCTAGAGTGGCTCGAAGGGTTGGCAATGGTTACTCCTGTTTCAAGAATTTGACTTTGATATTCATATTAAGCGAGGAAGAGAGCACTACATGGTAGATCAATTTCCCATGACCGCCATGAGCGAGAAGGCAACATGTCTTAATGATGAATTGGTGGATAGTAATCTCTTTCTAGTAGCAACTCAAGCTGATTTGTATGATGGAAATCTCTATTTTCTCACTGTTGGAAAATTCCCACAACACTTAACACCTATAGAAAAGAGAATATTACTCCTTAAAGCCAAAGCGTACTCACTTATAAATGAAAATTTATATACATGTTGTCAGGATGGTATCTTGAGAAAGTGTTTTTATCCAGAGGAGGTAAACCTTTTGCTTGAGGCAGCACACAGTGAAGGGCATTTAAAGAGGGAGCATTTGGCTCATAGAATCATCCACAAAGGACTATGGTGGCCTCATATCTACAAGGATGCAATCAGGTTTGCTAAAGAATGTGACATCTGCTAGAGATATGCTCCTAGGCCAACCTGATTGAATTTCCAACCATTACTCATCATTGCAAGATGGCTACCATTTGAACGATGCGGTCTTGATTTCATTGGATCAATTAGTCCAACTACTCAACCTGGGGGAAAGAAGTATATTTTTATGGCCACATTTTATGCAACTAAATGGATAAAGGCTAAAGCTACTGTGGACTGCACGACCTTAAGAGTGGCCAAGTTTTTGTATAAACGTATTTCCTCAAGATTTGATTGCCCACTTGAAATCACTAGTGATAGGGGCACACATTTTGTAAATCAATTGCTCCAATTTATCTTTGACAGGTACAAGGGCTTTCACAGAAAGTCCTATGCCTACTATCCAAGGGAAAATGGCCAAGCAGAAAGCTCCAACAAGATTTTGATTGGGCTACTATGCAAACTGTCTTTTTATCATCAAAGCTCTTGGGAACAAGCATTGATCGGTGCAATTTGGGCTTTCATAACTACAAGAAGGGGAACCATTGGCGAGAGTCCATTTTGCTTGGTATATGGTAAAGAGGCATTGGCACCATTTGAATTCATTATCAACATAGAAACTGGAGCCTGAACCATGGGAATTGAACCTCCCATTAGGAGCCTGATGGCATTCGAAGAATATCGTGAAGGAGCTATGTAGAAACTTCAGGTAACACAAGAAGAGTACAAAAGATTGCACGTCCGGTATCTTATGTCTAATGAAGTACAGGAAGGATCCCTTGTTTCGGTGCATCAAATACCATGAGTTTCAACCAAGTTGGCACCCAAATGGATGGGACCATACAAACATATTTGATGCCATGATGATCGAGAACTAACAAGAATGATAATGGAGCTAGAACAACCAAATACCACTAAGACTAAAAAAGGATGACCAAGTGTCAAATTTTGGGAGAATGTAAGAGTGTCTCCCCAAAGAAATGAGTGAATGAGTAGTAATGACCAACCAAAAGGATTTTTGTGAGAATGTATGTGCTGATACCAATGAGTCTATGGAGCAAATCGACCACTATATAGTTGACAAAAGTAAAAATTTGGAAAAATTTAGCCAGAGTCTTCTCTGCAAAATGCTCAGATGATCAATGTGAAATGCTTCTAAAAGTGCATTTACTAACATCTAAACTTGCATAGGCAATCACTAACTCCACTGCATATAATCATTTAACCAAAGGAAGCCAGCTTGGATTATTGAGCACCTATGAATAACTAGCATACATCTCCTATGGCAAGGGTAGATAGGTCTTCCACCTACATCACCAAAGAGACCCCCACATTTGGGTATCTCCTAGTTCATGAAACCTCACCACCATCCTCTTTATCAAAGTCAAAGGCTTTATGCAAAAACATAAATGCTATATCAATAACCACTTGGACGTACATAAGCTGGATCCACAAAAGCATACATAGTGTGTATGGGGTTTATTTATGCAGTAACATGGCACTTAAAGTCTGAATTTGGAACCCAAATACTACCCAACAACACCTACAAGTGTCTATCTACAACTCTATTATTTCGGCTCAAAAAATCTACATAAATTTTCCGTGCTTGCTCCCACCACAACTAGAAACTTTCAAGAAACCTATAGATTTTCTAGTGTGCTTGAACAATACAGTCCCAAAGGTGAATATTTGTTGTGAGGGAAGTACATAGAGCACTCTTGTTGATGTTCTTGAACATGTGTAAAGAGAACTATCTACAAAAGTACTCCAAAATGGCTTCAGGAATCACCCCAAAAATGCTTCAAAACAAGCTTTGAAAGCAAAGAATGAAGCCTTGGGGCACCAAAACATGTTCAAGCTAATGCTAACCTTAGCCTTTGCCCCTTCTTTAGACACCACAAGAGTGTAGCTTAGTGGCAAGTCAGCTTGTCATTTAAACGGGCTCTAGGAGGAATGAATTCTGATGGGTTACCTCCTTAGAAGTGGGTCGATTTTCAGATAACATTTATACTAAAGCCAAATATCTCAAATATTGTAATCAAATTCGCTTAAGTTATTTGTAAACGTCTTTTGCCAATTTTTATTATGATTATAATTTTTTTTTCGCGGCTCGGTTTTGCCGGGGGGGGGGGCTTCGGAGAATAAATAAGAATTTTCTAGTATTGATAAGTTCGTGGGAAAGTAATACTAACGTCACCCGACCACTGTTGTAAATTACTAGGAGAGAACTCGTGTTGTGTGTGACCATCTGTTGGAATAAATAAGGAAACGCGCGCTTGACTCTATCATCGTGCAAGTATGCCTGTTCTTGGCAACGTTGATGATCACAGTCCACAATCTTGAATGGTCATTCAATCAATAACGTTACACAGGGCACCCACCAAAAGTAGGCTGTGCAAATATAATAAGTCACGAAAGGAAAGATTATATGCAGTACAGAAATGAAAAATGCAGTTTTACTCAGGGTCTCATTCTCTTCTAGCTTTGATGAGCTGCCCTACGTCGTGCGTTGTGGAGTTGTGGGGGAGTTACTGCGAGGCGTTCTCCTCTACCGTCCCTTGGTGACCTTTCCTCGCGGCGCTGTCTTGTCCTCCTCTCCATTCTCTCGTTCCCCCCGACAGGGGGGGATCCTCCTTGGTTCCCGTCATGTCTCTGCACGTTGCTTTACGCGATGGCCTAACCCGATTTTTGTTGGTGGTGCTGGTTCGTCCCGTCCTGGAGAGACTCTCCCGTGTGGTGCGAAGGTCCATATCCATCAGACGGATTGCAACCGTAATGAGCGTATGTCATATGCTGAAATGCTTCAGAGTAAGAGTCACGACTTCGTTTCCATGTTCGTTGATCACGAGATGTCAGGTAATATCTGCTCTCCGTCTGGTATTAGGGAAGACAAAGGAAAAGGTAAGGTTTCCGCTGTTAATACGATAAATGCTTCTGTTTCGGTTGAAGGAAATGATCATGCTCTTAACCTAGACTGTGAAGAGGCTGATAAGGATGCCTGTACTCTCATCATCGAGAGTTCTGAGCTTGATAGGTGGAACATACACCTTGAGGATAAAGTAGTGATTGCCCATTGTCATGGACCGCGCCCTGCTCAGGATTTCCTTAAAAATTGGATTAAAATCAATTGGGAAAGTAGGGGATTATTTGTTAGACATGTTCAATACCTTCCCAATAATTTTTTTCTCTTCTTCTTTGAAGATGTGAACAATGCTATCAAGGTTTTAGCAGAGGGACACTGGATCATTAGGAACACTCCTCTGTCCTTCTATAAGTGGTATCCTGGGTTTAATCCTAGAAACAATAAGCCGACCAAAGCGCCTGTTTGGGTGGAATTTCCTGACTTTCTGGTGGAATATTACCCTTGGCTTGATAAATTAGGATCTTTGGTAGGGAAAGTGCTTGGTCAGAAGCCTAAGAAAGAGTTTAACCCTAAATGGGATCCTCAGTTATTAATAGAGGTTGATATTTCCAAATCTGTTAAAACAGAACTGATAATAAAAAACTCAGAGGGCTACAAGCTGCATACTCAAAGTGTTGTGTACAGGAACTTGCCTAATGCCTGTTTTAATTATTTTAAACAGGGACATCTAATAAGAGACTGCCCATTGCTGGCTAAAAAGCAAGAAAAAGTGTCTATCTGTGATGAAGCGTCCCCCTCTGAACCTACTCCCTCCAGTTCGGCCCACCATAAAGAAAATCAGGGATTCAAAAAAGTTTCCTACAACAAAAGAAAAAAAAACCCTAATCTGGTTGTAAGAACTGAGCCTATTGTCAAGGGGGTTTTTAATCCTTTTCAGATTCTTGAACACGAGCCGGTCAGTGACCCAAGTACCTCGGATGCTAATACTTCTGTGGAACAAAAGAACAAGGATTTGATCAATGGCTCTCAAAATACTGGTGCAAATCAGGATCAGGGTGTCAGTGATAAGATCGACACTAAGGAGAAAGACAAAATACCCAATTCAAGCACCACTCCTGCCTCTGTGTCCTCTGAAGAAGATGATAGTGATGATATGTTTGTGGAGCAAATTAACTTTGCTGATGAAGTAACCTTTAACCAAGCTGATAATGTCGGTCCCATTGAGCAAGATGTTAACATGGCCAATGTCAGGTCCCCTAGCCCTAAAGGGAAAGGTAAAAGCAAAACCAAGAGGAAAGAAACGGTAAGGACCTCTTTCTCCGCTGTGAAGCCTGGTAAGAACCTCAAGAAGTAAGTTTCTTCTCTTTTTTTTGTTTTCTCTTATGGAGTGCATCAAATTGGTATCTATTAATACAAAAGGGCTTTCTGATCCGATTAGAGGTAAAGTTTTAAATAACTGGCTAAAAGACGTTTCTATTGTTCCTGACTTTATTTGCTTACAGGAGCTTAAGTTAGGTGGACACCCTCTTTTGATGAATTTGAGAACTATCTCAAGCAACTGCCAGTGGATGTTTACTGACCACATGGGCAAAGGGGGAGCGGCCATTGGAGTGGCTAACAGAATAAGACACCTCATTGAAGATGTGCAGACGAGTCCTTCTAATCAATGGATTGCGGTTAAATGTAAAGTGCCTCTTAATGTCTCCATAGTTTGTGTTTATGCCTCTAACAATGCTATTCAGAGAGCCAATTGTTGGGATGAGATATCCAGGATCAAAGGTGACATCTGGCTGACTGGAGATTTTAATATGGTCACTACTAGTTGTGACAGAACTGGTAATAATGAAAATGTTATCTCTGGTAGTGAGAAGCTGAGCTGGTATAATTTGATAGATAAGCATAATTTAATGGATCTCTCTGCTAATACCGGGCATACTTGGAATAACAGGGGGCAATGCTCCTATTTGTCTGCTAGGCTTGACAGGTTCTATATGAATGCGGGCAGGAGTCGGGAGTTGTCTAATTTCTGTTGCTCTATTGACCAATCTCTTTTGCTTTCTGATCATTCGCCTTTGATTGTCAAGTTGTTTCATAACAGCCCCAATTATAGGGCTGGCTGGCCTCATCTGGACTCTTCGTTGTTTAAGATTCCTGTTGTGAAGGATAAAATTTCTGAAATTCTGTTAAATTATTTTGACTCTGATCTGCCGCCTTTTGTGGCCTGGGAAAGTGCTGTTAGAGAAATTCAAGATATTATTAAACACTATAAAAATAGGGCAAAGAGTATAAGATACAAAAGAAGGATGATGATCATTCAGGAGATGAAATTACTTGAGCAATCTAGCATTGATGTGTGTACCAAAAGAGTCAAGATGTTTGATCTTCAGGAAAAAATCAAGAAAGAGGACTACCTCCTTGCTAGAGGTGCCCTTGCCTCTTCTAGAGAATTCTGGGCAGGTAAGATAGACAAACCTAATAAGCATATGTTTGAGGTTTTGAGAAAGAAGAAAGTCAGGGACTTCATTCCCCTGCTAAGAGACAATGATGGTTTGCTTGTTTCCAGTATGAAGGAAAATCTGTAGGTTGCTCACAGGTTCTTTGCCAATGTATTCTCTCAACCTCCCAAGAGAGGGGATCCTGTGTGGAGTGCAAGAGCTACCATCGCCCTTAGTAGGAAAAAAATGGTTCCTCAGGGAATGGACTCCCTCCTTGACATGCCCCTTTCTGCTGGTGAGATTAGAGAATCCATTAACAAATTGAAGCCTGGAAAGTCTCTTGGCCATGATGGTTTGCCCAATGAGTTTTTTCAGGAATTCAAGGAAGATTTGGTGCCCATTATTCTCAAAATTTGGCAAGAAGCCTCTAGAAGGGGTTCCCTTTCCCCTTTTATTAACACCGGAGTGATCAAACTTATCCATAAAAAAGGTCCCAAAGATGATTTGAATAATTGGAGACCCATCTCCTGTCTGACTTCTTTGTATAAAATCTTTGCTTCTATTTTGGCCAGAAGGCTAAGTCCTCTCATGGATAGTATCATTCTCCCTGAGCAAAAAGGGTTTATTAAAGGTAGGTTTATCCTTGACAACATCATCACTATATGGGAAGGTCTTGAGTATTACAATGAGATCAATGTTGATACTTACTTCTTTAAAATTGACTTTGATAAGGCCTATGACAGGATTGAATGGGATTTCATTCTGCAATCCTTACAGGATATTGGATTAGGAAGAGAATTCATCAAATTTGTCAGTATTTTGTTTGGTAATGCCTTTTCTAAAGTGAGAATAAATGGTTGTCTTACTAACCCCTTCAGGTTGTGCAGGTCTATAAGGCAAGGATGCCCTTTGGCCCCCTTGCTTTTTGCTATTGCTAGTGATGCCTTAGGGTGGTTGGTTAAAGATTGCATCTCCAAAGGAAAGATTATTGGTTTAGATATCCCCCAGGCTTCCTCTCCTCTGGGTCTGCAGATGTTTGCAGATGATACCAATATGTTAATGCAAGCAGGGGAAACCTCTACTCACTATTTCCTTAACTGTCTTAATACATTTTGTCTTGCTAGTGGCTCGGTGGTCAATCATAAAAAAACTGGTTTTTTTTCCACTGATAACAAGATTCCTCAGTGTGTTGAGACTGCTGGCTGTGAGATCATTAAGAAAGGCTCCATTTTCAGGCTGTTAGGTATACCTATGGGATTTGGTGTCTCTTATGAGCAGAGATGGCAGTGGGTTCTTGATAAATTCAGATCTAAAATCTTCAAGTGGAATGATATGTATAGTAATTTGTCTCAAAGAACTTTTACCCTGAAGCATTATATCCTCCCCTCATTGACCTACTTTCTCTCCTGTTGGAGGCCGAGCAAAAAGCAGATTGGTCAGGTCATATCTCTGGCTAGGAAGTATTTATGGGGAGGATCTAGAATTCCTAAAGTTGCTTGGAATATTTGTTGTATGAAAAAGAGTGAAGGGGGCCTTGGTCTCATTTGTCCCTCTAGGATGGCCACTCAAATGTCTGCCAAGTGGATTGCTAGAGCTGTTTCCTCCAATGACTACTGGGCGTGTTTGATTAAAAGAAATGTCAATAGGTTCAGAGTCAAGAACAACAAAAGCTGGGATGGTTGCTCGCTTTGGGATGTGGTCTCTTCTCCTGTTGAGTTTGTCCCTAAGGGTAGCCAGCTGATATGTAATTTTTGGAATGCTTGGATGACAGTTAAGTCCAAGTACATCCTCCCGATATGGTTTGCTAACAATTTTACTTTCATTGTTCAGGACTCCATTTGGCTGGGCTGGTCTGAAAGGAACAACCATCTGTCCTTACCCATCAGATGGAATAAATGCAGGAAAAAAGGATTTGCCCATTGGCAAGACTTGATAAATGGAGGTGAAGTGCTTGATGACAATGTTATTCTTGATTCTGATGGGTTGTCTGTGTTCTGTAAACAGATTCTTTTGGATAAGAAGGAGCAATTGCAGAAAAAGTTGGAGATCAACTTATGGAAGAAAGTGATCACTCTTCATGACATTGCCTGTGATATGCTAAGCTCCTTAAGTGTAAAAGAAATCTCTGGGAAACTCAACAAGAAGTGGGATCTGCAATGGTCCCATTTACAGTGGAAGTACAGATTTCAGTGTTGCTGGGCCTTCCCTATCTCCAACAAGCAATCTTGTCTAAATTGGCTAATTCTTCATAAAGGAATTTGGACGGGTAGTCATGCTAGGAAGTATAAAATTGATGCTGGTCTCTGTAAAACTTGTGATAAAGAAGAGGATTTGGAGCATTTGTTTATAAAGTGCAAATCTGCTGCAAGATTTTGGAGCTGCATATGGTCATTCAGTCGGTTACAGGGTCTTAAAATTCCCAGTTGTAAGGAAATCCTTATTGGTGAATCTTGTGGTCTTGACATTCTCCTGTGGCAGATTATTAGGAATCATTTCTTCTGGTCTATATGGAAAAACAGAAACAATGTCCTTTTTAGATCGAATAACAAAGACCACTTCTTCTCTTGTATATATGGGTTGAAAAAAATACTCAACCTTTGCCTCACTGCCTGTCAAAGTACCCAATCAGTCCCCCTGAGTCCCTTTGATATCATAAAGAAAAACCAGTTTAATGCTTGGAAAGCTAAGCTCCTCCCTTTGTACTCCAAGTCCAGATTGGATTTGATTACCTTCCTTGGTGATTATGTAAGCACTATACTTGGGTGATCCTGGTCTGCCCTCCCTGTCTGGGGAGATGTGGCAGCTGTTGTATTTTATCTTTTAGCTTCAATTTTATACTTTCTGTTGTGCTTCAAAAAAAAAAAAAAATGCAGTTTGACACTCGATGCACAAAAGTTTTGCTTGGTTCACTGTACGTACACGAAGCTCTCTTTGCAAGCGCCCAATGCGTGCAGCGTTCGGTTTACTCTCTTCAACTTGAGAACTTGCGCTGACTTTCAACCGTCGTACGACACAGCGTTGCAGATGCCTGTCCATTCATCGTGAATTACAACAGCGAATATTGCAGTCTTTTTATTGCTTTTCGGCTATGACACGAAATATTCTAGTTCAGTCGTGGGACGTACGCAAACATATCCGTGTTATCTAAGAAACCGCTTGCTTCGGTTCCTGCAAATTGAGCATTTTGATTTGCAATCAAGAGCCTCTCATTGGTCATCCGTCAAAGTGCTCATTGTAATGGTTGCGTCTCAGCTCCCTTCAGCCTCACAATGACACTCTTTTTCTTCAACATTCCGTTCTAGTATAGATGACATGGCTGGCAAGTGCGACGTATCTATGGCCTTGTTCTAGGTTCATGTCAAAGAAACATGTTTTGCGATTCTTGAACCTCCAATCGACAGCCCATCCTAGAAGGTGACTCTTAACTGGTCGGAATAATAATCGACTACTTATTGCTTCATGATTGTGATGAAGTGCGATGGATTTGATATACGCTCCTTACAAGTAAGAATAACATTCATCCATATCCAGTTAGAGCTGAGGCCGGTGATGGGGTTTACACGCACTCTGCTTCTAGCCCTTCGACACGTTTATCTCTTTCCGATCCCTTGTGCCATCGCTGTGGTCTAATAAGTTGTATAACCTCGCCATATCAAAGTCTGGACACTGCCAGCTCTGGTTTCAGAGACATTAACCGCATTTCATCCGCAACTCTAAACACAGATTGCATTTTCTCTTTAATTTCAACTTACAGTTAGCGTCTTGCATGGTGATGAATTTACGTTCTCCGGCAAAACCTACCGCCTTCAATCCTCCATAGTAAGCTGAATTCAAATTGAACTTAGTCAAACAGCGATTGATCCTATAAGAAACAGTAAATATTTGGTATAAGAACTCAAGCACATAACCGTACTGTAGCCCCTAAGCATAAGTCTCTGTAACTACATATCTTTCAGGCATTCTCGAAAACATAGAGTTGTTCGTACACAAATTTGATGTAACAAAGTGTGACATCCAGAATTTGATGTATTTTATGTGGATTCGTGACTGTATATGTCCCATTCTATGAATAATTATCTACGGAAAAACTCTCCATCGCTGTCCCTCAACTGCTTAACCTCTTTCCCATCCCTTGTGTCATCTCTGTGCTCTAGTAAATGAATTAGGGCTAATATGATGGCAGCACATGAATCACAAGAGCGCCATATAAAAGTCTCGTTACTGCAAGCTCTGATTTCACAGATTATGAATGCACTACGTCCGCACCTATATTCACAGCTTGCATTTTTTCAATACTCTGAATATAGTTTCCCTCGTGCAGGTTGATGAGGTTACGTTTTTTAGCCAGACTACCGCCTTCAATCCTCAATCTCAAATGGAATTAGAACCTAACTTAACGAAAAATACATTCTTCCACTAAGGAAAGGTAAGTATTTGGTTTAAGAACTCAACGACTGAGTGCTACTGTTGGCCATAAGCATAGATGTCTGTAACTACATATATACCAGTCGCTTTCGCAAAGATAATTTTTTCCATACAAATTTGATGTTGCATTGGGGTTACTATTGAAAGGTTGATTTATTTCTTGTTGAATAGCTCAAGTTCCATGAATACTTATCTATGAAGGAAGCTTCCATCGAAAAGATTTGAGGATTATGGAGAGATTTGAAAATAATTCATCATCTTGCTTACAAATACATTTCCTTAAATACTTTCAAGATCTGAGCAAAGGACTTCTCAAATTCTTTACTGTTTCAATTTAACATCAATGTATTTCTATGGGGTCTTTCTTGATAGTCTCTAAAAGGGCTTACTTATGTTAATTAATTCTCTTTACAGTCGACTGGGAATTGGGCATGATCTGTAAATCGTTGTATTTTTTGCGTATTTACTATCAACCATTTCTAAGGTTGATTTTATGGAATCTTTCTTGAAAATGACAATTAAGAAACGACATTTGTTGAATAATTATGATACTGAAAGAAAATGGTCAATTTTTTTACCAAAATCTCATGAGCAAACATATTTTATTTCCATACTCAAGGTGATAGTTCGTAAAACTGTTATAATTTCTTCTTGGATCTTGTCTTGAATTTTGGAAAGTGAAAAAGGTTATTTGGAGATAATTATGGATTGAATGTAAAAGAGTATGTACGAGATGATGAATAAAGAAAACCTCAATTTTTGTGATACGAGATGAAAAACATTTTTATAGGAAAAAATCTCTTGAATCTCATGACTACAGACAATGCACGTACATTGCTTGTGTAGATTCAAAATGAATTACATAAGGTGGATTTAAGAATCTAGAAAGTTTCCACATTGGATCTGTATATATGCACGTGAAATATCTTAATACGACTTACTATAATGGCGAGTTCACCAACAAAGGACTTTGATATTGTCCCTATTTTCTACATCAATACTAGGAAGGCCATCGGAATTCCTTAAAAACGTTTGTAGAAAATCATTCTATATCTGTTTTGCTAAAAAAGACAGCAAAACATATTTAATGGTAAGTGTTATAGGATTAAGGATCTTTCATACGTTGATTTTAAGAAGGCGACGAATGTTGAAATTGGAGCATTTTTGTGCATAATGCATACTAAAAGAAGTAAAGCTACTCATGAATGTATAAAGACATTCACTTGTAAAACCAAATCATATGTTTGTTTGTGAAATATATAAAAATATTCATGGAGAGTTAGATAAACGTAAGTATATATAAGGTAGAATGATAGAAATTTTTTATGCACTGAGAGATTTAGATGAAGAAAAATTCTGAAGCTCATGCAAGATTACATTAACTTAAGAAAAATTATTATTGTTTTACTAGAGAAAGACATATTGAGTATCTATGTATTCACATGCGTAACATTCAAACACATAGCATAAGAGGTAGATATGCATCACATGAGAGACTGCTCAAAAAGGTAACTTGTTACCGCACGAGAATATTCATGTAAGTTTGCTAACGATATGGTGATAGAGATAGATACAAGAAACCTAGAAAGTTTGATTTATAAAGAAATGGTAATAATGATTAATATTCCTTCATATGAAGAAAAATAAAGATACTTTCAAAGAGTTAGATAGTCACGAGATGGGACGAGGCTGGCAGTCATAGAAATAACATGAAAGTCCATGATGAGTATATTGTATTCAAAGGACTAAAAAAAGTGAAAAGATAGGTTTCTATTTAACACGGAACTTTACCCGAATTATGAAATACTGGAAATTCGCTATTGAAATAAACATTTACTGAAAGAAATAGTTTTCAAAGTATGGTACATGTTTTTGTACCAAAGAACAATATTATACTAGTTGTATTTCTATAATCAAGCTATGGACATCCGTTTTAATATATACCGCGGCTTCATGAAAAGAATTCGTGAATGGAAAAATAGTACTGATACTAAGTCATCAAAAGGTGATGGTTTGAAAATCTTAGTTCTTGAAGAAAATCATTCTACATGAGAGGTAAGAAAGCTTGAACATTGGCTATTTGATTTAAGTTTTAGAGGGGTATACATATCCAAAAACGAATGATAGCTGGCCAGAACATGGAATACGTAAACAAAATTGCTGCATAATTAGAATCCGAACAAAGTGGTATATCTCATTGAAAGAATTAAGTTATATAGTAAGCCTTTTGTACGATGTCAAATTAAACGAGTATTTTGAATATTATCTGAATCGACGCATGTGCCAGTTTTTGTTTTTTTCTACAATGTGTAGAATGTCCATCCAATGGTACAAAATATAACTTTATCAAGTAAAGGTTAGATGATTTTATTAAAGATTTAGAAGCATGGGGTGTGTACCTATAAATTACATGGATTCGGAAGGAATATGGAAATCAGATATTGAAGATGCGTTTAGGTTTTGGAAACACACATATCCCTTGAGAAACTTGTAGATGTGTTGGAGAAGAAATGCACGTGTCTGCATATGTGGTTTTAAGTATGCGTATTTGTCAATGAGTAATGCTGAATAACGAGCTTTTCAAAAGATCCGTGCATGAACACAACTTAGAAGAGTGTAGTACACAAGATATATCTTATGTCTCGTTATCCGGCTAAAGAGCATTTAAAGAATATATAAAGGAAGTAGGTGTGAGTGTAGAAGTATGTTCTCATCAATTGTTTGCGATCCATGCACTATAGCACCTATTTCCCTCATCTAATCCTTGTTTATTAAACCATATATGACTTGGCACGAATCTATCTCTTTCTCTCTCTGTCTCTATCAACAAATATGTATCAATAGAATTATATGATATTCAATTCTCGGCTCGGAGTCCAAAGGTGCTTACTATGAATGAGTTACAATTTGGTCACTCTTCTTGACGTATGCGTTCTAACTCAAAGAATAATCATATCATAAATTGATAGAAGTTGAAATAAATACACCTTCATCAAAAGCTACATTAAGTAAAATGTAAATCCATCATTTACGCAATTAGTAAACTTCATAGCACTTGTTTGTGGTTATAGTCACGAATGGCCATTCCTAAAACTGGTCCAATGGTCATCATCATTACCTCCATCACCATATGTTGAGAAATTGAAAGATTTAAACGCAAAGAAGAGAAACACGAGAAATTTGCACATGGAACAAGAATCAAGCACGATGAAATGAAAAACGTCTACAACGATGAGAAATTTTTGAACACAAAATTCTTACAGTAAAAAATACCTGAAAATAAAACTCTATTTTGTAGTAAGAATGTTTCTTAACGATAAGATCAACTTGATGTTTCCCTTCTAAATCAGGAGATTTACACTACTTGTGAGATCTTTCCTCTTAGAGTGCATGGAATGAAATTGCAACTATTACTTATTATTCTTTATTATCGGCTTTGAATTTGTTTCTTCGAGCTATTAATATATAGAAAACGCATCAATGTTTTGGAGGCCGTGAAAGATCATAAAGATTGAAGAAGCTTACAATAAAGAAGAAGATGTGGCAAAAGAGAAACGGGAAGAGTATTAATTATGTAAAACCTAAATCTTAGACAAATGGATGCAAAAAAAGACCTCCGCTTGCAAAGTAACCTCTCTGGTTGTGAAAATTATTTCAACGCATCTATTTGACAAATTAGCAAAACATTTCCTTAATTTACGTGCCAAACATATATTAAAACAGAATACAAGAAATCTTACCCAATCATTTTTGAAAGAAAAAAATAAGTTTTCAACAATTTCTTGTGATTGACTACATGGGAAAACAAGTGCATCTATTTTCCTATAATAGATCCCTACTCCATCATTTTTGTTGAGAAATACTAAAGTCTCCTCTCTAGAAATCATCCATGGGAAACCTTTTCATGCTTGATTTATCCATGGAAATAAGAAGAAATATTGTTCAAGATTTTCTAAAGGACACGTAGCTTGAATGGATGATATCCAAATTTTAATGTATATTATAGTGCTTCGTAGGGGAGGTAAAGCTCCATCTATAAGGTACTATCCGCTTCTAATAGACCTCAAGAATTTAAATGAGCCTTATATGAAGTTTAGCCACGTTTTCGAGGCTTCAATGACATCTAAATGATTGGTGTTTGGAATACATAGGAAACTATTTGTCACATTAAGAAAGAAGATAAAGAAAATGGTCATTTGGCTGAGCTTAATACCATTTTTGGGGCTCTAATAGTTGTTCAATACATAATGGTGAAATCCTTTAGGGTTTCAATAAATGAATGCAATGGTATCGTGAAGTTTTTAATCAAGAATATGAAGTGCAACATTTTAAAGCATACAATGTAGGAGAGAGTTCCACTTACCTTTATCAATAAAGAAATTTTAGACTCCATCTTTAAGAGAGATGTAAACGATTACATTGGATATTTTGAGGAACATAGATGGTGAAATTTGAGGAAAGAACTTCTTTCACTATGTATGATTTCCAAGGTCAATGGCATATAGGACTGGACCTTGAGTCCTTAAACTAGGGTGCTCTGCCATGGATGCATCTAGTCTTTTTGATGAGAATGAGCATGTTGCTTTTGACCAAACACACAATTCAATAAATTGGATGGCTGCTATGCAATCAGAATCTGATGCAGTTATGAAGAATTGTACTTGGAATTCATGTGATTATCCTCCAAGCAAAAAGGCTATTTGCATTAAATGTGTATCATGTTGGAAAACTTGATAGGTATAAGGTGAGAGGAGCCTTGTTGCAAAAGATTATGCTCACGAAAAGTCATTCATTTTGATAAATAAAGAACGAAACGCGTTCTTGCGGCCATCATCGTCTACTTATACCTGTTCTTCGCAAGATAGATGACCACAATCTTTAATGGTCGTTTGACAAATAACGTTACGCAGGGCACCCACGAGACAGTAATGCGGTCTGTCTAAACATCATAAGTGACGAAAGGAAAGATTGTGTGCACTACAAAAATGAACAAATGGAGTTTGACACTCGATGCACGAAAGTTTGAATTGGTTACGTGTACGCGAATTTCTCTTCACAAGCCCACAATGCCCTCCGTTTACTCTCCGGAATTTGAGCAATTGAGTTGACTTTCAATAGTTGTACGACACAGAGCATTGCGCATGCGTCGTGCACACAAAGAATTCTTTTCATTGAATATTGCAGTCTTTTCATTGCTTGTCAGCTATGACACGGTCTACTCTGAACGCGCGCCAAAGGTAGAATGCGTCCTCATTCGTGCAATGTATGCAAACATACCCTTCTCATCTAAGAAACGGCCTAATTTGTTTCTTGCAATTAGAGCATTTTGATGTGCAATCAATAATATGTCATTGGTCATCCTTCAAAGTAATCAGTGTAATGTTTCCGTGTTCGCTCTACAGTTTCCGTTAGCCTCAGAATGACGGTGTTTTTCTTCAACTTGCCGTTCCAGTTTAGATGTCATGGCTTTTAAGTTCAATGTTTCCAGGCGACAACCCATAGTAGAATGTGACCAGTAAATTTCCGAATACATAATCAATTAATTAGATAGTGAGGATAATGATGAACTGCCGTGGACGGCATACAAGCCGCTTATAAGAAAGAATGACATTTATTCATGTCTTCTTATAGCTGAGCCCCATCCTGCGATTTGCACGCTGTTTCCTTCTCTTCCTGTCTCCTTCTCTCCCTCTCGATGCGAGACATGAGCAGAATGTCAAAATGGGTGCTCAACAAGAATATTTCCAAACTGATATGATTGGAGATCTTCCTAAGCATCCTTATGTGTAGTATTTTTATCCATGCTATGTAGTATTTTTATCCATGCTATCTATAGGACTAGTATCCTCAAACAACACTCTTCCCACTTCAACCTCCATATGGGTTGTTTATGCATCTTAGGATCATTGAACAATGACATCATTACTTTTGATAATTGACTATGTTTCAAGTACGCATAAGTGATTTCAAGATTGTTCTTGTCCACCATATTCAAGAGAAATGCATTTCTTTGACATATTGTCCAACACTTATCTAAGATTCTTGGGTATATGAAGATATGTTTCTCACCCAAAAACTCAAAGATGATCATAATATGGTGGCTTTTGTGTCCACAGCTCTTATGCAAATTTCATACCTTTAGAAGTACTTGTTTAACGTTTAACCACATGAGCTATAGTCATTAGTGCTTTTGCACAAAAGCCTTGTGAAAGGTTTGCATGATGCAGCATAGAGAGTACCCTATCTCAAAAACTTTTACTCATCCCCTTAGGTACACCATTTTGTACTAGGTTATAAGGAGTTGTAAAGTAAGTAGGAATTCCTCTAGAGTTCACAGAAAATAATGTATTCATGTCAGGCATACTCACCTCCATTACCTAAATGGAAATTCTTTAACTTAGTTCCTTCTTTAGTGTCAACTAAAGCAAGCCAATTTTTGAAAGTAGGGAATATCTCATACTTAGATCTGATAGGATATACCTCGAATTTAAAAGTAGCATCATCTATGACAGTCACAAAGTAAAGAGAGCCACCTAATGGCCTTGCGAGCATAGGAACACACACAGTTGCATGAATGATATCTAATGGATTAATTGAAGAGTGAATGTGCATCTTATGCACATTCCTAGTTTTCTTTCCTTAATGAAAATGCTTACCAAATGAAAAATCTAAAGAAGATAAATTTTTCATTTCACTACAAGATATGTGGTCTGAATGGCCATGATGAATACAAGCCATAGGTTTTTTAGTAACAATTGAAAAATTTACTTTCTATGATAGTAATAAAGGATAAAGAAAGCAAACTTTGTTTGCTTTTGCAATATCCATATTGCTATTTGATATGAAACATAAGTAGATTCTTTTTCCTCATTTGAGTATCAAACATTACTATATTTTTTTCGTACTAGTAGATGAACTCCATCTACGATTTGCCTTGTTACTAGCTAAGACTAGTTGATCCGCAACACACATAATTGACCATAGCAAACCATGAAATTGAAGATCGTCATCTTGAACACCATATGGTCATCTTCAATCACTTTATTTGCACATGTGGTAGGATAAAATATTCTACAACCATTTTGCTACCAATATAAAATGCATCATGCATGGCAAAAATGGGTGATTAGTAGCATCTAACTTATCATGGAGAACCAACATATGGAACACATCATTTCTTCTAGCCATGTCCATTAACTAAATACGTTGATATAGAAAATTGATTATATCTTAGAAATTTGAACCAAAATACACATACGTGATCTACTAGACTTGTGGAACACTTTGATATGCGTGTACTCCCAAAAACAAAAAATATTTATTTGTTTGTCACAAAAGGGTGGAAATTCCTACACACTCCTCCCGTATATGCTCACCAACTCTTGTGGTATTTATAGATTGTGACTGAAGGGGATTGAGGACGCTCTAGAGAAAGCATACATGTTCCCCCATACAAATTGCTAGAGTTTACGATATGCAAAATCACATGAAAAGACATGCAAGAAGAAAAATCTTGTAGAAAAACACAAAACGAAATGTAGTACCAAGTGAAGCTACAAAGATAGGTGCCTTTAGTATTATGGGCATATATTCAAGTTAGAGGAAAAAACTTCTTTAGAGGGGAAAAAATAACAAGGTGCTCCCAAGTGTGTGCACACACATAACTAACGAAATATATCTACACTCTCTAGTTGTTTTTAGGAGAATGAGGTACGGATACTAGGGAAACATTTCGTGCCACATGATCAATTGCAAGTTTTATAGGCAGGATACATTCAGCCAATTTATGTTTAAAACATGTATTAGTAGATTCAAGCCCTAGTGAAATGTATGTGAACAAACGCGACCAGGTCATAATATTTTACATGTGAGGTGTAGCCCATGAGGAACACTCATGTTAACGTTTGTGTGATTTTCTCATCAATAGAATGTGTCACATAAACTTGAGAGCATACCAGTTTGCATTATCTTTACTTGGATCATGGTGAAACCGTATCTTTGACTACCGAATTTCTTGAACAAATACTCATTCTATTGACACTTCATTGAGTTCGCAATATAGTTTATGGAATGCATCACGGTGACATCCGCCTAACTTCAGAAAATAAGATATTGGCATGGGACTCGCTCCAAATAATATTCTTTTAGATGAAATTTATGAATGTTTTCGTCGAGAAGGTCATAAAAGAAAATGATCTCTTAAGAATCTCTAAAGGCACTACTATTTTGATTTTGTGCTACTACTTGGACCATATCAATCCTTCACCTTTACATCAGATGTAATCCAAGAAGTTATTCCAATACATTACCTCAAGCCTCACTATCATTAACCTTTGAGAAGAATGCCTTATGGGTAAAGCTACCTTCAAACCATTTTCATAGTTCTTTATGCATTCTCAACGATGTAAACAATTAGTGCATAGTGATCTTTGTGGAAAAATGGAGAATCTATCTTAGATGTGTGCCTCATACGCCTTGATCATTGATCTCAATCACTTTGAAGCGCTTTAGTTTCTCAAACAAAAGACTTGAAGTGTATACTTGTTTTCAGGCCTACTATAACCTTGATCTTAGACAGCATGATCTTGTGGTCGAAATCTTACCATCCAAAAATGGGGTTGAATACATCCCAAGTTTCATCCAACCTTTTTTTCAAAGCTCAAGCAATTAGAATACAAATGCACTTTGCCTTGCAAACCACCAAGAATGGGGTTGTTAAGTGAAAAGAGCATGCGGCTGCAAGTCACTCATGCTATGAGATTGATAGCTTGTAAACGAAAGGCATATTCGGACAAGGCTTTCGCGATGAGATTGTATGCCCAAAATCGCATTGTCCATAAAGTGATGCCAAACTTATCCGTTACTTTCATTGGAATGGTTAAATTTCTTATCTTGAGCATCTATTAATCTCTTAATCATTGTTTTTACGAATTTTCCCGCGCTCCCATCTCTTTGCAAAGAAAGCAGCAAGAACATGTTTCAAGAGAACATGTTTCAATATCCGCTACCGAAGCCAATTACATGTCTATGATCTTGACAATCGGCCAAGACACCTTATATATGACTGTCGGCAGGGACAACACTCTTTTCAGCTCAACTTGTGCTCCACAAGTGTCTGAATATGTCAGCCATACTTTTAACTCCAATCCTTAGCATTACGAGAGAACTAAACACATTCCTCTTAACCTTTAACTCGTATGTGAGTTAGTTCAAAACGGTAGCATCACTTGGGTCCATGTTCGTAGTCAACATTGATGGGTTTATTTTCAGAGAAAATCTATACTTAAGCCAAATATCTCGAATGTCGTAATCAAATCGGCTTAAGTCCTCTGTAAATACTTTTTGCCATTTTTATTATTATTCTTTTCTTTTATTTCTTTTTTTTTTGGGGGGGGCTTTGTTTGGGCGAATAAATTAGAATTATCTAGAATCGATAAATTCGTAGGGAAGTAATACGACCGTCACCCGACCACCGTTGTAAATTACTAGAAAAGAACTCGTGTTGTGTATGACCATCTGTTGGAATGAGGAAGAAAACGCGCTCTTGACTCTATCATTGTGTAAGTTTGCCTGTTCTTTGCAACGTTGATGATCACAGTCCACCATCTTGACTGGTCATTCGACAAATAACGTTACACAGCGCACCCAAGAAAAGTAGGCTGTGCAAACAGCAAAAGTCACGATAGGGAAAGATTATATGCTCTACAGAAATGAAAAATGCAGTTTCACACTCGATGCACGAAAGTTTTGATTAATTGATTCAGCGTAAGCGAAGCTCCCTTTGTACAAACTATAATGCGTTCCGCTTATTCCGTTTATGACTGTGTAAACGTCATAAGTCACGAAAGGAAAGATTATATGCACTACAGGAATGAAAAATTCAGTTTCACACTCGATGCACAGAAGTTTTGATTGGTTGAGTGTACGCGAAGCTCCTTTTGCAAGCGCACAATGCGTTCCGCTTATTGTCTTCAACTTGAGAAGTTGCTTTGACTTTCAACCGTCGTACGACACAGAGCGTTGCAGATGCGTCGTACAGGCAAGTTTACTCATCGTGAATTCCAGCAACAAACGAGTATTGCAGTCTTTTTATTGCTTGTCAGCTACGACACGAAATGTTCTAGATGGGCGCTAAGAGTAGAACATAGTTCAGTCGTGGGACATACGCAAACATATCCTTCTTATCTAAGAAACGGCTTACTTTGGCTCCTGCAAAATTGAGCATTTTGATGTGCAATCAATAGTCTTTCATTGGTCATCCCTCAAAGTGTTCATTGTCATCGTTCAGACTCACCTCCCTTGAGCCTCACAACGACCTTCTGTTTCTTCAACTTGCGCTTCTAATTTAGATATCATGTCTGGCAAGTGCAACGTATGTATGGCCTTGTTTTAGGTTCATGTCAAAGAGCATATTTTTGGGCGGCCCGTATTACAAAAAATGTCTCAATCTGGTTTGCCTTTATGGGAATCAGAGGTGTGGCTTCTTGGAACCTTCGAAATGCTAAGAGGCTCTCGAACTAGCGTTTCAAGTATTGAAAACACATACGGAAACAAGAAACTAGCCAATGGATCAGCTTTGAGGACACATACCCTGAAATAAGACTCAACTACAAATAACAAACTCTCTTCTTGGGCAGATGCACTGCCTGGGAACGATAAAAGAGCGGACTCCTCATTGGGTAGGATCCTCCATGCCAAGAGGGTCTTATATGGCACAATGGAAATTGCTTGTCGAAAATTCCTAGGATCAAGGCTAACATGGACTATCATATCTTGCTTAAAAAGAAGTGGTGCCTGTTTGTCTGACTTGGACTAGGTTGCATTGGGATCTGAAGTTCATGACGATCAAAAAGTTGTTTCTCATTTGGCAAACTCTCCACCATGGTATCTGGACCAATCTAAAGGCTAGCAAAATTTGTGGGGACTTCTCGATGGTGCAGGCACTACTGTCGTAACATTGAGATTCTAGGTCACATCTTCTTCATGTGCCCCAAGTCTCTCCCGCTCTAGCAAACCCTTGTGAATATTTTGAGACTGCAGGAACAAATCACTTGGAAGCAAGCGATTTTGGGCAAAACAATCAGCTTCTCTCTGCACTGTGGAATGCTAAAGAGGGGAAACCCTCTAGAAGATCTAGAGGGAGCGATGTGCCTGCAACTTTGGTCACCCTCCCAAAGAGTGGTTAATGGAGAAGACTCTATTCCTCCTTGGCAAAACAATATCCAACTACAAGAGATCCCCACCCTTTAGGCATCATAAAGTATTTCCCATCGAGAACAACAAGATTAAACCAAAGTGGGCCCCCCATGAGGGTGATGAGAGGGTTATTAACCTCCTTTGTAACATGCTCTAGAGCCGCAAGTCCTAGCTCTACTTTGTGGGATTCGGAAGCTCCCAAGGGCACTAGTCCCATTCACTTGTAATTTTCTCTTCCGTTTTAATTAAAATCCAGGAGAGCATGCCAAGGCCGAACTTCCTTTAAAGAATAAAAAAGAGCATGTTTTGGGATTGTTGAACTTCCAATCGACGACCCATCGTAGAAGGAGACTGTTAACTGGTCAGAATAATAATCGACTATTTACTGCTTGATGATCGTGATGAAGTGCGATGGATGTGATAGACGCTCCTTACAAGTAACAGTGACATTCATTCATATCCAGCTAGAGCTGAAGCCCGTGATTGGCTTCACACGCACTCTGCTTCTTGCCCTTCTACACGTTTATCTCTTTCCCATCCCTTGTGCCATCGCTGTGGGCTAATAAGTTGTATAAGGTCGCCATATCAAAGTCTGAACACTGCCAGCTCTGGTTTCACAGAAACTAACCGCATCTCATCCGCGACTCTAAACACAGCTTGCATTTTTTTCTTTAATTTCAACTTACAGTTAGTGTCTTGCATGGTGATGAATCTACGGTCTCCGGCAAGACCTACCGCCTTCAATCCTCTATAGTAAGCTGATCAAACAACGATTCATCCCATAGGAAACCGTAAATATTTGGTGTAAGAACTCAAGCACATAACCGTACTATAGGCCCTAACCATGACTCTCTCTAGCTACATGTAGTAAGACCTGAGTCGATTGCTGCGCTTTACACGCACTCTCCATCGCTGTCCCTCCACTCCTTTATCTCTTTCCCATCCCTTGTGCCATCTTTGTGCTCTAGTAAGTTGTATTAAGGCCAATACGATGGCAGCACGTGCATCCCAAGAGCACCATATAAAAGACTCGACACTGCAAGCTCTGATTTCACAGATTATGTATGCACTACGTCCGCACCTATATTCACAGCTTGTATTTTTCCAATGCTCTCAACTTATAGTTTCCGTCATGCATGTTAATGAACTTACGTTGTTTACCCAGACCGACCGCCTTCAATCCTCAACCCCAAAGTGAATTAGACTTTAACTGAACAAAAAAGACATTTTTCCAGTAAGAAAAGCTAAGTATTTGGATTAAGGACTTTGAAAATGATTCATCATCCTGCTTAAAAATGCGTCTCGTTAAATTCTTGCAAGATCTGAACAAAGGACCTCGTAAATTCTTTATTATTTGAATTTAAGATTAATGTATCTCTATGGGTTCGTTCTTGATACTCTATAAAAGGAGCTTACTAATGTTAATTATTTCTCTTAACAGTCGATTGGGAACTGGGCATGATCTGTAAATCATTGGATTCGTTTGTTGCATATTTACTATCAACAATTTCTAAGGTTGTTTTATGGAATCTTTGTTGAAAGTCACAATTAAGGAACGAAAATTGTTAAATAATTATTATACTAACAGAAAATGGTCAATATTTTTACCAAAATATTATAAGCGAACATATTATCTGCATATCAAGGTGATTGTTCGTAAAACTGTTATAATTTCTTCTTGGATCTTGCCTTCAATTTTGGAAAGTAAAAAATTTATTTGGAGATAAATATGGCTTGAATATGAAAAACTATATACGAGATGATGGTTAAAGAAAATCTGAATTTTTGTGATACAAGATGAAAAAACATTTTACAGGAGGGAAATCTCTTGAATATCATGACTACAGAGAATCAACGTACATTACTCGTCGAGATTCAAAATGCATTAGATAAGGTTGATTTAAAATTCTAGAAAGTTTCTACATTGGATTTGTATATATGCACCTAAAATATTTCAATACGAAATACTATAATGGCGTATTCACCAAGAGAAGACTTTGACATTATCCCTATCATCTACATCAAATCTAGGAAGACCATTGGAATTCCTTAAAAAAGTTTGTAGAAAATCATATAATATCTGCTGTGCTAAAAAGACGATAAAATATATTCTATGATAACTGTTCTAGAATCAAGGATATTTGATACGTTGATTTTAGGAAGACGACGAATGTTGAAATCGGAGCAATTTTGTGAATAATGTATAAAAAAAGACATAAAGATACTCATCAATGAGGAATAGACAAATATATTCATGGAGAGTTAGATATACTTCAGTATATATAAGCTAAAAAGATAGATATATCTTATTCAGTGATCGATTTAGGTGAAGAGATATTCTGCATGTCATGTAAGATTACATTAACTTAATAAAAAATATTATTATTTCACTAGAGAAAGTCATATTGGCTATATATGCATTCACATGCGTAACATTCAAAACACATAGCATAAGAGGTAGATACGCATCACATTAGACTCCTCGAAAAGGTAACTCGTTGCCGCACGACAGAGTTTATATTCATGTAACTAATAGCTAACGATATGGTGAGACATAGATACGAGAAACCTAGAAAGTTTTATCTATATTAAAATATGGTAATAATAATAATAATAATAATAATATGAATAATATTAGTAATAAAAATATTCATTCATAAGAATAATAATGAAAATACTTTAAAAGTATTAGATCGTCACGAGATTTTGAAGAGGCTGGCAGTCATAGAAACAATATGAAAGTCCATGATGAGTATATTGTGTTGAAAGGACTAAAAGAAATGAAAGAATAGGTTTCTATCTAAGACGGACTTTTACACGAATTTTTAAATACTGGAAAGGCGCTATTGAAATAAACAATTGCTGAAAGCAATAATTTTCATTATATGGTACATGTTCCTGTACTAAAGAACAATATTATACTAGTTGTATGTGTATAATCAAGCTATATACATCCGTTTCAATATATATCGCGGCTTCATGAAAAGATTTCGTGAATGGAAAAATATTACTGATACTTATTCATCAAAAGGTGATCGTTTGGCAAATCTTAGTTCTCGAAGAAGATCATTCGGCATAGACGTATGCAAGCATGAACATTGGGTATTTCATTTACACTTTAGAGGGGGGGGGGGGGGGGGTGTACAGATCCAAAAACGTATGATAGCTGGCCAGAACATGGAATACTTACATAAAATTACAGCATAATTAGAATCCGAACATAATGGTATATGTCTTTGAAAGAATCAAGTTATATACTTAGTGTTTTGTAGAACATAAAATTTAAGGAGTATTTTGAATATTATCTGAATCGACGCATGTGTCGGTTTTTTTTTTCTCTAGAATGTGTAGACTGTCCACTCCAATGGTACAAAATATAACCTTGTCAAGTAAAGGTAGATAATTTTCTTATAGATTTAGCGCCGCGGTGTGTGTGCCCAAAACTTACATGGATTCGAAAGGAATATGGAATTAAGATTTTGACGATGAGGTTAGGTTTTGGAAACACATATATTCCTTAACAAACTTGTAGATGTGTTGGAGAAAAAGTGCACATGTCTGCATATTTGGTCTTAAGTATGCGTATTCGTCAATGATTAATCCTGAATAATGAGCTTTTTAAAAGATCCATGCATGAACACAACTTAAAAGAGTGTAATACAAAAGATACAATTTATCTCTAGTTATCCAACTAAAGGGCATTTAAGGAATATATATGTACAAAGGAAGTAGGTGTGAGTGTAGAAGTATGTTTGTAGTTATAGTCACAAATGACTATCGCTAAAACAAGTCCCATGATCATCATCATTACCTCCATCACCGTATGTTAAGAGATTGAAGGATTTAAATGGAAAGAGGACCAAAAAGAGACATTTCCACATGCAACAAGAATCAAGCACGATGAAATGAATAAAAGTCTACCAAGATGATAATTTCTTGAACAAAAGGTTTTTACAATAAAAATACCTAAAAATAAAACTCTACTTGTAGTAACAATGTTTCTTAATGATGAGATCAACTTGATCTTTCCCTTCTGTTTATGGATTTGGCCACTACTTGTGTGATCTTTCCTCTTAGAGTGCATGGAATAAAATTCAAATTATTACTTATAATTCTTTATTATAGGTTTTGAGTTTGTTTTTACGATCTTTTAAGATATAGAAAAGGCACTAATGATTTGGAGCTTTCGATAGATGATAAAATTGAAGATGCTTTGAATAAAGAAGAAGATATGTGGAAAAATAGAAACGGACAGAGTATTAACAATTATGTAAGACCTAAATCTTGAGCCAATGGATGCAAAGAAACACCTCCGCCTGCAAAGTAACCTCTCTTATTTTCAAAATTATTTCTATGAAAATATTTGAAAGTTTAGGGAAACACATCCTTAATTTAGGTGCCAAACATTCCTTCAAACAAGATACAAGAAATCTTACCCGAAGCTAAAAAAATACTCCCTTTTGAAAGAACATATTTCAGTTTTCAACAATTTCTTATGATTAACTACTACATGGGAATCCACGTTCATTTTTTTTTTATATAGATCGTACTCGTCCATCTTTGTTTTTGCAGAAAACGTAAATTCCCTTCTCTAAAATTCATCCATGGAAAAGCTTCTCGTGCTTGATATATTCAGGGAACGTAGAATAAATATTGTTCAAGATTAGGTAAAGGATATTTAGTTTGAATGGATGATATCCAATATTTAATGCATACAATAGTTCTTCGTAGGGGAGGTAAAGCGCAATTTATAGGGTGCTCTCCTCTTTTCTTAGAGCTCAAAAATTTAAATGAGTCCTTATATGAACTATACCTAAAGTTTGGAGGCTTCAATAACATTTAAATGATTGATGTTTGGAGTCCATAGGAAACTATGTTTCACCTTAAGAAAGAATATCAAAAGAAAAATAGTAATTTGGCTGAGGATAATAACGATTTTGTGGCTCTAAGAGTTGTCCAATAAATAGTGGTGGAATGCTTTGGGGTTTCAATAAATGAATGCAATGGTATTGTGAGGTTTGTAATCATGAACATTACGTGTAACGTTTCCAAACATAGAAAGGAGGAGAGAGTTCCACTTACCGTTATCAATAAAGAAATTTTATGGATCCATTTTTAAGGGAGATGCAAGCTATAAGAGTGTATATTTTGACGAACATAGATAGTGGAATTTTAAGGAAAGACATTCTTTCATTGTGTATGATTTTCAAGGTGAATTGCATAAGGGAGCGGACCTTGAGACCTTGAAGTAGATTGCTATGCAATGGATGACCCTAGTCTGTGATGCGAATCAGCATGTTGTCTACGTATACCTGTTGTTCGCAAGAGTGATGACCACAAGCTTCAATGGTCGTTTGACAAAGAACGTTACCCAGGGCACCCACGAGACAGTAATGCGGTCTGTCTAAACACTATGTGACGAAAGGTAAGATCGTATGCACTACAAAAATGAACAAACGCAGTTTGACACTCGAGGCAAATCAGTTATATGTACGCGAATTTCTCTTCACAAGCCCGCAATGCGCTCCGTTTACTCTCAGGAATTTGAGCAGTTGGGGTCACTTTCAATTGTCGTACGACACAGAGCATTTGCGCATGCGTCGTACACACAAGATAAAGCATTTATTGCAGTCTTTTCATTGCTTGTCAGCTATGACACGGTCTACTCTGAATGCGCGCCAGAGGTAGAATGCGTCCTCATTCGTTCAATGTACGCAACCATACCCTTCTTATCTAAGAAACGGCTTAATTTGTTTCTTGCAATGGGAGCATTTTGATGTGCAATCAATACTATGTCATTGGTCATCCTTCAAAGTGGTCAATGTAATGTTTCCGTCTCCGCTTCTCCCTCTCGATGCGAGACATGCGCAGAATGTCTCAATGGGTACTAAGCAAGAACATTTGCAAACGCATATGATTGGACATCCTCCTAAACGTCCCTATGTGAAGCATTCGTATCCATGGTAACTCTATTCTCAAAAGACACTCTTCTCATTACAACCTCCTTAATGGGTTGTTTATGCATCGTAGAATCATTCAAAAATGGCACCATTGCTTCTAGCCATGGACCGTGTTTCATGATCCCATAAGCAATACTGAGATTGTTCTTCTCGACCATATCCAAGAGAAGTGAATTCCTTTGACATATTTTCCATGTGTTATCTAAGGTTCTTGGATGTATGAAGATACACTTCACACACACACACACTTGAAGATGGTCATAATATGGTGGCTTTTGTTTCCATTAGTCTTGTGCCAATTTAAGACCTTTATAACCACTTGTTTAAACTTTGACCACATGATCTATAGGCACTACTACTTTTGCACAAAAGCCTTGTGAAAGCTTTGCATGTTTTGTCATTCTTTAGCATCGAGGTGGAAACTAGTAATTTGTCAGATAAACAATCAATTAACTAGATCTTGAGGATCATGATGAACTAATTGATTTCCACCAAAAGGAAGTTTGTCAATTGTTACTGTACTATGAGCACTAAGTAAAAAAACCAATAGGCTTGTGGACCAAAATAGCAAGTTTTTTTAACGATAGCTATTCTTGAATTAGTCTGTTTTTTATTAATTGATTCAAGCATCATTTCCAAAGTAGATAGGTACTTTCTTCGTGTTATTTGAATTCTAAATGGGCCTAGTTTATAACACTCAAGTGTATCAGGGTTGCTAGAAGTTTTAGTAGTACCACCTCACTTCATTGAGGTATCCATCCATCTCTCCCAACAGTACCTTAAGACTTAGTGACTCTTACTAGTATGATGTTGTCGACATTAGAGATATGGTTGTGCACTTCCTTAAAGAACCAAAAATCAATTTTCATAATTTATTCCATGTACCTCAACTATCATGGAGTTTGATGTCAATTGATAGGCTAAATGAACTTTGTTACAAAGTGGTCTTATATGCTCAATCCTTTCAGAGCTCAAAGGGAAATATGGTTATTGAAAAACCAAAAAAAGTTGGCTCACTTTACCTTTTATTTTCATCATAGAGAAAACACTTGTTAGTTGTTGCTATATAGCCTATGGCTTGTATTCGACATGGTTGTTCGGACCACATATCTTATAGTGAAATGAAAAATATTTTTAGCTCTAGCTGCTTATGTTATCTATTTTAGATGTTTCACTTGGTAAGCATTGTCAATGAGGAAAGAAAACTACGAATGTGCATAAGATGCACATTTACTCTTCAAATAATCCTTTTGATTTCATTCATGCAAATGTGTGTGGTCCCATGCCTGCAAGGTCATTACGTTGTTTTCTTTACTTTTTCACTTTCATAGATGATGCTACTATAAAAGCCAAGGTATACCCTATCAAATCTAAGGATGAGATATTCCCTACTTTAAAAAAATGGCTTGCTTTTGTTGAAACTAAAAAAGGAACTAAGTTGAAGGCTTCCAATTTACATAATGGAGGTGAGTATACCTCTCATGAATTCAGTTTTTTCTATCACTCTAGAGGAATTTGTAGAGAGTTTGCAACCCCATACACCCTAATACAAAATGGTGTAGTTGAGAATATTTATAGAAGTACTCAAAATAGGGTAGTCTCTATTCTGCATCATGCAAACCTTTCACAAGGCTTTTATGCAACGACATTATTGAGTATAGTTCATAGTTAAGGTCTAAAAATGACACAAGAGCTATGGATATAGAAGCCACTCTATTATGATAAACTTTGAGTTGTTGGGTGTGAAGCATATCTTTGTATACCCAAGAATCTTCGATAACATTTGGACAATAAGCCAAAGAAATGCATTTTTCTTGGATATGGTCAAGACGAACAATCTCCATATCACTTATGGGATCCTCAAACATGATCAGTGATGAGAAGCAATGATATCATTTTCAATGATTCTAAGATGCATAAAAAACCCATTAAGGAGGATGAAGTGAGAAAATTGTTGTTTAAGGATACTAGTTCTCCTATTAACATGCATAAGAATGGTATACATAGGGATTTTCAAGAAGATGTACAATAAAATCATTCTGCAAATCTTCTTTTTGAGAACCCATTGAGACATTCTAGACATGTCTCGCATCGAGAGGGAGAGAAGGAGAAATCGTGCAAGGCGCAAGAAGCGGCTCAGGTATAAGAAGACAGGGATAAATATCATTGTTTCTTATAAGCGGCTTGTATGATGTCCATGGACAACTAATGATTGCAAGTGGAATCATTTCAAATGATGAACTATGCTTTCAGAAATAACTTTAGCAAATTAGATCTTACCCCCGACTTTTTAGGGAACAACCAGTAGATGACTAATGAGAACATCGAAGACTCTTTCTCCTTGATGTCTAAACCAAATACCATGCAATTTATGTATCCTCAAGTATACTTTAAGCTGGTTCCAACAAGCCAAAGGTTATGTAAAATGGTTGTGTATTCACTGAGATATGACTAGAAGACGTTGAATCTTCTGAGTAATCATAGCAGAGAAGTGGACGGAGATGTTCAATGAGCTATATGTATCATGGAACATAATTGTACATAGTCATTGGCATTGTAATGATGCTCAATGATGATGAACTGAGTGCGCTATGGTGTGAGCTACTTAAGTCCTACGAATGATCAAGGAATGAGCTCTGAAATGAGGCACACTACCCCACAAGATTTTACAAGGTCCTTTATAGGAGTTTCTTCTAAGTTTGAATTTTGAATTCAAACTCGGCCCCAAAAAAAAAATGACTCCATTGACTTAGGAGTTATTCCCTCAATTTAAATTCATAGCTAATGTTCTTCCTAACTCTATGAGAAATAAGCTTTTACAAGATTCTCCAAGGAATTAACCTTTTACAATGGTAGAGGATCAAGTAGTTAGAAGCTATAGTTCATATGAATCATCAAGTTCTAGTACCACACAAAATCTTCCATGCTAAGCCAAATGTGTAGGCTTGAACATTTGCACTAATAGCTCCCACTGAGGCCAAAAATCTTGGCTTCAATTGCTTCATCAATATTAATCTTCTTGAATATCATGTAATCCAATAATAGTTTTAAACCTGAAAAGATTAGTACCATCAAGTGCTTTGGTTAACAAATCAGCACACTGCATATTTGTAGATACATATGCTAGCTGAATGA
Source organism: Ceratopteris richardii (assembly GCA_020310875.1). NCBI lineage: Eukaryota > Viridiplantae > Streptophyta > Polypodiopsida > Polypodiales > Pteridaceae > Ceratopteris > Ceratopteris richardii. Next base: position 76,717,324 of record CM035421.1, on the reverse strand, counting down.
ATCTCTTTGCTCGAGAGTTTCTCTCTAACATAGTGATAGTGCACTTCTATATGCTTAGTTCTTGCATGATAAATGGGGTTTGGCTGCAAGATGCAAAGAAATAGTGTTATCACCAAAGATCATTGGTGTATGAGTGTGAAGTCCCAAATCTGAATAAAGCAATCTAATCCAAATAGCTTCTTGTGCAGCATTTGCTAGTCCCCTTTATTTAGCCTTTGTTGAAGATACAAAAATATTTCGTTGCTTCTTAGAAGTTCATGAGATGGCTTTATCACCTATAGAAGATAAATAGCCAGAAGTACTTCATCTATCATCCTTACATCCTACCCAATCTGCATCCGAGTACAACTTTATGTCCAAATCTCATGTGTATGGGAAGTAAAGACCTTGATTTTGAGTAACTTTGAGTTACTTCAAAATTATTTTAACAGCTTCAAAGTTAGGTGCTCTAGGTTTATGCATGAAATGGCTCAGAACACTTACTCCATAACATATGTCAATCCTTGTTAATGTTGCATAGTTTAGACTCCCAACTATGCTTTGATAATCTACAATGTCTTCAAGTAAATTACCTTCATGAGCACTCAATTTAGGATTTACCTCCATAGGGGTGCTTGCTACTTTTGCATCCTCCAAGTGGAACTTCTCCAACATGTCCTACACATATTTCCTTTGAGTGATGTAGATTTGAGAGTTAGTGTATACCAACTCAAGTCCAAGAAAGTATTTTATAAGCCCTAGGTCACTGATCTTAAACTCCCGCATCATCTCGTTTCTTATCTGTTTGATGCCACTGGCATCACTACCTCTAAGCATGATGTCATCCACATACACACATAAATATATCATTTTTTAATTGCTCCTCTTGATAAAGAGAGAAGAATCTGCCTTGGTCATCATGAATCCTTGGTCTTGAAGATATGTTATTAGCCTATGGTTCCATGTCCTAGGTGCCTGTTTCAAACCATAAAGGTCTTTCTTTAGTTTGCATACATGATTTACCTTGCTTGGATCTTCATAGCCAAGAGGTTGAGCCATGTAAAACTCCTATGGAATCCACCCATTGAGAAAAGATTTTTTCACTTCTTGTTGATAGATATTCCAATTTCTAGATGCAACTACACTCACCAATACTCTGATGGTTGGCATATTAGCCATTGGTGAAAAGATTTCTTCATAGTCAACTCCATGGGTTTGTGCAAAACCCTTTAGCCACAAGCCTAGATTTGTACCTGTTTATGGATCCATCTGAGTTCCTTTTGATTTTGTAAATCCACCTAGAACAAATTACCTTTATTGAAGCTTTCTTGGGTACTAGCTCCCAAGTGTCATTCTCTTGGAGTGCTTCTTTTTCTTCATCCATAGCCTCCTTCCATTGTGCTTTGGTACATTCATCTTCATATGAAGAAGGTTCTTCAAGTGATGAGTCCTTAGCAAGATAAATAGAATGCTTAGTGAGTAAAGAAGTATCATACCCATATCTGATTAGCTTCTTGCTCTCTCTATGTGATCTATTTAAGGCTTGGTTGGATGACTCACGTATGTCCTCCAACCTCTTCATCTTGACCTTGCCTTTTGATTTCCATGCTCTAAGCTCTTCCAAGTTGATGGTGTCCTCATCATCTGATTTGATGTCTTCAATTGTGCTTGACTCCTCCTTGGTGGGTCCTAGAATTCTTCTTCCAAGTCAAATGGCAGTTTGACCTTTGTGCCTTCACTTTCAAAAAAGAGTCATTCTCATCAAACAAAACATCTCTACTGACTAAGTCCTTTGTAGGATGTATTATAAAGAATGTACCCGATTTTATTGATATCATACCCTATGAAGATGCATTTCTCTACCTTTTAGGGTCTAACTTACCTCTAATTTGAGATGGAACATGCACATAAGCAACACAACCAAATATTATGCAATGTTCAAGTGATGTTCTCCTACTATTCCATGCCTCATTGGGAGTCATCCCATCAAGGGACTTAGAAGGTAACCTATTAATAAGATAAGTGGTAGTAGACACAACCTCTGCCCACAAGTAATTAGGCAACTTCTTTTCATTTAGCATAGATCTAGTTGCTTCCACAATCAATCTATTCCTCCTCTCTACTCTCCATTTAGCTCAGGAGTATATATAGGTGTGCTCTCTCTTATGATACCTCTATCTTGGAAAAATCATCAAACTTGTTCGAGAAGTACTCACCTCCTCCATCTGACCCTCTTCAAACTTTTTGTTGTTTGATCTTCCACTAGTGAAAGATACTTTTTGAAACAACTGAACACTTCATTCTTATGTTTCATGAAATACAAGATAGTCCACCTACTCAAATCATCAATAGATGATACATAGTACCTTGAGCTTGAAATTGAAGGTTCCTTGCATGGTCCCCACACATCTATGTGGACAAGTTCCAAGTAATCCTCATGCATATAACATTTCTTTGTAAAGGGTAACTTGTGTGATTTACCAAACTGACGTGCAACACATTTATAGATCATATGTTGCTTGGATATATTAGGTATCCCAGGTACACATTGATCTCTACATATCTACTTCAATGTTCTCTCACCAATGTGTCCTAGTCTTTTGTGCCATATCTCTAACTCAGACAAGGTTTCATCCTTATAATTATAAAGTGCAATGTTTTGAGTGTCCTCAAGCTCAAATGTAAACAATCTACGTGTTTTCTCTCCTTTTGCAATTCTCCTAAATCCATGTTGGGCTTCCTCCACAAAGGCTCCAAACTTATTGAACCTAACGTGCAAAACCTTTTCCCCTGTCTGTCCAACATTCATTAAATTATTTGTGATAGTAGGTACATAAAGAACTGTGCTCAACAGATTCATATTCCCATCAAAATTTTTGACATTTCCTACCTTGAAAATTGAACGCTTGCTATGATCACCTATCTGCACTTGGTGCCTTCCCTTGGGCTCTTCAAGATAAAAAATGAGAGCTATATTGCCTGCTACATGGTTTAAAGACTTGAGTCCATATAGAAAGGTGCTCATCATTCATACCCATTTTTGATGTCATGTTTATAATGAGAAGAGAATCCTCTTGATCCTCTGTATAGTTACTGAAGTCTTTTCTTGATTTGTATCCTCCTTGATAAGTGTTGTTGTAATTTTTTTTATAGCCAAGGTTGTAACCTTGATTATGATTGTATCTTCCTCTTGATTTTGAGTAGCCACCTCTTTGGAATCCTCTTCCTCTCTAGTTCTTGAAGTTCTTGTAGCACTCATGTGTTGTGTGATTAGACAGTCCACATATTTTGCATGGCGAAGAGTTGAAAGGTCTCCTATGCCCCTTCCTCTTGAATTCCTACCTCTCCCTACATAGTTAGCTTGAGAATTAGCACCTTCATCTTCAAACTTTTTACTCTTTCCTTTATCCTTATACTTTCCATTATCTGTATAGAGGGCAAAAGAATTGTTACCTCTTGAGGGTCAACATTTTCGTTGAGCTTGGCCTCATGGGGGAAGAGTTGCCCCATGAGAGTGGTTAGATTAGGGATTTGCATATCCATATAAAGATCCATTCTAGTTTTGAGGGATTCCCATTTATCATCTACCTTAATGCGATTGATTATCTGTCTTACTATTTGCTCCTCTTCAATCTCCTCTCCTATGCTTGCCAACTGATCAGCCACATCCTTTACCTTCGTCGCATACTCTGAAATATTTTTCTTAGGTTGCTTCTTTTGAGTAGTAAACTCCATCCACAATTGATTTTTCCTAGCTCTTGTATTGGAAGAAATGTATGAAGATAGAGTATCCCAAATCTTGTGGGAAGTTCTGCAATTCCTAATATGAGGAAGAAGGAAGTCAGAAATAGAGTTAAGTAGATATGACATGGCTAAAGCATCTTTGGCACACCATGAGTTGATTCTCTCTTGCTCCTCTCTTGTAGGTTGACCTTTGCTTCTAAATGTGGGCATCTCCTCATCTCCTAATATGTATCCATAGAGACTTCTTCCTTCTAGATAGGTCTTCATCCTCAAGGACCATTCTCGATAATTATTCATGTCAAATTTTTCAATGAAAGAAGGGAAACCATCTCCCATTTTACATAAACTTTCTCTGATACCACTGTTGGGAGAGATGGATGGATACCTCAAGGAAGTGAGATGGTGTTGCTAAAACTTGCTTTGTACCACCCCTTATACACTTCATAGTTATAAAGTAGGCCCTTTTAGCTTGCAAATGACAGCAATAGAGAACCTATGTACTTTGGAAATGATGCTTGAAACATTTAATAAAAAACAGACTAGTTTAAGAATAGCTACTATTGAAAAAACTTGTTATTTTGGTCCACTTACCTACTGGTTATTTTACTCAGAGCTCCCAGTATAGTAACAAATGAAAAAATTACTTTTGAGGGAATTCAATTGGCTTTGATAGCTAATGATTGCAAGTGGAATCATCTAAAATGATCAACTATGCTCTGAGAAGTAATTTTAGCAAATTAGATCTTATCCCCCACTTTTTAGGGAACAACTAATGAGTGAGCTCTTCGAAGATGATTTCTCCATGATGCCTTAACTAAATATCGTGAAATTTATATAGAACAAAAAAGATTTCAATGTGGTTCCAACAAGACAAAGAGTATGTAAAATGGTTGAGTATTCACTGAGATATGACCAGAAGAAGTTGACTATTCTAAGTAATTGTAGCAAAGAAGTAGACATAGATGTTCAATGAGCTATATGTATTATGGAACATAATTGTACATAGTTATTGGCATTGTAATGATTTTCAATGATGGTGAACTGAGTGAGCTATGGTGTGAGATACTCAAGTCCTACAAACCATCAAGGAATGAGCTCTAAAATGAGGCACACTACCCTAAGAGATTTTACAACGTATTTTCTAGGAGTTTATTCTAAGTTTGAATTTTCAATTCAAACTTGGCTCAAAACAAAAAAGGACTCCACTAATTTAGGATTTATTCCGTCAATTTGAAGTCGTAGTTAATGTTCTTCCTAACTCCAGGAGATATAAGCTTTTACAAGATTCTTGAAGGAATTAACCTTTTACAATGGTAGATGATCAAGTAGTTACAAGCTATAGTTCATATGAAGCATCACGTGCTAGTTCCACACAAAATCTTCCATGCTAAGCCAAATGTGTAGGCTTGACCATTTGCACCAACGGGTACCACGATACTTTTCAGCATACATAGATAACCATTCTCTATGTGGGGTCACATGGAAAGAACCAGAAGAATCTAGGAGCCATCTATGGGAAAGAAAATCAACCATAAGAGCCTCAATGGGTATAGTACTCTAAAGCTCAAATCATCCACATCATAAAAAACAACATTAATCTCTTCCATATTTACAATCTAAGGATGTGGTGCAAATAATTGTTTATCTTTAGCACTCTTTAATGCATAACAATCTTTCTTCATATGTCCCTTCTTATGAAAAATTATGACACTCAATATCCCTCTTCCTTGATCTACTTCTACTCTTATTCCTATGGCCATTCATTTCCTTATTCTTGCTCCTATCACTTGTTGATTCTTTCATTAGTAAGAATCACAACTATTATATGCATATCCATTGTAAATGTGAACCATAGAATATCTATGTATTTCCACATATGTCATCATAGACCAATCTACCCCCAAGTCAATTATTGCCAATACTTAGGAAAAACATGTCCCATGATGATGAAAAGGTGCATAACAACAAGACTATTCTTCTTATAGTACCCATTTTTCATTTCTAAGTGGCTTATAACTTAGAGAACATAGCATCAAACTCCTTCAGATGAGAACCAACACTCTCTATGCGCATCGCAGAAAGTTCATATAGCTTTCTAATCAGATATACTTTATTTGATGCCACTTCCTTTTCATAAACATTGCATAAACTCTTCCAAAGCTCCTCTCCACTTTAACAATCTAATACTGTAAAGTAAACATTATATGCTAACTGCAATCAAAAGGTAGAACTAGTTATTTAATCCATCTTGTCCCAATCATCATCATCTATGTCACTAGGTTTCTTTGGGATTTCTTTTATTGGCTTCGACTACCTCCTTTGAATTAATACAAATTTTATATCATTCTTCCATAACGTAGAGTTTGTGACATCAAACCTACATATCTTAAGATATTCTCTGCCAAGTAAGTTATGACTACTCCTAGCAACACTCATAGTAGAACTTGATCGAGAAGATGTGCATGAGAATTTTGATGCCATGACAGAGATGACTAGAATCATAATTGAGCTAGAATAGTCTAAATACCATTAAGGCTTAAAAATAATGATCGAGTTTAAAATTTTGGAAAACAATTGACACACTCTTCCTAAAAAAATTAGACTAATGAACAAACATAGCAATGATCTAAGAATTTCTATGCTCACATAAATAAGTGCATAGCATCAAACTCCTTCAGATGAGAACCAACACTCTCTATGTGCATCACAGAAAATTCAGATAGCTTTCTCATTAGATATACTTTATTTGATGCCACTTCCTTTTCATAAGTATTGCATAAACTCTTCCAAAGCTCCTCTCCACTTTCACAATCCAATACTGTAAAGTAAACATTATATGCTAACTGCAATCAAAAGGTAGAACTAGCTATTTAATCTATCTTGTCCCAATCAACATCATCCATGTCACTAGGTTTCTTTGGGATTTCTATTATTGGCTTCGACTACCTCCTTTGAATTAATACAAATTTTATATCATTCTTCCATAACGTAGATTTTGTGACATCAAACCTACATATCTTAAAATATTCTCTGCCAAGTAAGTTATGACTACTCCTAGCAACACGCATAGTAGAACTTGATCGAGAAGATGTGCATGAGAATTTTGATGCCATGAAGATACAGAGATGACTAGAATCATAATTGAGCTAGAATAGTCTAAATACCATTAAGGCTTAAAAATAATGATCGAGTGTAAAATTTTGGAAAACATTTGACACAATCTTCCTAAAAAATTAGACTAATGAACAAACATAGCAATTATCTAAGAATTTCTATGCTCACATAAATAAGTGTATCAAGGAGTAAAATCAACGACTGTATAGTTGAAAAACTAAAATTTGGAAAAGTTTTGCTAGATTATCCTCTAGCAAATGAGCATATGATTAATGTTGAAACTCATAAAGTTGTGCGTAATGAGATGTAAACCTACAAAATGAATTATTGACTCCATTGCATGTAACCAATTGACCCAAACATTGCATTCATAATGAGAGCTGTGTGGACATATCCATCTAGTACAATGAAGAAGCATTGGCAAGTGATTAAGAGGATTTTGAGATGTTTGAGTGGCACTAAGGATAAGTGTCTATGATTGGTTAGAAAAAAGGAATCCATTATTGATTACATTGATTCGATTAATGGTGGTTGCGTAGATAATCAAAACTCTACATCAAGATATATTTTGCCTTGTGGATAGTGTCGGGATCAAATCCCTTTAGAATTGTGTACCAAAAGTTTTCAACATTTATTTCCTTTATTTTCACTCACGATGAAGATGATTGGTCTACAAGGAAAATAAAATATTTGTATTTGTTCATTTGCTTGATTTAGTCAATTGAGTATGTGATGAGAAACATTACAATTGTATTTCTAAGTGAGTTTTTGACCTAGGAAAACCATAGAAACTTATAATAATACTTGTAAAAAGCCCCATTGACTGTTTAAGTCTTCAAATCTCATGTACTAACCTTCAAAACCCTAAAGAGAAACCCTAATTTGATCCATTACTTGTAACCATATTTAATCGGAACTTTAGAAACCCTTTGCTACTCTGAAATCTCAATTGTATTGTATAACCTAACCCTCTAAATGTATATTTGAAACCCTTAAGAAACCATCTAAAGTTTACGCTTAGTAACATTAAAACCCTAGAAGTTAATCTTCAAACTCTAGAAACCCTAGGTTAAAACCCCTACAAAATAAATTTTAACCCTTGGAAAACTTACTTTAAACCCTTAAAAACCCATTATTTTAACCCTTAGTGTATATATTTGACGGATGACTATGTGTTGGCAACCTTTTACATAAGAAACCCCTAATTGTGCTATGTTAAAAACCCCATGTTCTAGATCCCTAAGGCTTTGATTTAATTAAAATATTTGTACATACATGTGAAAATGAATATAACCTTTGTCCAAATAATAAAAGGAAAGAAAAAGAAGTGAAAATTTTAAAAATGAAAATAAAAATGGAAAAAGGAAAAACGAAAATAAAAAGGAAAATTAAATTTAGAATGGAGAAATGGAAATTTCCAAAGATCTAGAAAAGAAGAAAAAGAAGGTGCTTATTTTAGAAATAGATAGAATGGAAGGAATATAACATATTTCAATGGAAATAAAACAGTAAGACATCCACATGGCTTAATATGTGAAAACTTTCTAACTTAGAAACTCAATTTGAAACCTATAAATGTGAAGCTAGTTGATTGATCAAATTTCCAATGAATGTTTTACAAAACCAAAAAGAATGAAAGATAAAGAGAAGTGAACCTACTTGTAGGAGCCCAATCTTGACGATCTGAGCCTCTTCCTGTCGCATAGTTTGATATCTAAAGCTTTTGCTTTTCATAGAAATCGGATATTAAATGCGTTCTAAATAATTGCATGAACACAACTACTATGATTCGAAATGTCAGGACTCATTTGCAGGTTTGTTTGAATTTAAATATATACCAAACATCTATCATTGTATAAGGATCCATTGGAGTGACTCATGGGCATCATCCATGAATTATTGGGCTCTCACTTGTATACATTTCTTGATATCTCTTTCATTAGCTATATTTTATTGTACATTGATAGTCATGATAGTTTTTCAACAAGGATTTTTGCACTAGTCTAGTCTACCAAGCTTTAAATAATAAATAAAACAAGTGCACAAGTAAATGGGCCTAGTACCTATGGGACCCCATGAATCCCACAAAGTGGGGGTTTGTTAGCTTTTATATCACTAGAGAGCTTTACAAAAAAGGTTGATAACTCTCATGTCCCCCTCATGTGGGGCCCCGCTTGCTTTTTAATATCGTTTTTGTTGAGGAAAAACACTTTATGATGTCTAAATGGTGATGGCTTCTTACCATCAGAAATTATTTTGCCTAATATAAAAAGTGATTTTTCGATGGATCATTCTGTAGGAAATCTTACAAAGTTGGTGGCACACTACTCTTTCGAGATCGTCCAAAGGGTCTCACCTCTTATAGCATTCCACAATGCTCAGGAACATGCGATCACTTCACCCAATAATGCTTGCATCCATTTTTGTCACAAATTTAGTTAGCTTTTTTATTAGTCCATATTCCATGGTGAAGGATTTTCCACATGAGCACTTACTTTTTTATGAATGAGGAGATGGCAAAGGGATTGGAACTTAAGATCCCACCTCAAGAGCGACCAATCCAAAAACCATTTCTTATGAAGTGTGACACGAAAGTCCACATTTTTCTTGAATCTGAGAAGTTTATCAATCCTATTGTTGTTGTGACATATAAGAACCTCAAAGTGAGGTGAGTGGTGAAAAATAAGGAGGAGATTCCTCGAGTGATCCGAAGCATTCAATTTGCTCTACAATAGGCACCATTCTTCATAGTCCATTTTTCTAGGTGGATCAATGTATATACATCTTGTTTCTTGCACTATAATAATTCCTTTCATCAAATATTATCATTTTTGACTCCTTAATTGTTTGTATATACATCCTAATAGCTCACTATTTTATTCTCTTCATACTCTCGATTTTATGAGTGAGTTGAGTACACAGGTGCATGTACCCTATCTAGATAGTGAATAATTTATCTTGTTTGGGATGATTTACACACATTCCACATTCAATTTGGAATTATCTAGCACTAATTTGAAATCCCTAAAGGTCTACTTTGTGTGTAAAATCTCATAGGTTTACTTATTCTAGCCATGTTTGATGTCTTAGGAATGGTCCAACACACTTTCAATACAATATGGACTAGATATTCTCCATCAAATATCAACCAAGTAAATTGGTCAATAGTACTCTCACTTATAGCTACTTTAAAATTTTTATCTCACTTGGTAGTTTGTTGAATGAGATACAATACATTTCAAATCCTTGATTCCTAAAATTTCTATTCTTAATAGTGTAATGTACCAATGACTTCTATGACCAAGAAAACGTATTGAAATTTCTTGATTTCGCTAGTCAAGGACACATTCCTATTGACCTAAGAGCCTTTTTTCTTTCTTTTTTTTGCATTAATCTACCACATGGAAACTTAAGGTGCATTCAAACTTCAAGCATTTCCACGTTTGGGGATGTAAAGTGATGGATTAATTTCCACTTGTAGGGAAATCATTCATACTTCAATTCTATCATATCTTTGGTTGTTGATAGAAGATCTTGATTGTGTTCTCATACCTAAATGAGAAACACTAGAAAGGTGTACTTGTGAGAAGGACAATCAAATTTGGGGTATCACCATCAGAATATTTCACTAGTATCAAATTATTTTAATGCAAAAGCTTTCTTCCGTTTGTGTGAATGAAGCGAGCAACCACCCACCCACCCAAGGCTAATGACTAAGATGGCAATCAAGGCATAGACCTTGTCATTCGAGTCACCAAAGGCATCGTTAGCTATGTGCAAGTGAAGACATAAATGATCTAAGAAGACAAAGGTTCTTGATACTTCTCAAGAGGTCACCCATCCTAGTACTTTTCCCTTGGGAGCTTGCATAATTGGGAATCTCTTGCCACTAATCTACGTTCTTTTGGTGTTTCAAGAAGGGTAAAGAATAAGGTTAACATTACCTTGAACATGTTTTGGCCCTTGAGAGCTTCATTCTTTACTTTCAAAGCATGTTTCGAAACATTTCTAGGGTGATTCTTGGAGCTCTTTTGAGGTGCCTTCACATGAGGAAAAAAAAGTGAACCCTCCATGGGCCATCTAAGGATTCCTACGTTTTAGGGATTAAGCTTAATCTTGTACTTTGTTAAGGGAACAAAGTGCATTTGATAGAGCACTTTTTGGTAGGTTGAAGTAGGCTTTTTTTAGGTTGAGCAATGATCTTCTCTCTCTTCTGCACAAAGAGAGAAAGAAAAACCACTTTCAACCTCATCAAATCCATCCATCTTTATGAGTAAAAAATGAATTTTTTGAAAAAGTCTGTTTTTCATCTATTCTTTATTCAAAATGGCTCATACTTTTATGTATATGTCAAAAGTTACTTTTTTTTAGTCTTGTTTTTATAAAAAATACTTTAAAAAAACATACTTTTCAAAATCCATCCAAAAGTTGAGTGCCACATCATCAAACTCGTAACTTTGGTTGTCCTTAAACATGAATTTTTGAAAAAAAAATTATTTTCCCTGTTACACACTGAGAAAACTCTTTTTAGTCCTATCCACATACCAAAACACACTCTTTTTCTTGCACACAACTATTGTACAAGCCATTCCAGCCATCTCTATGCTTCTTCCTATTCGGTGCTGGAGTTTTGGAACATCATGGTGCTCACATGTATTACAAACATGACACCAGCACCAACGTGTGCTCCTCACTCAAAGAGTGTACATGTGCGTGTTCCAACAGAATTTGCACCAAAAACTAGAGGTAGCAATGACATAGATTCTCAAAATGAATGACGTGTAGCTAGAGAGAAGAATATTGATCTTTGGGTCAATGGTGCTTTTTATCCCTTAGATCCAATGTCTAATGTTCATCCTAGATTCCATAGTATCTCCATATTCCTACAATTCCTTGGTAGCGGTGAAGATGGACTGCTAGGCTATTGCAAGAAATTGTCTAACCATTCTAAATCTATAGAAAATTATTGGAGGTAGAAATGTCATCACAAACATTTCAAGATACACAGTTTAGTGAGTGCTATACACAATTTAGAAAGTGCTATCAAATCTTTGGATGAGCACAATAATAGACTCCAACAAAATGTCAAAGAAAAGGAGAGCACAATTATAAAGTTAAAAGCCAATCTTACACAACTAAAAAAGACTCCACTTGGGATGAGATATAGGAAATGACCATTATCATCCTTTCAAGCTCTTTCAACGGGTGGTGGAGCATGGAAGCGATGTGTTTATGCACTTAGGTATGTTTTTTGTTTGTTTATTTATGTTAAAAGACTTTTAGTTTGAGTTTCTTATTGTGGAGGCCATTTGCTAGTGCTTCCTCAACAATGGAGGATCAATTGATGTTTCTAAATTCTTGTCTAAGCAACAAACATGTGCTTATAATTTTGGATTTATCAATAGGAAATCACATCAAACCTAAGTGATTAAAGATTTTGTAGGAAACTTAGAAGATATTATTAGTCCTAGTGAGTTACAGATGGTATGTGATGATGCACGTGTTAGTACTAGAACATACACTACATTGTACAATATTTTGAAGTAGGCTCTGCAAAACAAAGGTATTTTCCAAAGCATTTTTCCATGCCCTTATAAGGTAGCTCTCAAGAAGAAGATGACCAATGACGATGTAGCCAATATTCATGGCAAGTACCTGCATATAGAAAATGTTATGCCTGCATCCATTTATCATTCATCTACATCAAAGAAAGAGTTGAAAAACTCATCTAGAAAGGGATTCATCTACACAAAGTACAACAATATAGTTGTCGATTTGGAGAGGCTTCAAAAAGAAATGGTTAAATTTTACAAATCCACAATTCAAGGTATATCCATTGTTGTGATAATTACATTCATAGTATTTTTATTAATATAATGTTTGTTATTTGATGTAGATTGTGGTTCCAAAATCAAGTTTGTATTGAAGTTAGACGAATGTCAAATCATATAGGGATGATGTATGGAGAGACTTAGTGTGAAACTCATGAACGAAGCTATGGCCCATGCCATTATTGATGAAAGTAAAGAATCTACCCATCACTTTACATATAATATCCAATCCGAGAAAGATATATGGTGGTTAGGTGCTATTGATGTACCTAAAGAATCCAATGATGTTCTCACATGGATTTTTAGTCAGACCCCATGGATCATAGAGGTGATAACTTCAAAAATTCAGGGTGCCAAAATCACTGTAGAAGGCCTAGGTGATTTTGAAGTAGAGTGGATCACTGTAGAAGGCCTAGGTGATTTTGAAGTAGAGTGGAACTTAGGTGGAGAATTAAAGACTATCAAATGCATGTTATGGTGAAACAAGGTGCATCTGCTCTCTGTCCTTCTCCATATTGCACATGAGGTTATAAACAAACAAAGAGAAAACAAAACAACATAGATGATTTAGCTGATGACACAGATGCATCTCCATCTATTGAATGCGATATACCTTTAATGAGGTGTCCCATTTTAGGTACACCTAATCGTGACATGTGAGATAAGGATTGGAATCCCATTATTCCATTCTCTTTAGTCAATGTCCATTTTTGCACCTTGCATGCCTTCACACAAATTTTTGATAGACTATTGAAGCTCCATATAGAATATGCATTTGCCATGAAGTAAATTGAGAAATCTATTCAAGCTATAAAGAAATTGGAGGAACTACTTAATTCAATTGGTTTTCATGGTGGAAACGTAACCCTAGTTGTTAAGAAAGTTGGAGAATCTGAAGATAGTTTGCAACAACTGTCAATGAGAGGGAATAAAGGAAGACATTTTTTTAGAAGAGGTACTAGCACTCAAAATAATGAACATTATGAGCTCTGGAAAGACCTATGCATGATCACAACAGACAATGACTCTCAAGTTGATCTTTGTAATAAGAGAAAAAAGGTTTGGTCAAGCTTTGAAACGTTGGTAGGCTTAATGGGTCTGACTAGCTCTAGTGCTCTTCAATGTCAATTGTTTCAAGAGACATTAGTGGAGTTCACCAAGTGTTTCATTCAATCTTGGGGAGAGAGCAATATAACACACTACATTGTAAGTGTATTCTTTTTCTAAAAGTGTTCATTGCACTTACCTTTTTCCAATGTACTTAACAATTTTTAGCATATTTTATTTGCACATGGAGCTTACTTCATGCATCGATATGAGTCATTAGAGATTTTTAGTACCCAAGGAATGGAAAAGTCACACTACAAAGTGAAGGGTGTCTACTTCAAAAACACGCAACATGGTGGTGGTCCAATGCAATCAAACAACATGGAGGAGATGTTTAATTGGTTTTACCGCACTACATTCTTGACAAAGTTTTTTGTGGAATGACTTAGGAATTCACAATTGGCAAAACTTGCAAGAAGGATGCAACACAACATTGCAAGTGAGAAATGGAAGTCATCATTAGGACCTCTCCATCTTGTTCAGTGGCATGCTAGGAGACTACGAGAAGGCTCAGCTTGGAAGTAAAGTGAATTCGTTATTTCCCATTATGTGGTAAAACATATGATTATTGTAATGTTGGTTTCAATGTGTTATTATTTATATTATAATATTCTATAGTTTTTTAATTAGGTTTTGTCCATTCTAGTGTGAACAAACAGTTAAAAAAAACTCTATAAATAGAGAGAACTCACTTCATTTCACACTTTCTGCAACTCAAGAGAATGGCATGCACCAAGCAAACTACAAGGAAAGATCACGTGTTCTTTCCTAGCCCTCATTTAGGGATGCAATGCCCACCATGGTTGCAACCCCCCCAAAGACCCCCAAGTGGTTCCGAGAGCATAGTTGTGCGTGTATCACATGATGGCACACCACTTGGGAGTAATCCATCGTGAGAACATGAAGTGTGCAATAGACAATAGTATTTCACTCCAAGATGATCAGAGTCAGATGATTAGAGTCATCCCGGAATGACAAAAGCAGCAATCAACCACCATGGAATGATATGCACATTTCAACGAGCCATAGGGTGACACATGGAGGCAAGACACTTCCACAAGGACAATGGCAAATATCAACAAAGGAAGAAAGGGAGCAAAGTCAACAACCACATCCAGAAAAAAATGTGCAAGATGAAGCTCGACCCTCACACTGTGTCCATCGGAGAAAGAAAAACTATCAACCACGATGTAGACCTCAATGACAGTCGATCATACCTCCCAACACAAGACCTCCACAAAGACAAAGGAGGCAGTGTAGGGCTTTCGTAGAGATACAAAACTACCAAAATTCCGTTGAACTACTCATATCATGGAGAGCTTTTGCAAGGGTAGTAAAAGACAAACTACCAAGATACTATATAGGTCTATGAATACAAGGGATTGCACGTGAACCGCTTTAAGAGACATCTCACTCCTACCTCATCTCCATGCTCGAGGACTCTAACCTGTGTGCTATCCATGCCAAGAGAGTAACCATACAACCCAAGGACATTCAGCTAGCAAGAAGAATTAGAGGAAATAACCCATGACATGTGCATATTGTACCCTTTGATAAGTATACTTTGCGATGTAATACAATGATTAATAGAAAAATTTGTTTTTACCTATATGTTCTTTGTGTCTTTTTTTTTCTCTCTCTCTCACTCTCTCTATCTTTGACTCTCCACCATGTGTATGCAAATAACTTTTGCTTCAGATAGTTATATATATGGATTCCTCAAAGGCTCTTTGTAAATGAGTTGAACTTGCATGCATTTGCCTATTCGTTTTTTGAGAAGATATGTAAATGTTGTACATAATATTTCCCTTGAGGTCATTTTTATGCAAAAAAAAAACCCCAGCCACAGAAATGCGGGAGTCAACCCTACAATTTTTTTGTAGGGCTTAATACTGCATTTATGTGGTTGGGGTTTTTTTGCATTTTATGGCCTTTTTTATGCACGCTATGCATAGATGAGATGTTAAGAATGTATAATACAGAGGTTAGTCACTCTAGGTAATCTATGACTTGCTCAAACTTCAGTATATAGTTGATGCCACGCATAACCAAGAGAAATTGAATAATATCATACTATCCTAAACTTTGGAGCCCTCATAAACACTAAAAATGGTTGAAAAAGCCCTAGCCATAGAAATGCGAGAATCAGCCATGCAGAATTTTTGCAGGCCTCATTCCTGCATTTTTATGGCTGGGGCTTTTTTGGCCTATTTTATGCTTTTTAAGATACCACAGACCATAAACAACACTTGGATGAAGAAAAAAACATAAAATTACATAGAAGTTGTGGAGACAATGGTAGGGTTTAATTTATGAAGCACATTTCATATAGAGGACTAGACAAAAAAAGAAATATAGAATTTTTTATTATCCAAATATTTACATCGTTTCTCAGCTACCTTCAATTTCCCTACAAGTTTCTTTCTCCTTTGGAGAGATTGAGGCAGCTAGTAAGTCAATACAGATCTTGATATTACATGGGGGTGCTGCATTCCCAGACCCACGACAATACATGTTTTCCTTAGTACTTTACCTCTAAAGTGAAGTCCTAATGTAGTTACAACTAAGGATTTCCTAACCAAAATCAAACAATTACGCCTTAGGTAATTGTACATAGACACAAAATTTTGCTAAGGGCCTTCGAGCACCAAGTCATGAAGTGCCCATCTGGATTGTAGTCTTTATGTATGATAACAAAATCATCATTTCGTAACTCTCTGATGTAGTTTGCCAAGGATGAACCACTCCCACGAGAAACTCGATCCCCACCAAATTTTGGAGCAAACTTGTCCAGCTCAATTGCTTCCTGTTAAGAAAGAAAATGAGAATTCAAGCTCTTACTTTGTTAGCTTAAATTATTCATTTATTAAATTTAATTACCACTTACATCATGAAGCTTGTCTTCTTCCTCCCCTCTTCTAGGGGCATCAAGATCAATGCTAGAGTGGGCCATGCCACTCCGCTCTGCTATGGGGGATGTAGGAACTTTCTCCTTCATAACCCTCTCCCGCGCTATGCTCAACTCCTCCTCTGTAGTATAATTGTTGTCATCTTTTAAGATATCTGGACACACCATTGCTATGGTTTCTGCCACAAAATATCCAAGTGGGATGGCCTTCTTTTCAAGTATGTTAGATGTGTTGTCATGCAGAACATCTAATTTTGTGGAGAAAATACTCAGGCATTCATCTAGACATAGACCAAATGCCTTCTCAATATCATGAAGAAAAATAAATTCCTCTCCATCCACAACGATGATGGAGAGATATTGAATTTCCACCTTTGGTAATGTGGGCTTAGAGGGGTTGATATTTGAAGGGGGAGGGCCTCCTCCATGCTTGATAGCTCACGTAGTTTGTGCTCAACACCACAAGGGAAGTCTTGGTGGATTGTAATGCTTTCTTTTGCAAAATTTATGGCATCTAGCGAAGGCTCATTCTTTTCTTTCACAAAGCCCCCTTTGAGAAGGTTGGGGAGATCAAAAGCTGTGGGTTCCGGCTCCTCATTGATGATAAAATATGTTGTTGCAATGTAGGAAAGGTACTCTTTATTAAGTTTTGTTAAGTTTCTTTATTAATGGCACAGAGTCATCTAATAAGTGCCCTGCATTTACAGTAGTTGCCAGGAAGTGCTTAAGGTGCTTGATGAAGGCCTCATCGCATTTGTGTATGTAGAGTAAAAGGTCACATGGGACCCATTTACCCTCATAAGGTGGAATTTCTATAGAGTTATGCAAGATGTAGTGCTAAAGGAACTCTATGATTTCCTCAAGCACATCAGAGTTCAGTTGAATTATTTTCTCTAGATCAGGGACTCTAGACAATAGGTCATACAAGTGTGTTTGACCTTTGAGCTCAGTTGATTCTAAGAACTCATTGAAGAGTTCTCCAGGACGTTTGGGTTGCAGGATAGTTGAGGTTGAGGCAGCCATTGTGCATGATACTAGCTTGTGTGTGTGCTCTACGAGTGCTTCTAGCTCTTCTTGGTTGCAAAAGTGAGAAATGAGAGGACAAGTGTTGCTTTTATAGTAGTTTCAAAATTTTTAAGTGAGTGGGACCCATTTTAAAACTAAAATTGAGACTTCAAATAAAAGAATCATGCATATAACTCTCAAGAAAAAAACTTTGGCTCATAAAAAAGATTGAACAGAATCATTAAGCAGAATAAGATACACCACATATCCACAATAGAGAAAATAAATTCTCAGAATTTTAGAATTATAATAAATTTCCGTTGAAAAAATCAAAGATTTGGAAATTTGTCCATCATATTGAGATCACAAACTTTTACATGCTACAGGTCTTGCATGTTAAATACATTGTAGTAGACGAAGGATTATGAATGGAAAATAGGTTGTGTGTACACTCTAGCACTCAAATAGTTCTTGAGCTATGACAATAAAAGTTGAGTTCCATCTACACTCCGTTCAGGAAGGACTTAAATTTTATCCTCTAACCTCTTACCAATCTCCAGAAAAATTGAAAACTTTAAAACAACATATTTGAATATAAAACGTTTTATAAACAAAAGAAAAAAAATACCATATGCTCTTTACCTTATGCCCTTGTATTCTAAACTTTGATTGATCAGATCCTCAAATCCCATTATTACTAGATGTTCACTCACATTAGCAAGAGTCCAAAGAGGATTTACTCAAGTAACTTCCATTTCATTGTTGGGTAGATTTATCTTAATTTCAAATGAATTTAAAGAACCCTCAAAACTTTGTAATGGTATCCATTCACCAAGTTTACACATCCAATGATTGTAATAGAATCTAATGTACAATGAAGTACAATGTTTCAAGTATCAAAATCCTATGCCTGTTGCACCAATTGTACAAAGGTATCTATCCCCTTTGGTGCATCCTTCTATACGTCCCTAATTTTCACCTAGTAAACCCTCTACCTGCTCATACGTGAAATCTTTTAACATGAACATTGTTGAAGTCTCTAGAATTGTGAATATCTTAAATAACTTACAAAACAATGAACAAGAACACACCAATGTAATCCTACAAATCTTGAAACTCTTGTAAATTTGAAAGATTTGTGTATGTCCATCACCATCTTATGCTTCAAAGATGTTAATGTCCATATATTAGGTTGTGGCTACTTGAGCTTTAAAAGAGAATCTACCTTAATCATGTCTAACCTTCCAAAAGCATTTGACGAAGAGGGTACAACATATTTATGTGTGTAAAAGAAAACTCTCTCACGTAATAGCTGAGCAGGACGGGCTTGTGGAAAGACTATCAACCCAACATGTGCATGCAATGCTTGGAAAGTACTTTTAAGAGTATGAAGTGGTTGTTCTTCCACCAAGTAGAACGAAATATGTCTACAACAAAAAATTACACAAGTTAAAAAGGTATATTATGGAATTTGAACAAAAAGTCAATGAGTTATACTTACAGTTGATAGGATATTTCATTTTCTTTGAGCTTTGCAATTTCATGCTTGACATTGTGAAAACATGTTGTACGATGGCAACAGTTTCACCATTTTTGAGCTTTTTGAAGCCTAATAACTTTCCTTTCCAATGAAGATCCAAGTTTTCACGATTTCTTACATGATGAGGACCAACCAGAGGGTTGCATGTACACCCATGCTCGTTTGCACAGCTCATGTAGTAACCAAATTCCTTTTATAGCCTTGATATTGTGACATTTTATCGCGATAACCTCATCTGTTGGGCATCTATGAGATTTACATTTCTCCATTGGACTTCAGGCTATGGAAGTGACAATAGGAATTCAAAGAAGAAGATGCATAGAGAAAGAAATGGAGATGCAAGAGCTACAATGGTGTGCTAGGGAGAGAAAGTAATGGAAAGAGATGACTTTTTGGGACCTACCTATGAAAATGTGAGGTTTTGGAGGAAGAAAGTTGTATTTTGAGTTATTTTTTAAAAAGTCACTTTTTTCAAGTCAGCTCATGCACAAATTTTGATTTAGGAGTCAAAAAAAGAACTTTTGATCCTAAAAAGTGTTTGGGCGACCATTAAATGGTGTTATGATGAGTTTTATAACTTTATGAAATTTTTGAATTTTTGGGTCCAAGTAAGTTACAAGATTCATTTTTCTCTCTAGAGGCAAAACCTGAAGATAGGGGAATCTTATCCCCTCATCCCCCTTCAGCATAGTGATTTATAGGCTATAAACTATGTCCACCACCCTCCTCTCCTTGGTCCATCACTAATCACTCCTTAATCCAAAAGGCCCATGGAAGGTTCATTTTCTTCCCTAATGATGCCTAATTCTCTTTATAAAGGTCCAAGAACATCAATACGAGTTCTCTTTGTACTTCTCCAACAACATATATTCAGCTTTGGGGTTGTATTTTCAGCCACACTACTGAATCTACATGTTTCTTGAAAGGTTTTAGTTGTTGTTGGAGCAGCCACTGCAAGTTTATGCAAGTTTTTTGAACATAACCAATAGAGTTGACAGACACTTGCAACTATTGTTGGCTAGTGTTTGGACTTTAAATTCACCCTTTCCATTCAATTTTAGCGCATATATTGAGCACATACAACACTATGGTATGCTTGTGTGGATACTGCTTATGTATGTCCATGTAGTCATTGATATAGCAGCTATGTATTTGCATAGAGCCTTTAACGTTGATAAAGATGATCTTGGTGAGTTTTTTTGTAATGGGTATGCACCTCGATGTTGGGCTCTCTTTGGTGATGCAAGTGCAATACTTACAAAGACTCACCATAGGAGATGTATGATAATTGTTCATAGGTGCTCGATAGTCCTAGTTGGCTTCTCTTAGTCAACTGATAATATGCACTAGTGTTGGTGATGGATTATGCAGGTTTACATGTCATTACTTGCATTTTTATTAGCTTTTCACACTAGTTATATGCATATTTTGCAGAGGAGACCCTAGCAATTTTTTTCAGCTTTTTGTTTTGTCAACATTATGGTGTTCGATTTACTCCTTGGTGCACTTATCAATGTGAGCACACATATTCTCACAAAATCTTTTGGATTGTTCATTATGGTTCATTAATCCACTTTTTTATTTTTCCCAAAATCTAATAGTCAATCCTTAGTGGTGTTTGGACTCTTCTAGCTCCATTGTCATTCTAGTTAGAGATCTCAGTCATGTCTGGTGGATTTGGGTCTAGTGCTAGTGTTCCACGAGGAGCTACAACTTGTAGGGAAAAGACCATTTTCAGAACTTAAAATTTGATGGCACAAACTTTGCTCTATGGAAGAAACAGATTAAAGATGTGCTGATTCAAAGGGGGCAATGGAAGAGAGTAAATGGAATCTTTATTAAGCTTGTTGATATGCATGAATATGATTGCGATGAGTTGGATGAAATGGCTATGTCTACAATATGATTGCACCTAGAAGATCAAGTTTACTTTATAGTATTGAACTGTGAAAGTGGAGAGTAGCTTTGGAAGGCATTATGCAATACATATGAAAAAGAAATGACATCAAATAGTGTATCTAAGGAGAAGGTTATATGACTTTCGCATAGACATAGATAGTGTTGCTGCTCATTCGAGGTGTTTGATGCTATATTCTCTTAGTTATAGTTTCAAAAAATTGGAGATGGATAATGAAATGAAAATAGTCTTGTGGTTATGCACCTTGCCACGTTTTGCATAGCTATAAGCAATAAATCACATGGTGGTAAATGAGTCTATGATAACATATCTGGAGCACTTTTTAGTGATGAGATTTGTAGAAAATATATGGTTAGCACTTAGAGAGGAAGATGCATATAATGTTCATGATTCTTATGAAAAAAGAATCAGTAATATGCCAAGAGCAAGAACAAGGAAAAGAACAGTCAATAGAATAAGAATTGAAGTAAATCAAGGAAGATGGATATCAAAGTGACTACTTTTGTAAGAAAAGACACATGAAGAAAGATTGCTATGCATTAAAGATTGCTAAAGGTAAAGGACATAATGTTGATGGTCATGTTGAATAGCTACTAGTACCATCTACCTTGACTGTGAAGATTAAAGAGACCAATGCTATTTATGATGATGTTAATGTGTTCACACTTGACAATTCTATGCATGCTCATGCTTTTATGGCTGATTCTCTTTCCCACACATGCCTACTAGATTCTAATGCTTCTTTCCATGTGACACCACATAGAGAATGGTTCAATACTTATGCAACAAAGTCTCTTGGTACTATAAGACTTGGTAACTCTTACGACTGTGATGTTTTGGGGTTGGAGATGTGGTTGCACACTTTATTGATGGTTGAAAAGTTACTATGCATAATGTACACCATGTACCTTGGTTATCATGGAGTTTTATGTCATTTGGTAAACTTGATGACCTTGGTTACAAGTTGTTCCTCTATGCTTAGTCCTTTTACATATCAAAGGGAAATATGGTTATTTCAAAAGGTAGCAAGGATTGCTCACTATATCCTTTATTTGTATCACAGAAAGAATACTTGTTACCTCCTACTAAATAGCCTATGGGTTGTATTTGGTATCACCATTTGGGCCATATATCTTGTAGTGGAATGGAAAAGTCTTTCTCGTTATAGCTACTTACTTGTGTTATCTTTCTTTTATTTTTCATTTTGTGAGCAGTGTCAATATGGGAAGCAAACTAGGAATGTGCACAAGATGCACATTGAGTCTTCAATTCATCCTTTAGATCTCCTTCATACAGATGTGTGTGGTCTTATGCTTACAAGATCATTAGGTGGCTCTCTTTACTTAGTCTCTTTCATAGATGATGCTACTAGAAAGCTGTAGGTATATCCTATCAAATCCAAGGATAAGGTATTCCCTACTTTCAAAAAATGGCTTGCTTCAATTCGGTTTAAAAAAGGAACTAAGCTTAAGTCTTTACATTCAAATAACTAGGGGAGTAAACTTCACATGAATTCAGTGTTTTCAATTACTCTAGAGGGATTTCTAGAGAGTTTACAGTTGTTTGCACCCTGGTATAAAATTGTGTAGATGAAACAATGAATAAAACTTTTCACGATATAGTAATTTCTATGCTGCATCATGCAAACCTTTCACAAGGCTTTTGGGAAGAATCAATATTGACTATACGTCATGTGATTAACCTTTTACCTAGTATTACCAAAGTTCTAAAAGTGGCACAGGAGTTATGCACTAGGAAGCCATCCTATGATGATCATCTTTGAGTTTTGGGTGTGAAGCATATGTTCATATACCCAAGAATATTAAACAAAATCTGGATCATAAGTCAATGAAATCTATTTTTCTTGGATAGTTCGAGGAGTCCAATTTGGATATCGCTTATGAGATCTTTAAATATAGTCAATGTTGAGAAGAAGTGATGTCATCTTCAATGATGCTAAGATGCACAGAAGCCCATTAATGAGGTTGAACTGCGAAGTGTGGTCTTTGAGGATAGTCCTCTAGGTAGCATGCATAAAAGTGTTGCACATACGGATGTTCAAGAGAATGGCCAACTATATCAATCTAGAAATCTTCTTGTTCACCAACCATTGAGATGCTTTGCACGTGTCTCACATCCACTTGATAGATATGACATTCCAAGTTTGGATTTTGTTATGCTAACAGATGCTAGTGAGCATTTTTGCTACAAAGAGGCTATGTAAAAGAAGGATCATTTCAAGGAGGAGCGTGCCATGATGAATGGCTTGGGTTCTATTTACAAGAATGGTACGTGGGATTTAGTACCTTTTCCAAAGTGCATGAGAGCTTTATCATGTAAATGGTCATATAGGCTAAACTTCACATTAGATATTGGCTCTCTATAGTATAAAGCATGACTTGTTTCAAGGTTTCTTAAGAATACGGTGTTGATTTCACAAAAAGCTTCCCTCTAGTCGTCAAGATGACTACCCTATGAATGTTGATTGGATTCATTGCAATGGACGACTTAGAGCTACTCCAAATGGATGTGATTTTTTTTTTCTTGCATGGATATATTAGAGATAAGATCTACATGGAGCAACGACAGGGTTATGTAGTTCCTAGCAAAGAAATTCAAGTTTGAAAGCTTAAGAAGGGCTTATATGGAGTTAAATAGTCTCCTCGATGATGGTACCAGAAATGTTATGCTTTTACGAAGTCTCAAGGCTATTATCAAAGCAATGAGGATCATTTTCTCTACACAAGAGATGCTTAGATAGTAGCTTGATATGCTCGATACTTTATCCCAATGATATATTGATTACTAGGAACTCCTCTTATGAATTGACACTTATCAAAACGAAGTTGAATTAGACATTTGATATGAAGGATTTGGGGAATGCCAAACATATTCCTAGTATGCGAATTACTCATGATAGGAGTAAAACATGCATATACATGTCTCAAAGTAAGTACATATGGAAAGTAATTCATAGGTTCAATACGAAGGGTGGAAAGATATTGAATACACTTTTACCCACATGTGTGAATTTAAGCAAGGAGCATTGCCCCAAATCAAATGAGGAATAAGGAATTCCAACACGTGTAGAAGCTGATTTCTCTAGAAGTTCTAATTCTTCCATATTTGTTTTCTCCATAATGCATGTCGAAGGCAATGCTAATCTTTTTCACCTTCTATATGCTTTGCTCATCTCCTTCTTGGTTATCATAATCGTAGCCTTCATAGTTGATGGTGTCCCTTGTTGAACTGCCCTTGTCTAATTGATGGTAAGCCATGATTTTGTAGTCTTGTCTCTCTCTCTCTCATCGTAGCCTTTTATCTCTCTTCCCATAGCCATTTTTCTCTCTTCCTCTCTCTCTCTCTCTCTCTCTCTCTCTCCCCCCCCAATGCCCTCGCCTGCCCACCATCCTACGAACCCCCCATCGCTCTAGCCTGTGCCCACTCAGCCTAGCAGCCCCACCACCCCACGTGCTTTGTCCCTCCTCTCTTGCATCAATTCTGCAAGCCCACCATGCACATGCTCTCTCCCCTCCTCTCCGTACCTGCACACTCACCACACCTGCCACCCCTCCTATCCGCACAACCACGCACCCATAAAGACTCTCTCCCCATCACACATTGCTTCTCCCAAAATCGGGATGGGATCCTTTTAGACACTCCTTGTGCTCAAAGACCAACATGCACCTCTCTTATCTCCAATTATCCTCCTTATTGTCTCAATGGGTGGTTTCAACTTGCTAGACTTCATCTATCTTCATGGAGTATTTCCTCATTTTCAGAATAGAGAAATGAAGCTAAGGTTTATGTGAGAGATGAGGAATCACTTGATTTAAGTGAAAATGCATGGTATGAATGGAAGCATCACTTTTGAGGAGAAAGAGAACTTGAATATAGATTCACACACTAGGGAATCACAATCTTCCATAGTAGGTGGAATAGTAGAAGCAGCAACACGAACTCTTTCATTTGTGGGGAATTGAACATCAAAGTTTTTCATAGGAGCTAGCAATAATTCACTTAGTATCTCTTAGAGTAGTTATATTTTAGGTATGCTAAGAAATTGCATCTGGCAGTTTTATTATGCTGAAGGACGGCCTCAGAAAATATATAAATTTTTCACTAGGTATCTTGTTGAACAAAACCTCTCAATGGACAACTCTTTTGTGTTTGTAATTACCTTCAAGTATTTCAAAGTTCCAGTCCAATATCAGAGCTGCATTTTGACGTATGGGATTTCAGTAGCAATTATATTTAGGGCAACCATGATAATTCTTGATATTGCCACTATACAAGAATTTGAGGTTGTCTCTTCTTTGCAAGAATTCTTATTTTCACATCCTACATGCTTTTGACCAAACAAGAGGAGGCTGGTGAGGACTTGTCAGAGAGCTTCATATTCATCATATGCAAAAGGATCATACCTCTAACGAATACATATGATAAAAAAAGTTCTTTGCTAATGAAAGATTACAATTGGCATTACACTTCAAGTCGGAGCTAGCAAGTACTATGGCCACCTTTACATGACAAGGAGTAACTAGCATCACATAGTGCACTAATGAGCACTTATAGCCATTAATGCTTTGAAATGACCTATGAAGGACATGTCTATGAAAGGGCTCATGAATGTACTAAGTAAAGTTGCAGGTAAATCAAGGGCTAATCTCCAAGATAGCAGCAAGAAAAAACTTAACATTCTTAATAGAAAACAAGGTGTTGATGATTGAGGGTCTTTGTATAAAAGGACACAACCAAGAAAACCTAGTTTATCCCAATAAAATAGAAATTAATAAAAAATTGATGCTCATATGGTGTTCCTTGCCTTTATGGTGTTATTAGGCAATTACGTTCTAAGAGATGTGCTCCAAAATAGCCCATTACCACACTAAGATGGGTTCCACTAGAGCATGTTTTCAATAAAAGTATCAAGGTGAAAATTAAGGCATAGAATATTGCTACCAAGACTTGGATAGTGTCAAAACCTATATTTGAAAGGAGCTTAATTAAAGTTGGGTGCGAGGGCCATATTTTACCTACTTCTCCTCTTAGAGCCTACAAAAGTAGATGGCTTGTACTCATTTGAGATGGAGAGAGATATATAGAGACACACACATAGGAGTCAAGATCATTCTCTTGGCATTCGGCATTAGGTATTTTCTTGTCCACTCTCTGCACTCTATTGCTACATGCACACTATTGGAGGTCACTTTGTGGTGAGGATACAGAGTGTGGGCCTCCTAGTTGAGTTGGCTAATAGCACTATAGTGTGATTGTGTGGCTTGGTTCAAGGCCATTCAATGTGAGTTAGTAGTATTTCTTTGGAGCAAGTCTTCATCTTTGTGGTATTCATTGTGTTGGCTAGCACTCTTGTGTTGATTTTGTCTAGTTTTGGAATGACTTGTTAGCTTATTATATTACCTATTGGCGGCATTCATGGCCTTTGTAATCATTAATGGAGCATTTGTAGCCGTTGTAATCATTCAGTGTGCGAAGAAATGAAGTTGGGATTTTCTTGCATATATGCAAGTCTTGTTGATCTCTTTCTTGTATGACTATACAGTTTCTCTCTTGTTAGTGGATGTACTTGCACACATGAATGTTAGAGGGTATACTTCGCTAAGGAGAACCTTCCTTGAGTAGAAAGAGTGTTGGAAGTGAGTAAGAATTATCTGCTAGGACTGGGTACCCCAGTACCTCCTCTGCAATTTGACATGCCTATTGGGACACTTGCATTTTTGTGTGAGGCCTTTAGTACAGTGAATACTTATTTTTGAATTATTCTTTCTTTTTTCATCCATCTAGTGGGTACATGATCCACACTTGAGCAGATAAGGTGCCTCTTCATGTATAGAGGATCCTTAAGAAACTATCTTTACCTTTGAATAGTCAACCTAGATCTCCTCTACCCTCTTTAAATTTGACTATAGATTTGGCTGCACACCACCCTCAAAGGATAAGCTGAGGACAACATTAGATTTTTCCTTAGATACTTCAGAAGAAGCACCAATGCCTATGAAGGATCTTTCTCATTTACTCTCTGGGTTGAATATCAAGTTGCCTACTTTTAAGGGACTGGCTTATGAGGATGGAGATGATCATGAGAGGAGACTCATCTCCTTATGCCGTGAATGAGGTCTGCAGAACCTGGAGGATGCAATGCTGGTAATCTTCCCATCTACATTGGAAAGCCTTGCAAAACAAATGTTATAGTCAATATGCAATGTTGGTACTCTTCCCATCTACATTGGAAGACCTTGAAGACAAATGGTATAGTCAATATACTAACAACCAAGAAACTCCTCCAAAAGAGTTGTAGATCAGCTAGAGAACCTAACACTGAGATCAAGTGAATGCTCTTGCGAACTTCACACTAGGACGAAAGCAGTTGTTTAACATCTACCACATGCCCCTGGTGATTTCCTGGTAAAAAATGGATAGAGCTTTGCCAAGGTCATCTCAACAAAAGCTTCACGATTCTCTAAGATTTGATGCAGCATGATGATTTTGTTGTAGCTCCATCGCGCATTGAGGAAGCTAGGTTACATTTTGAAGGGGAGGGCCAACCAAATTATCCATCAGACTTAGATCCTATTAGGCAATGGAGGAAGTAGTTGGAATCCTTAAGAATGTATCAAAGTCACTAAGAAGAGAAGGTCATGCCACCACCACTATGCCACAATGTTGATGAGGTAGCTCAACTTTGTCATGAGTTAGAAGATTTGTGGACCACACTAGACATATGAAGGTAGGTTTTGTGTAAAATATAAATAGTGAGAATGGACATTCGAATGTTAATTGTCCTAACAAGGTTAGTTGTGAATTCTATGGCAAGGATGGTCATGAAGCAAGAGACTCCTTCTACCTCAAGGGAGCACAAGAGTGAGGTAACCCTCTAGTTCTTTCTTCATATTATGCCGATACTCCAAATGGTTCTAATAGAGAAGAGAATCGTCCAACTCGGTTTAGATATAATAGACCGTTGATGTGTTATCGTTGTGGTGAGTATGGACATATCTAGAATAAGTGCTCTTTACTAAAAGGTGCACCTCCCTCTGAGCATTTTCTAGATGCTAAGGATCACTATACCTGAGATTTCCCAAGAAATCATCCTACTCCAATTCCAATGATTGCAGTCTCCCCACAAGAAGAGGGTACAACTACCTAGTTTTATGTTGTTTCATCTTCTTCAGTGCCCATGATGACTAGAGCGAGGCAAGTAGCAGCAACCTCTAGAGAGGAAAATGAGGTAAGGAAGAAGGCAAAAGTTAGAAGGAAGCACCCTCAAGGTATACAAAGTCATTGGAGGGAAGAGTCTCACTAGCAAGGTACCCCTCATACTTTCGAGAAGAATGCAAATACAAAGCTAGAAGTATCCAAGAAGATGGAAACTATCGCTTGAAAGAGGATCACAAAGACATACATCATATTTTTAAAGAGGTTTGATGAGATGAGGAAGGAATTCAAAACAAGGTCTCATGGCCAACACTCAAGGGCAAAAGTGGAAGATCTGGATGAGGATAGGAAACCCTTAGATAAACCTTCCATGGTAGGGTCTAATTTAGCTTGCTTCTATGTGATAGAACTCACGCGCTCACTGTAGATACCATTGTTCAGTTCATTTTAGTTTTTGTAATTCATTTTGGTTCGATTTAATAAGCAAATAAAAGAATAATGCATCAGGACCGTGCAAAGACTTGATGTGAGGGTCTATAGAGTAGAAGATTCTAAGCCATGTTTCAGCTTTCAATCGTACATGGCATCAAATCCTTGGGTTCTTCAACTACTTTATGAAGTAACTAAGCAATGCCTTCCCACCACACCATGCACCCATGACCCCGTGACTCTATGAACCCACCACCCTGCATCCCCATGAACCCACCACCCTCCGATCATGGGAGCCCACCACACCACGACCATACAAACCCACCACCCCATCGCCTTGCAAACCCACCAGTTGGCGCCCCATGAACCCACCATCCTATGATCTCATGAACCCACCACCCCAGGACCCTAGGAACCTACCATCCACCACCCCGCAAACCCACCACCTGCATCCCCTACGATGTCAGAACGAGTTCATCCTTCGACTTGGAATATAGGAAAATAAAAAATTTTACTCCAAGATCTATTATCTCTGAATTTGCAAAACATCTTTGATAAGCTTTTTTTATTTAACTAAGTAAAATGGGAGATGGTTTCCCTTCTTTCATTGACAAATTGGACAGGAGTAATTATCTAGCATGGTCCTTGAGGATGAAGACCTATCTACAAGGAATAAGTATGTATGGGTACATATCAGGAGATGAGGAGATTCCCACATTTAGAAGCAAAGTTCAACCTACAAGAGAGCAAGAAAGACTCAACTCATGGTGTGCCAAAGATGCTTTAGCTAGGTCATATCTACTTAAATCTATCTATGACTTCCTTCTTCCTCATATTAGGAATTGTAAAACTTCCCAAGAGACTTGGGATACTCTATCTTCATATTTTTCTTCCAATGCAAGGGCTAGGAGGAACCAATTGTGGATGGAGTTTAATGGAGTTTACTACTCTAAAGAAGCAACCTAAGCAGAATGTTTTAGAGTATGTGACCAAGGTGAAGGATGTAGCTGATTAGTTGGAAAGCATAGGCGAGGAGATTGAAGAGGAACAAATAGTGAGACAGATAATCAATGGCATCAAGGTAGATGATAAGTGGGAATCCTTCACAACTGCAATGGATCTTTATATGGACATGCAAATCCCTGATCTAACCATTCTCATGGGGCAACTCTTCACCCATGAGGCCAAGCTGAACGAAAATGGTGAACCATCAAGAGGTAACAATTCTTCCACCCTCTAAGGATAAAGGAGACTCTAAGGATAAAGGAAAGAGCAAGAATGTTGAAGATGAAGGTGCTATTTTTCAAGCTAACTATGCACAAAGAGGTAGGAACTCAAGGGGAAGGGGCAGAGGAGGTAAGCAAGGTGGGGAGAGACCTTTCAACTCTTCCCCATGCAATATATGTGGACTGCCTAATCACACAGCAGATGAGTGCTATAGGAACTTCAAGAACCAGAAAGGAAGAGGATTTCAAAGAGGTGGCTACTCACAATCAAGAGGAAGATTCAATCAATCAAGGTTACAACCATCGGTACAAACAATTACAACAACAATTATCAAGGAGGATACAAATCAAGAAAAGACTTCAACAACTATAAAGAGGATCAATATGATTCTCTTCTCATTATGAACATGACTTCAAAACAAGGTATGAATGATGAGCACCTCTTTTATATTGATTCAAGTTGTTCAAACAATGTAGTAGGAAATATAGCTCTCCTTTCTGATATTGAAGAGCCTAAGGGAAAGCACCAAGTGCAAACAGGTGATGATACCAAGCATTGAGTTGTCAAGGTAGGTAATGTCAAAACATCTAATGGAAATAGGAATCTGTTGAGCAGAGTTCTTTATGTCCCTACTATCACAAAGAATTTGATGAGTGTTGGACAAATAGTGGAAAAGGGTTTGTAGGTTAGGTTCAATAGATTTGGAGCCTTTGTGGAGGACCCCCAACATGGATTCAAGAGAATTGTAAAGGGAGAGAAAACAGGTAGATTGTTTACATCTCAGCTTGAGCACACTAGAAACATTGCACTTTATAATTATAAGGATCAAACCTTGTCTCACTTAGAGATATGGCACAAAAGATTAGGACACATTGATGAGAGAATATTGAAGTAGATATGTAGAGATCAATGTGTACTTGGGATACCTAATGTATCCAAGCAACATATCGTCTACAAATGTGGTGCATGCCAGTTTGGTAAATCACACAAGTTACACTTTACAAAGAAAGCCTATATGCATGAGGATTGTTTGGAGATTCTTCATACAAATGTGTGGGGACCAAGCAAGGATCCTTCAATTTCAGGCTCAAAGTACTATGTGTCATTTATAGATGATTTTAGTAGGTGGACTATCTTGTATTTCATGAAACATAAGGATGAAGTGTTCAATTATTTCAAAAACTATCTTGCACTTGTGGAAAATCAAACAGGAGAGAGCTTAAAGAGGATAAGGTCATATGGAGGAGGTGAGTACTTCTCCAATGAGTTTGATGCATTTTTGTAGGACATAAGTATCAAGAGAGAGATCACAACTATATATACTCCTAAGAAAAATGGAGTAGCAAAGAGGAGGAACTGATTGATTGTGGAAGCAGCTAGATCTATGCTAAATGAAAAGAAGTTGCCTGATTACTTGTGGGTTGAAGCCGTTTCTATTGCCAGTTATCTTATTAACACGTTACCTTCTAAGTAACTTGATGGGATAACCCCCTATGAGGCATGGCATGGTAGGAGACCATCACTTGAACATTGTAGAATATTTGGTTGTGTTGCTTATGTGCATGTTCCATCTCAAATTAGAGGTAAGTTAGACCCTAATGTAGAGAAATGAATCTTCATAAGGTATGATATAAATCAAAAGGGATACAGGTTTTATAATCCTTCCAACAAAGGATTTATGGTCGGTAGAGATGTCATGTTTGATGAGAATGACTCTTGGTTTGAAAGTGAATGTAGGAAGGTCAAATTGCCATATGACTTGGAAGAAGAATTTCCAAGCCTCATCAAGGAGGAGCCAAGCACAGTTGAAGACATTAAATCAGATGATTAGGACACCATCAACTTGGAAGATTTTAAAGCATGGAAATAAAATGCAAGGTCAAGATGAAGAGGTTGGAGGACATACCAGAGTCATCCAATGAAGCCTTAAGGAGATCACAAAGAGAGAGTAAGAAGCCTATCAGATATGGGTATGATGCTTCATTAGTAAATAAGCATTCTATTTATCTTGCTAAGGATTCATCGCTTGAAGAACCTTCTTCATATGAAGAAGAAAGTACCAAAATAGAATGGAAAGAGGCTATGGATGAAGAAATAGAAGCACTCCAAGAGAATGACACTTGGGAGCTATTACCCAAGAAAGCATCAATGAAGGTAATTGGTTCTGAGTGGATTTACAAAATCAAAAGGAATTCAGATGGATCCATAAACAAGTACAAAGCTAGGCTTGTACCTAAGGGTTTTGCACAAACCCATGGAATAGACTATGAAGAAACATTTTCACCAGTGGCTAAGATGCCAACCATAAGAGTATTGGTAAGTGTAGCTACATCTAGAAATTGGAATATGTATCAACTAGATGTGAAAAATGCTTTTCTCAATGGGTGGATTTCAGAGGATGTTTACATGGCTCAACCTCCTGGATATGAAGATCCAAGAAAGGTAAATCATGTATGTAAATTAATTAAAGCTCTTTATGGTTTGAAGCAGGCATGTAGGGCATGGAATTATAGGCTAACAAACTATCTTCAAGACCAAGCATTCATGATGAGCAAGGCAGATTCTTCTTTGTTTATCAAGAGAAGCAATTCAAAAATTATATATTTATGTGTATATGTGGATGAAGTCATTCTTATAGGTAGTGATGCCAATGGCCTCAAAAAAAAATCAAGGACCAAATGACATAAAGTACCTCAAAGGTACTCAAAATCAAGGTCTTTACTTCCCATACACATCAGATTTGGAGATAAAGCTGTACTCAGATGCAGATTGGGTAGGATGTAAGGATGATAGAAGAAGTACTTCAGACTATTTATCTTTTGCAAGTGATAAACCCATCTCATGGTCTTCTAAGAAGCAACCAACTATTTTTCTATCTTGAACAGAGGTTGAATTACAGGGGACTAGCAAATGCTACACAAGAAGCTATTTGGAGCAGATTGCTCTACTCAGATTTGGGACTTCACACTCATTCATCAATGATCTTTGGTGATAACACTAGTTCTTTGCGTCTTGTAGCTAACCCCATTTATCATGCAAGAACTAAGCATATAGAAGTACGCCATCACTATGTTAGAGAGAAACTCTTGAACAAAGGGATTCAACTAGCATATGTATCTACAAATATGCAGTGTGCTGATATGTTAACCAAAGCACTTGATGGTACTAAAATTTGCAGGTTTAAAAACATGATTGGATTATAGGATATTCAAGAGGATTGGTAAAGCTATGCAAGCCAAGATGTTTGGCTTCTAAAATTTGCAGGTTTAAAAACATGATTGGATTATAGGATATTCAAGAGGATTGGTAAAGCTATGCAAGCCAAGATGTTTGGCTTCTAAAATTTGCAGGTTTAAAAACATGATTGGATTATAGGATATTCAAGAGGATTGGTAAAGCTATGCAAGCCAAGATGTTTGGCTTGAACGGGAGCTTTTGGTACAAAATGTACAAGCATAAACATTTGGCTTAGCATGGAAGACATGCTTGATGATTTATATGAACTATAGCTTGTAACTACTTGATTATCGACCATTGTAAATCATTAAATCCATTGGAGAATCTTGTAAAAGCCTATATCTCATGGAGTTAGGAAGAATACTAGTTACGAGTTCATTTGAAAGAATAACTCCTAAATCAATGGAGTCATTTTTAGTTCGAGCCAAGTTTGTATTCAAAATTCAAACGTAGTAGAACAACTTATAAAAGGTCTTTGTAAAATCTCGCCGAAATCTGCCTAATTTGAGAGCTCTTTTCTTGATCATTTGTAGAACTTGAGTAGCACACATCATAGCTTACTCAGTTCATCATCACTCAGCATCATTACAATGTCAATGACTTTGTACAATCATGTTCTATAATACATATAGCTTATTGAACATCTCTATCTACTTCTCTGCTATGACTACTCAGAACATTCAACGTCTTCAAGCCATATGTCAATGAATACTCAAGCATTTTGTATTATATTTCGCTTGCTTGAACCATCGGGAAGCCTAATTTGTGCTACCAAAAGTTCAAGGCATTTGATTTGGGCGTCTGGGAGAAATCATCTTCAAAGTGCTCACTGGTCATCTACTGGTTGCTCCCTTAAAAGTCGAGGGTAAGATTTGATTTACTAAACATATTTCTCAGAGCATAGTTGATCCTTTTAAATGATTCCACTTGCAATCATTATCTATCTAAGCTAATTGGATTCCATCAAAAGGAATTTTGTCAATTGTTACTATAATGTGAGCTCTGAGTAAAAAGACTAGTAGGTGTGTGGACTCAAATACAATGTTTTTCAACAGTAGTTGTTCATGAACTTGTCTGTTTTGGATTAATTGTTTCAAGCATCAGCTCCAAAGTACATAGGTACTTTCTTGGTATCATTTGCAAGCTAAAAGGGCCTACTATATAACTCTGAAGTGTATCAGGGCTTGTACAGAGCTTGTTTTAGCAGTGTCACCTCACTTCCTTGAGGTATCCATACATCTCTCTCAACATCTTTCATCCTAGAGTATGCTAAAAAACACCCTGCATGTATTCACATAGTAAGACCATAGCAAGTTCACTTTTGAACCATCGATAGTCTCCATTCACACCCCTCGATAATTTCATGAACCAGAGGTGAGTTGTGATGAACGTGTGCTTAGGATTCTTAGGTTTGTTTTCATTATTAATTGAAAAAAATTATAACCCTTATATTCGGCTTGTTTGCAGGTGAATGGAGAAACGAGCCACAATGACAAGTGGAGACTTTGCTAGCCAAACCCTTTTTCCCTGGTTGTTGAGGGTTGTTCCCTACGGAACCGAGCACCTCCACGGGAAGAGGGGCATCGAAAATGGAGGAGCCTCTTCACTGCTTCCCCCCATTGATAAGAAGAAAAGTTTGTATTTAGATCTTAATTTTAGATGATTAAACTTCTCCTACAACAAACTTAAAGGTAACAATTATTCAGGTTCATTTATAGTTGCATAGAAAGGTTACATACATCACTAAAAGGATTGTTTTCATTTCACATCGCATTCGAAAAGAGGTGCAGTTACAGTTGCATAGAAAGTTTACAAAGATCACTTGCTTTTATAAAAGGATTGTTTTCATTTCATAGATTCATTATTTGCAAATCATTTAAACAACATAAAAAGACTATTTTTTAGCATCGCAGTTGAAATGATAGCAACTGCATGGTAGATCATAGGTTTTTTTTTACAAAACAAAGGAAATCTTTATAATTGCATTAGAGTTTACTGTATTATTGCATGAAAAGATTTTGTTCTAGAAAGTTAGTTTTACTTTCTTTATTAAGTTATTTACTATTATTTCTTGTGTTTCCTATTTCTTAGTACTACATAAAATTCCAAAAACAAATTAAGAAAACTTATATATATATATATATATATATATATATTTATATATATATATAAATATAATTTCGATTAAAGTAAACTTTGGGGCTAAAAACACAAAGGTCAGAAAGAAATATACAAAGCAAAATATCAATTTAGACTAGAGCAATTACAATCTCAAGTCCAAAGTAAAACAATTGAACATTTTAAAGATATTGATAAACAAAACTCTAAGTAGAAAAGCCTAGGTTTTAGTAAAGTCAGTATTCCTGGCTTTCTCATCTAGAGATAGTTTTAGACAGTTTAGAGAGAGATTAAAGCCTGCTATTAGAGACATACTACTCTATTCTAGGAGATATCAAGACCACAAGATGGAGGAATTGTTTAAAAATATGATGATAGAAAAACAACGGACATGGACTGTAGAAGAAATCCTACAACAAAAGGGTAAATTTACTGGGTTGAATATCACTAATTACCTGGATGCATTTGAAGAGCAAGCACAGATCTAGGATTGGCTGACGACATACTAGTAAAGTACTTTGGCCGTGTAGTCACTGGATCCATACTTGAAAGCATCTGCGTACATGCTAGCAAACCTTGGAAGGAGTTTAGAAAAGAGCTGAATAAAATGTTTTATCTTGAGGATTTTAGTCAGCACAGTCAACAAGGATTTTTTAGATGGGTGAATTCCCCTAAGACTAATGAGTCTCTTACTCATCTTCTTGATGATTTTATGAGACGATTTGCCTAGCTTCCTGAGGAAGATAGGAATGCATTAATTCCTAAACTAATTTTTCACTTCCTCAAGATATTGAGTCCACAAGATAGAGCTAAAGTAGAATGAAGAGTAGAAGAGCCAGGCAAAAGGTATGGTTTGAATGATGATTGGGAAAACGTAAAACATAAAATAGAGGTTGTAGCCCAAAATGAAACAATGACAATTTGTTTTGTATTCAAAACGTAATTCTGCTGAGCCTAGGGATTTACGTACACTAGGGCAATCTAATATGCCAATGCCTGTAGCTACAGCTACATGTAATGTTGTAGTGGTCCCTAAGGCTCCTATCAAATTTCAATTGGATATTTTGTGTAAACAAATGGAAAATGTAATGAATATATAGGCATCTCTTTGCAAAGATTTCGCTCAATTAAACAATATAGTATATTCGATGAGTTTGCATGAGTCAGGACCTAGCAGTAGTGGCTTGGGCCAAGCTACTATGACTACACCCATACAACCTGCTCTGCCACAATTTATTTCCCCTCAGTGATTTTATCAACCGGTTCCTCCTACTTAGTCCACTATTCAGATAAATATTGAGGAAAATGAGGGACTGACGATAAAAGGTGTGTTTGGTGTGATAGTCAAGAACAATGGCATATGCCTGTGATGAGTTAAAGAATGTGAAATAAAATCAGTTGCTAGTTGGGATTCATAGGAAATTCTGTGACTTTAGAACATGATTGCCTTTAACCATTAATTGGGCCAAAGGAGGCATGAAGATATTATATGAAAAATTAACAATTTCTAATGCAATCGCTAGTACCTCGGTTGCTAGATTAGAGCCATGGGATGAGAGGACTCTTTCTACTGCAAGCCAAAATTCCTACTGTATAAAGGCATTGGTAAGACCTAGAGATGAAATCATGTGCAAAACTGCATGGCAATCTTCTGTTGACCAAGCCTCTATATATTCTCACATTGCCAATGTTGAGGAGAAACAAAGATGAGATGGCATGCAAGATGATGTAGAAGAGGGAGATAGGAGAGTTACAAGAAGACAAACTAGAGGGAATGGGAAGAAAAATATTAATAATGACAAAAGGGTTCAATTTGAAGATACTACAAATACGTCTCAAGAAGAAAAAAGAGGAATAATCAAAGAAGGGAAAAAAACCATTAGAAGAAAATACTCAATCACAAGAGAATCAGAATGCCCCAACTAAAGAAGAAAAGAAGACAATTGTAATTGAAAATTATCAAAATCAAAATATTAAAAATGAGAAAAAAGATAATTAGAAACAAAGTGAGGTAAAGGTGAGAAGAAAGGAAAGAGAGCTCCAAGAGCAATTATGATCTCGGAGCTCGAGAAAAAGAATGATGCTAGGGAAATCCTTAATGTTATACTACTAAAAATCCAAGTCATTATGTCCCTTGAGCAAGTGTTTTTGATTGCAAACCCCGAGTTCAAGGACAGCTTCATAAGGCTTATTAGAAGAAGACAATTTCCACTTCCACACGATGAGGATATGCAAGATGTTATAGAGGAAACCTTAGCAATGAATGATGCTCTAACATTTAATGATAGTGACCATGATGAGAAAGAGGATTTTACTACTGGAAGTGTAAACAGAAATTTTTTAGGTCCAATACAACCTGATGATGAAATGATGAAAACTGAAAGTCAATTTAGTACAACCTTCTAGGCACAAGGAACTCCAAAGGTACAAATTCTGATTGGTGATGAGAAAGATTCGTGTTTAGCTCAGGCTTTGATTGATTCAAGCTCAGAGATAAAGGTAATCTCAAAGAAATTCTTTGATACATCTAGAAGGCCAATTGACAAAGAACACGGCTAGAGAATGAGAACAATCGAAAATGGAGTAGGGAGTTTACTAGGTGCATGTGCACATGTGCCTATTATGATAGGAGATGTTTGAGAAGAATTTCATTTCTTTGTTCAAGATAATTGTTCTTATGAAGTAATTCTCGGACAGCCATTTATAGTAGAAATGAGGATGGAAACGAAAGCTATGAATGATGGATCGGCATATGCAAGAATTCAGCCTAAGTCTAGGATGGATTCCTTACAAGTCATGAAAGTGTGTCCTAATCATTCAAGGAATAGGAAGAATCTATTGAGAAACCTTATTGACTCATATAGTCATGTGTATGAAGATTCACCACCTCTTAGAGAATTTGGGGCCTATTAGGATCAAAATTCCTATTAGATTCCACTATTGAGCAGGACACTAGTGGACAATGGTTTGATGTCTTGCCAAACGATGTATATAAATTTGAAAATTTTAAAGTTTGCACTCCTACTGCTAGTTTGCATCTTGTTAAAAAGAAAAACATAAAAAATATTTAGAGAAAGAAAAGAAAAATATTTAGAAACTTAGGATTACTTTCACATGTATAATTGAGCTTTCCAAAAAGCACTCCTTTGTCACCAGAACTTGATGTATTGAAAAATATATGAACAATATGTTTTGATTGAATTACTATTTTTAGTTCACATTATATGATTTTCTTTCACATTTGACAAAAATATGATGAAAATATAAAAATATGATAAATACGCACAAAAATATTATGCATGGTGAAAAAGACATGTTTGAAACATATGATGATGATATAATTCAGTTTATGATGAAAATATGACTCATGATGGAAATTCATTTTCTTGTAGTTTTTAGCTTGTGATTACTAAGAGGATTTAATGATGATTTGAGCAATATGACAAATTGATGATAAATTTGAAGGGAGATGTTTGAAGATCAAGCTAACTTCTAGGTTGTATTTATCTATGATCTAAATTTTTTTGTTTTTAATCTATGCATATCATTTGCATTCATGACCAAATATAATCATATGATCTGGAACTTAGTCTATCAAATTATGAAGTGATTCTATTTAGCCAAAGTAGGAATACAAAAATTGATTTATGTTTCTAGTTTATGAATTGAGTAGGGATTTGATATGTGCAAAAGGATTTTGTAGTTCATTTCAAATGATGAAAGTAATTGTATATATGTATGAGCTTATAAATGCATGATTCTTGTCTGTGAGATCCGATGACTTTCTCATACATGCATCTAGATCCTTAGCTCCG
Organism: Ceratopteris richardii; assembly: GCA_020310875.1. NCBI lineage: Eukaryota > Viridiplantae > Streptophyta > Polypodiopsida > Polypodiales > Pteridaceae > Ceratopteris > Ceratopteris richardii. The sequence goes on along the minus strand of CM035421.1, from coordinate 76,678,176 downwards.
AATAAGGGGTTAAGCCTTTCATTTTTGAGACAAAGAAGTTGTGAATGTAAAAAAAAGGGAAGAAAAAAAATATGATGAAGCGGAGTTTTATACCTTCTTCTGCACCAAAAAGGTATTTATGAATTTCACTCATATGATAAACGAAAGTTTATACCTTCTTTCACCCCAAAAAGGTATTTATGAATATCACCTACATGAAGATTATGAATTACACTTGTATGAAGCTGAAGATGAAGAAAAGGTAGTTGTGGAAAACAGATATAGTGAATAAAAATTGGGCAAACAAGGTAGATGTTTGTATGAGTAGATCTAGTTGATTTCTTTGACATGTTTGATTGCTTATATGTAAATGCTCATATATGATGAAACCTGATTTTGAGTGAATGAAGAACAATTTTGTTTCAGGATGATCTTTACAAAATTTATGAATGTAACTTAGATTAATGATTTGTTGACCAAAGCAATTGATAGTTCAACTTTGTAATTTGATATGTTTTAAATATTAGATTCAAATGAAATAAATCTCATGAGCATTTTGCATCAAAAAATACATTCAGTATTGTGTGTTGTGCTCCAAGCTTCTTCTTCTTCCTTATGCTGTTTGCGTGCTTCCATAGATGTCTAACTCCAACAATTGGTATCAAAGTAGGTCATTGCTTCATCTAGGGCATCGTCGACACCTCTCCGGTTGTAGTCTCAGATTTGCATGAATTTTGGTGAGCATACTCAACATGTTTTGGCCTTCGAATGCACTATCACAGCACTTGTGCATGCTATTTTGTCTTTTTGTGCCAAAGGTATATACCTGTTTTGGTTCAGTAGTATACGCATCTCGAAGTCTGCTACAGGTTTAGCAAAACTCATCTAGGCGGTTCCATTCAACGTTTTGAGGTATAGTCAATTTTATGCATCAGGGTATTTTAGTCAATGACCATGGTTGAAAGCAGTGATGTATTTCGTATGTTGGTTGTTGAGGATAAGTTGGATGGTACCAACTACCTGTTGTGGGCTTATATGATGCAACATGTATTGGTTGCAAAAGGATTGTGGAACATTCTGTAGGGTGTTGAAAAACGTCCTATCACACTTGCAATTGTTAAGCCCGCAGGTATTGAAGCTGATGTAGAAGGTGTCGAAGATGATGATATTCTACATATTCATGTTCATGCTGCAGTTTCTGCTGCACCTACTGTAGAGAAAATTTGTTGGGATGGCAGAGATACCCAGGCTCATGCATTGATAGCTTTGTCTGTCAAACATGCATTATTCCTCACATACGCTCTTGTAGAATAGCTAAGGATGCTTGGGATACATATACCACATTGTACCAAGCTAGGAATGAGGCTTATGTTGCTTACCTCTGAAAACAGTTGGAGAGTGAGCATATGAATGAAGGTGATTCTATGGATAGTTTTTTAACAAAGACCAAAGACTTGAAGGAGCAAATGATTTCTGCTGATGAGGTTATACCAGATAGCTCACTTCTGCAGTCCAATCTGAATGGTCTTCTTGATTCATATCAGAGTTTTGCTTCTACTCCTCAGTTGATGATGAAAGGCAATCCAAATGCCTTGTCATTTGAGGAGTTAGTCTCTGTTCTATTGCAAGAAGGTCAGTCCAGGCAGAACAGGTCCATTATGCGAGTTGGAGATCAAGCATTCTTGGCTAGTCAGAAGGGCAAAGGAAAATGGAGCTCTTCAATTAGTAAGCAGAAATCTCCTAATTCTCCACAATCGAGGAGGGAAGACAAAGATGGAAAGAAATCGAAAAAGCAAAACTTGTGTTGCAACTACTGTAAAGGAAATGATCATATCATAAAGAACTGTCCAAAACTAGCTGCTAAAGAGGCAAAAAAGAAAGAGGCTGGAATGGTTGTTGTAGAAGACTCTACACCAAAAACAGAGTCTGCTAATCTTGTGCAGGAAGAAGAATGGGCGTTTACTATTGTTTGCAGTTTTGACCCATCTTCGTAGGAGTAGTGCATGTCAGCAATAGACTCAGATGTTTGGTACTTTGACAGCGGGGTGGCCAAACATATTACCTCACAACGTAGTTTCTTCTCTTCACTCGAGCCTGCCCCTATAGGGAATGGTGTTACATGCACCAACAACTCCTCTTATCTTGTTATGGGAGTTGGTAAGATCATTTTGACTACTACTGATGGTAGTTCTTTCACTTTATCAGATGCTTTATTTGTGCCAGGGATCAAGAAGAATGTGTTATCACTTTCTGCATTAGCCAAGATTGGCTTGGTTGTGAAATTTGTTGATGATAGGTGTATAGTTCATGATCTGTCAAATGGTGATTTGATTATTGCTTCTAACATTTTATGTCGTGGGCTGTATAAGCTCATAGACTATGAAAGATCTATGAATGATTCGGGATGTGTAGTTTATGATTCTCAGGCTCTCTCAGATGCAAAGCTTTGGCATGCATGCTTTGGTCATCTGAATTTCACTAGTTTTCTACGCCTACATAAATATGAAATGGTGTCCTCTTTTCCCAAAATTGAGGGACCTGGAAAACATGTTTGTGAAGGCTATATTTTTGGCATAATGCAGCGTTCCTCATTTGCAAAAGATGGTTCAGTTTGGGCTACTAAAAAATTGCATCTTGTACATAGTGATGTTTGTGGTCCTATGCAGACACCTTCTTTTGGAAATTATCTTTACTTCGTGACTTTCATTGATGATTTGTCAAGGCATGCATGGGTATATCCATTGAAGGCAAATTCTGAAGTGTTCATGTGCTTCAAACAGTTTGGTTTTGGCTGAAAATCTGTTACCATGTAAAATGGGCACCCTCCGTTCTGATTAGGGGGGGAATATATGTCTTCTGATTTTAATGCATTTTTGGATTAACGTGGGATAGAACACCAGTGTACAGTGCCATATACACCTCAATAGAATGGAGTTGTTGAACGAAAGAACAGGTCACTCATGGAGATGGCAAGGTGTATGGTCAAGAGTCGGGCTTTACCACATAGTCTTTGGCTTGAGGCTGTCATGTCTGTAGCATATGTATTGAACATGTGTCCCACTAAAGCACTGCACTATATCACTCCATATGAGGCTTGGCATGATTGCAAGCCATCTATTTCTCATCTGCGTGTTTTTGGTCGTTTGGCATATGCATTAGTGCCTGAACAACATCGAAAATTAGATGATAAAGCAGTAAAATGTATTTTTGTTGGGTATAGTTCTGAAAGTAAAGGCTATCATCTGTATCATCAATAGACTAAATGCATTCTGGTTAGCCCTCATGTTGTTTTTGTGGAAGATGCTATTTAGCCATTGCTTTCATGTACTAAGGAGACATCTATTAGCTCCATAGACATGTATGATACTTTGATGCCTCTTTTTACAAGTGGTCAGTCTAGTGCTGCTCTTAATGAGGCAACTTCTCAGCCTTTGAAAGTTTCAGGTGATGATGAAGATCATTCCATTTCTGATACAAATTTACATGATGCACTTGTTGATGAGAGAGCTGATATTGAGCAGGCAAAAACTATGAGAAAATGGCTAGTGCAGACTTTGCGTGACAAAAAATTTTATGCACATCTATCATATCATACTTGATCAGGCTCTCATAGTGCCTCTTTTGCATCAGATTGCTATGCTATGGCTGCATCTAGTCTATGTGATGAGAATGAGCCTGTTTCCTTCAATGAAGCACAAAATTTAGAAAATTAGATGGTTGCTGTGCAATTTGAATATGATGCTATAATGAAGAATGGTACTTGGTCTTTGTGTGACTTGCCTCCTGTAAAGAAGGCCATTGACACTGAGTGGGTTTACAAGTTGAAGCGTAAGCCGGATGGAACAGTTGACAGGTATAAGGCTAGGCTTGTTGCAAATGGTTATGCGTAGGAAAGAGGCATTGATTTTGATGAGACCTTTGCACCTACATGTCATATGACTATTGTTCGGAGCATCTGTGCACTTGCAGCCCATCATGGTTGGAATTTATATCAGTTGGACATTAAAATAGCATTTCTGAATGGTGACTTGCATGAAGAAGTGTATGTTTTTCAGCCTCATGGCTTTGTGTAGAAAGGGCATGAAAACCAGGTGCGCAGGTCAAACAAGGCATTATATGGTTTAAATCAAGCAGCACATGCTTGGTATGATAAGATACATTGATGAACTAGTTGCATATACATTGAATGGACTTAAGGATGATGAGGAGTGGAACACTTTCACCACTTATGTATATGTCAGACATGATCATTCAAACTTCGAGAAATTAGTAGCTTTAACAGTTACTAAAGACACTGATATTTGGCACAAAGGCAAATGGAAATGCTACCCAAGAATATTATGTAGGTAAAGGAAGAGGTACATGAATAAACAAAGGAAAGGCAGTGGAAGGAAAGGACTAGGATCAAATTTAGACTATGAACAAGTTGAAGGGAGCAAGTTCTCTTCATGAAGACAAAGAGGTAACTATAGAGGAATATGGGGAAGATGAGGAAGATACAATCAAATGTAATACGAAAACAACAACAAGAACTTAGATGGATGCTAGATATGTTGCAAGTATGCGAGAGATGGCTAGTAGAGATATAAGAGAAATGGATGATAGAATGGGCAGAGTGAATATGATTATACTTCTAATGAGAATTAAAGGATGTTATTAATGATAAAGATGAATTATTACAAGACACAAGGGTCGAGGATATGGTACATTGGTAGCAAATTCTACAATCGTATTAGCTACAACAATGAATTCTTCTCAAATATATAGGAATCATCAACCAAAGGGCATGAGGATGAAAGGGACAATACCGCCAAGGAAATTTTCAGTATAGGTATGTAATGTTGGATGGTTCTCATGAGACTAGTTGCTTGAAGAATGTTGTTTAATGTTCTCACAAATAAAAAAAATATTTTCTTTATGGGTTGAACCACTAAGAGCAGATTTCACATAGAATTTAATAAGAAAGGATGCTTGTGAAAATACCAAAAGAAGGATATAGATAGGTGAACAAATCTAGGAAGAAGGGATGGAATTTCACATTGGATGTGAAGCAAAGCTTCAAGCACACTACCTCCTCAACACATGAAAATAGGTAGGTGGTAAAATACAATCTTTGGCACAAGAGATATGGACATATTAATACTCTAATTTTTTAAGACATGAGAAAGAAAAGCTAAGTTAATTGATTATTAAACCATCATATTAACAATCTCAAGAGCTGGTGTATAGCTTGTCAAATGGGTAAGAAAACTAGGTTGGCATTGAAGAAATGTAACTATGTGAGTTATCATCCACTTGATCTAGCTCATAGAGATGTTTTGGGGCTGATAAAGGAGAACTCAAATGCAGGTAATAGATATTTTGCAACCTTCCTTGATTATTGTACAAGGATGACTTGGTTTATTGCATGAAGCATAAATCAAATGTTTTTTACTATACGAAAATCAAACCATTTGCAGATAGAGCATGTGATAGGTATATGAAATGGTTAAGGTCATATGGAGGGGTAGAATACTTATCCCACAAATTCTCTGATTCTTGGAGGGAAATGGCATCAAGGGACAAATCACATGCAGGTACACACCACAAAACAATTCTATAGAAAAAAGGAAGAATAGGTATATTTCAGAATGTACTAGGGCTATGATAAAGGTGATAGGATTTTATACATGCTTTAACACCATATGAAGTACTTGCTATGTTTTAATAACAGGTGAACTAAAAGGAAACTCGATGATAGATCCCAAAGATGTGTATTCATAGGGTATGTAGTTGAAGAAAGGGATGTCGATGCTACGGACTCACAACTGCTCAACTTAAAGTATCAATGGATGTTATGTAGTTGAAGAAAGGGATGTCGATGCTACGGACTCACAACTGCTCAACTTAAAGTATCAATGGATGTTATATTTGATGAGCTTCTACCTTTTATTCTTCAAATGTATTGATGGATGCAAATGAACATGATAATCCTATATCCAAAAGTGATCTTTCTTTGTGCAAAGTACGATGAGCTGCCTTCAAGAACATATAAAGTTTTCTAATTGACATGTTCTCATTAAAATTTAGCACCATTGACAATATAGAGTCTCTAAGAAAAAATACTTAATAAGGTATTGCTTGTTTCAATGAGCAATATGTTCCAAACATTCCATTCAATTGAACTTCCAAGTGCTATGTTCTCAATGATTATATGGTTAATCATGTGTAAAAAATGATCCTGAGCAACAAAAAAATCCATATTTCTTGCTTCATTTTCTAGCATTGACGATAAAACACACTACAAATACTAGGGCTTGTGTTGCCTAGGATCTAGTGAGAGATCGAGATCGAGAGAGAGAGAGAGAGAGAGAGAGAGAGAGAGAGAGAGAGAGAGAGAGAGAGAGAGAGAGAGAGAGAGAGAGAGAGAGAGAAAGTGAAATAGAGAGAGAGAGTAGAGAGGTGTCCGAGAGAAAGTGAAATAGAGAGAGAGAGTAGAGAGGTGTCCTAAAATGCTTAGATGGATGTGTGGGGGTTGATGGAGATAACAACAAAAGAGAGATAGAGATCAGGAAAAAGCATTTAAAGGCAACCGCAATTTATGCATATTAGCATGGCTAAGTAGCAATGTGTCGGACATATGCTATCTCTACTATGTTAAAGTGGACGAAAACTTTTAAGATTATTTATGTTGGTACTATTTTGGGATAGAAATCATTAATTATAGTAAGAACATGGACACTCTTCACTTATCTCTACTATGTTAAAGTGCACGAAAACTTTTAAGACTATTTATGTTTGTACTATTTTGGGATAAAAAATCAATAATTCTAGAAAGAACTTGGACACTCTTCACTTAGCTACTTTTGCACGTGATGACTCCAAAAAATCAAAGTTTCTTATAAGACCTACCTTTTAATTTGTACCGTTACTTCAAATGCCTTGAAAAATCAATACATAAGTCATAGAATTATCCTTTCACAGAATTTCGTTGGTGTTTTTGTACGGCCCTCCTTTTTGCAAAGGATTTAGGAAAACGTTGACTTTTATCATTTTTTTTTTCAAAAAGGAAGTTCAGCCAAGCCCTACTCTCCCATACTTTAGTTAAAGGAAAGGAAATTATAAACACAAGTGAATGGGACTAGTGCCTTTGTGAGCCCCCAAAACCCACAAAGTAGGGGTGACACTTGCAGGTTTAGAGAGTGTTATAAAAGAGGTTAACAACCCTCCCATCCCCCTCATGCAAGGCCACTTGGAATTAAGCTTATTAATCTCGAAGAAAAAAACTTTATAATGCCTAAAAGGTGGAGTCTACTTGCAATTGAAGATTCTTTTGCAAAGGAGGAATAGAGACTTTTTAATAGACCACTTTTAGGAGGGTGTCCAAAATTGCTGGCACACAGCTCCCTCCAAATCTTCCAGAGGGTCTACCCTCTTATAGCATTCCACAATGCCACTGAGAAGTCGATCGCTTTGCCAAGCAGTGCTTGTTTCCAGGTGATTTGTGCCTTGTCACTCTAGTACAATGGAAAGTACCAACATGAGGAGCTCCACCTTGTAATTGTCAATCCGCGGAGAGGTTAGGCCGATATGAAGATCAAGAGCAAGTGATGCGAAATGAAGATGATGATGTGAAATGAAAGTTACAATAGCTCTTATAATTACTAGCTCATAAGTTCTACCATAACAACAACAACCACAAAATGAGCTTTCTAGGTATATTTATAGTTTTTGCCTAGTTTTGACCAGTTTCACATCTAGTGATCGGCATAGTTAAAAAATAGGTCCTACCTCTAATTTGAATTATCTAATGGCTTCCAAAAAAAATTGGTGTGAGCTTTCTACTTAGACTCCTCAAGTTCGAGGACTCCTCAGCTTGCACAAAATGGAGTCGCACCTGCGGTAATTGGATGTATACACGTATATTACATTGTTTTAGTGATGAAAATCACTATTGACATAATGAAGTAATCTATGAGTAATTTATGTGCTTCCTCTTCTTTTATGACAAGAGCCAATGCTTGATCCTTTGCCTTGAACACTCCCCTCCTCCTCATTGTTGGCATCCCTAACATAACTTGATTGTGTGTAAGTAATGCAGTTGGTGAGAATGTCTAATGCCAAGGTATGTTTTGTGATGCAAATTCCCCTAATAAGGTCACATTCGAGCTTCTCCCAATCGATGGGCTGGGGTTTGTCTCGAGGTGGGCACAGATAATTCTGAGAATACATGATACGTTCATAGTCAAATAAATGAAGCAAATTCGTGGGATGGCTCATGAATACTTTTGAGTGGTATTCCTAGAAGCCGATGGTGAACATGTCTTCAAATGTCTGCTTGTAGCAGGTGGGCATGTATTTCAGTCTGTAGTGCTAAGCATAGCATACTTTGAGGGAAGGTGTGGTGCTCATGTCATATACTAAGTCAAAACTCCCATGTTCAAATCCTCGTGTGTTCATAGTTGGAGCCTTGACACGTCAGAAAGTTTTAAAGACTATCTGCATCATATGGAAAATTTTCTCGATCATTTGTGCAGCAATATCAGTCATCCAATGCAGACAAGATAGCCTACGATGAATCGTGGCCGAGGGAATTCATATGTATCATGTCCTTCTCGTGATGAGCGTCCTCCAACAATGGGGAAAGGTACATATTCTTCTTCAAATGTTTCCTCAATTGGTATGGGTATCATCTCATCAAGTTTTGGAAAGTCATGTGGAGAATCCGATCGAAGGGGATTCCATCGTGCTGGATACCTGGGTTTGTAATTGGAAGGCGTCAGCTTATGAGCGATAAGCTGGACAATAATAAATTCCATGCTTGGAGATTCAGAATGACGAATTTACTGATGGGAAAAGGCTACTCGAAATACATCAAAGGAGAGAACGAAAATGCTTCGCAGCTGGCAGAGAGGAATCAGACTACAGACCAGTTAAGAGCATATGAGGAATGGAAGCAAGTAGCATGAAAGGTAATGTACTGGCTATCTGTTTGCATACAGGATAGCATGATTGGCTACATACAAGATGCCAAGACTCTAAAAGAGGCTTGGAACAGTTTGGTCACATCGTATGAGACGATATAAAGGCACAAAAATTGAAACTCAAGAACAAGCTCGACACACATTGGAGAAGAAGGGCATGTTGATAAGTGCGTATTTAGGAGCTACATATAAGTAGTTCAGAACTTCTATACAGACCAGGGAAAATATTCCAAATTTTTGTGATTTGGTATCCATGCTGATCATTGAAGAAAGGAATCTTGGCGAGGATTCAAACTCCGAAGGAAAATCAAGTTCTGCGTAGGTACTCTACTCTAGTAGAGGAAGAGGCAGAGGTAGAGGTTTCGGAAGTCAAAGAGGAAACACTAACCAAGACTAAGGTCAACAACAGAAGCATCTAGGAAGAAGAGGACAATTTCGGGGCAGGGGGAGCCAAAGAGGTCAAAAAAATTTCCAAAGAAATGATTTAGGAATGACACTAAAGAATGTTGGAACTATGGTGAACGTGGACACTTTGAATGTGATTGCAAGCTAAAGAATCAAAATAACAGAAGGCAGCAAAATAACTATGCATCCACAAGTGCAGATGATTGTGAGAAGTTGTTCATGGTTCAACATCACATGATGAATAGGATTTCTGTTGGTGTTTCAAAATCAAATGATAATGTTTGATATGTTGATTTAGGTGTTTCAAATCACATGACCAGTCATGCAAAATGGTTTAGTACTTTGCAAAATTGCCAGTTCTTGGATATGTTGAAACATGTGATGACACATTACATCCTATTCAGCATACACAAAACATAGCACTATCAATGGAGGATGGAAAGGTAAAACATCTTGCTGATGTGCTACATGTTCCAAATATAACAAAGAATCCGATTTCTGTTGGACAAATGGTTGATCAGGGATTACAAGTCAGGTTCAATGCTAGTGGGCTACATGTAGAAGAATACAAACGAGATGGAAGATTGATTCCCAAAGGAAACAAAGTGAGTAGGATGTTCACCTTAAATGTGGAAATTCCTAAAACGAATGCAGCCATGTTTGCAAAAGGTGTAGGAGTTGTTGCTGATATAGAGATCTGGCACAAAAGAATCAGACATGCAAATCTGCAAAGGCTAAAATTGATGCAGTCAAAGGACATCGTTCACAGACTACCAAATTTCAAGGTTTTAGAGATGCAAAAGGTATGTGCATCATGTCAATTTGGTAAACAAACAAGATGATCATTTCCACATGACAAGCATGTTAGTGAGAATGTGCTAGAAATAGTACATATAGATGTTTGGGGTCCTGCAAAGACCACATCTATGGGTGGTTATAGGTTTTATGTTACTTTCATTGATGACCATACACGAAAAGTGTGGGTATATTTCATGAAAGAGAAGAGTGAGGTGTTCACTCACTTCCAAAATTTTAAAACTATCGTGGAAAAGCAGGCAAGGAAGTACATTCAACCATTAAGATCTGATGGAGGAGGTGAATACATGTCAAATGAGTTCAGCAGTTTTCTAAAAACTCATGGAATTTTCATCATTTTTCATGGAGTTACACACCACAAAAGAATGGCATTGTTGAACACAAAAATAGACATATTGTAGAAATAGCAAGAGCATTGATGGCTCAGAAGAATATGCCTCATTGTTATTGGGCAGAAGCTGTGCATACTCTTGTATACAGCATGATGAGAACTCCAACTACTGCTATACATCAAGCTACACCTGAAGAGAACTTTGCAAGTAGAAAACCAAACTTATCACATCTAAACGTTTTTGGCTGTATTGCATATGTACATGTTCCAAATGAGCTGAGGATGAAGCTTGATCCAAAAGAAGAAAAATGTGTCTTCATTGGATATTCCCTTGAGCAAAAGGGATAAAACTGTTATAATCCACTCACACGACAGGTGAAGGTGAGCAGAGATGTGGTATTTGATGAAATTTCAATCTTCTATGCAGATTCCAAAGAAGGACTGAATCTTGAAGCAAATGACAAAGAAAATGCTGAAAAATCAAGTGCAAAATTTCAAGCTTCGAGTGGATCGGATGCATCACCAAGCAATAGTTCCAACTCAAATCCATGGAGTGGAAGATTGCATGGAGACTATAGTCCAGCAAATTCATCAAATACATCCAAGAAAGGTAAAAGAAAAGCTTTCTGCTAGTAATAAGACATTTGTAGGTTTTGAAGAAGTTGATGGAGATTCAAGCGGTTCAGAAAAGAGTTTTGATGAGGAACTTGGATTGCCCTCTGTGAAGACTCCAACAGTAAGAAAGGCACATGTAGATGATACAAGGAGAAGTGACCCAACACCAAGAAGATGTGGGAGGATACAGAATTCAGTGGAACGATTGTCATATGATAGTTACTTGGCTCGTCATTGTGCCTACATGAAAAAGGTAATACAAGATGCTGAACCCTCTTGTTTTGAAGATGCAATTGGAAATGCATATTAGAAAAAATCTATGGATGAGGAGATGGCTGCACTTTATGCAAATGATACATGGAGGATGGTTCCATTGCCATATGGGAAGAAAGCCATAGGCTATAAGTGGGTTTACAAGATAAAGCGCAATGCTAATGGTAGCATAAGCAGGTACAAAGCACGATTGGTAGCAAAAGAATATGCACAAACATAAGGCATTGATTATGAGGAAACATTCAACCCTATAGCTAAGAACACTTGTTGCATTAGCTATAGCAAAAGGATGGAATTTGCATCAGATGGATGTGAAGAATGCTTTTCTACATGGTGAGTTATAGGAAGAAGTATACATGGACCAGCCACAAGGATATGAAGACCCAAAGCATCCAGAATATGTTTGCAGGTTGCAAAAGGCTTTATATGGGCTGAAGCAAGCCCTCGTGCATGTCATGCAAGAATTGCTGATTACCTAACCACCATTGGGTTTTCTATGTGTGATGTAGATCATTCACTATATGCAAGGAAGGGTGATGATGGCATCACAATTGTGGCTATTTATGTTGCTGACTTGATTGCAGGTGTTGATAATGAAGAAAGCATCAAAGAGGTAAAGAAACTTCTTATGCAGGAATTGGACATGAAAGATCTTGGTGTGCTGCTATTTCTTGGGCATTGAGTTCATACATACAGAAACAAGTATATGGATGTCGCAAAGGCAATATGCTTGGTATGGCTGATTGTAAGTCAATTTGTTATGTCATTCGATTAGAATTTGAAGTTGGGTACTACATTAAGTGAAGCATTGGAAAATGCTACTATGTATAGGAAAAGTGTGTGAAGTCTTATATATCTCACAATTACAAGGCTTGATCTAAGCTATACTATTGGACTGGAAAGTCAATTTATGCAGGTTCCCAAGAAGCCACATTTGGATGCTCTGAGGTGCACTCTACGTTATGTGAGTGCTACTTTGGATTATGCATTATTTTATGAAGCTGGTATAGATTTGCAGGTTCATGGATACACCGATGCAAATTGGGCTGGTAGTACTCTAGATACAAGATCTACTAGTGGCTTTCTATTCTCACTTGAAGGTGTAGCTTTTACATGGAGTAGCAAGAAGCAACCTACTATTGCTTTGTCACGTATAGAGGTTGAGTATAGAGGTGCTGCAATGGCAACATGTGAGGCATCATAGTTGGCAATGCTACTTGCAGATTTAGGTGTAGAAGTGCAAAAGCCTATCACTATCTATTGTGATAATCTTAGTAGTATATAGTAAGCAAGGAACCCTGTTTTTCATGCTAGAACAAAGCATATCGAGGTACATTATCACTTGATCAGAGAGAAGGTATTAGCAGGTGATATTGATCTTGGTTATGTGAGAACAGATGAGCAGGTTGCAGATATTTTTACTAAAGCACTTGGAGCAGAGAAGCTTAAGAAGTTTCCAAAGATTCTTGCATTAGAGGACATGAAGTTTAGCTTGAGGTGGAGTGTTGAGATATCAAGCTCAACATGTGATGATCCAGGATGACACGTATTAGTTTTTCATTTCTCTGACATGTATAGTGGTCACATCCATATATGTCAAGGACACTTCATTGAGCTTTATCAGATTTATCTACCGAGAGTGATGGCACATTTATTTCTTGCCAGCTCACTCATTCTCGAACATTAGTTTTTTCCTCATGTACTGGTCTTCATATATTGGAGTAGTTGTGTTCATGTTTTTTAGATCATTCTTGTACATTCCTTTTTATGTAATAGAAGAAGAAGAAGAAGAACATCACTCTTCCTTGCCTCAATCTGTGTGTGTGGTTCTCCTTGAGAGTGAGAGTGTGTGTGAGAGCTCTCTTTCTTATCTCCTTCCTCGTGACAAGTAGTGCGTGCTTTGACTGTGAGTGCTATTGTATGAGGTGTGTGGCTTTACAACTGATGTTGAATTAGTATTTCCTACAAGGTTAATGTATATTACAAGGAGGGTGGTGATATGAGTTTGTCGAGCTGGGTATGAGTGGAGTGGTCAATAAGTGTTTATCTTCATGATGTCGGCGGTCACGGTGGGTTTGGTTGAGAGTTTTCATGATAACTAAAGGCTAGGGAATCCATTTCTATACCACATGCGGGGTTAGAAGAGATGAAGTGGAATCTACAAAAGAAGGTGTAGGTTGCCCTTATACTCTCAGAAAAGGTTTTCTTTGAGCAGACTAAATTTGGAGCATGAGATACACACTTTTTAGGTACCTAGAGCTGGCGAGACTTGGACTCTGTGGTCACCAAGGTCTTGGGCACCCAAATCTATCGAATATGTTGACTTGGTTGAAATTGAGAGGGATGCCGAAGATCTCGAGTGTCTGACTCACTAGACAATGTCGCTTTGCATATCCACCTTGGTTGGGGGAATGCCTTAGTGGACTCTCTAAGGGGCCACTCTAATGTGTTGCACCATTGAGTACATGGATGATGTGGCCATGCTACTCACCGAGGGTGAGACTTCATATCCATTATTGTTTTAGAAAAGAAGGGAGATCCACTGTCAACTTTCCTAGAGGTGGTGATTGTTCATGCTCATTTGAAACCTGAGCCTTACATTGCCATACTTGATTGGTTCCTATCTGCCTACTTAGTCTCCTCTCCTAGATGGGTGGTATTTTTGGCTTTTGTTTAGTAGGGTATGTTGACTCACACAAAGTTAGATGGAGCCCAAACATAGTGGGAGGGGCTTCTAACACGTCCAACACTTCTCTACACTGACCTCTAAGTGGGATTTCATGATACTGACTTGCAAGTTCCAATTGAAGCACACTTCTATGAAGATTTAAATTCACCGAGTAGTGGTATAACCATTCTTGGCCTAGGATCATAGGTTCTATTAGATTATCGTCATGGCAAACCAACAGTTTTACTATCAAGGTAACATTCTCGATGAAGATTGGTAATTCGACCTCACCTATACAAGGAGTTTCCAATCCACCTAATCCTATGAAATAGGCCTCAAGAGGCTTCACTTCATAGTCTCTACAAAGAGAGAGTTGAATTGTATTCGTTGCTGCACCAGAGTCGATTAAAGCCTTACATTGCTTGTGCATGGGGTCTTGCCCTAGAGTGATGTTAACAAATGGTCTCCTATCAATAATACTCAAGATATCCCTTCCTCCAATTTCACACATAGCTATTGGATATTGTGAAGCTTCCGTTGATTTAGGTTCTCTACCTAGTCCTCTCCTTCGTAGTTGCAATCGCTTAATGCATTCCAATGCTTCTGCTTGGGCTTCAGCTCTTATTATTTCCTCCTCTTCTTTTTGCTTCTTGGCAATAGTTAGTCGTTTAAGCATGTCTGCAAATAAGGGTCTTGATATAGCTTAACTCGGCATTTGGTGATATAATTAGGCATTACTTCACCTAAGAGAGTTGTTAGTTCAACAACACTGCTAGCCAATATCCTATTGATCATCATGGGTACGTATCTTCGTTTCTCTAATTTGTCGGAATGTCTTTTCAAGGTGTAAACTAGCACCAAATCTCCTAGTCGTAATCCTTTATCTTTGATATGAGCATCAATGTAGGCTTTCTCTCTCTTCTTAGCGGCATAAATTCTTACTGCTGCTCATAGTCTCATCTCTCCCAATCATTCTAAGTCAAGTATTCTCGAGGAAAGTTGATGACCTGTCCACTCATACTTCTAAGCAAATTTGACTATGGGAATCAAAAAGTCTAAAGGTAACACAACATTTTGACCAAAGACCATCTAGAGTGGTGTGGCATTGAGTATTGTTTTATAGGCTATGCAATAAGCCCATAAGCCATGGGGAATTGTTGATCCAAATTGGAACGTTTATTGTTCACAATTTTGGTTAGGATGTTGCACAAAATCTTATTAGTACTCTTAGTCTGTCCATTAGCTTGTGGATGATATGGTGCCGATTTCTTGTGTACTACCATAAAGTCTTGTAATAGATATTCAATAACCTCATTTAAAAAATCAGTAGCCTTGTCACTAACAAGATCGATAGGAAGTCATATCTTGTGAATACATTCTCGAACAAGAACTTACCAGTGGTGCATGTGTCATTTTTCCTTGTGGCCTTGGCTTCTACCCATTTAATAAGATAGTCAGTGGCAACTATGATATACTCGGCATGGGAATTCCTTGGAGGGGGTTAATAGGTCCCACAAAATGTAGTCCCCACTTTGAGAATGCATGCCCTCCCATAATGGGTCGTAGGGGCATCTCATCCCTACGTATGGGATACTAAGTACTTTGACATACATCACATCATTTTACATATGTGTGGGCATCCATATGTAGAGTGGGCCACCATAAGCCTCAAAATAGTATGGCCTTGATAATGCGATCAGGTCCAAAATGGGCTCTTGCTGTACCCTTGTGTGCACCTTCCAAAAGGTTAAGATATTCACTTCTGTGCATGCATATCCTCAGATAATCATCTCTTCCTCACTTATACAAATTATCACCAATAAGCTTGTATTCTAGAGCCTCTTTCTCTAGGTTTTGTCTACATGCTACAGTCATGTTCTCTGCAAAAGTCTTTGTCTTTAAGTAAGTGACTAAAGGTTCACTCCACTCTGACTTTAGGGTCACCAGGTATAAGATGGTGTGTTCTATCGGGGTTCTATTACAACACTTCGGACATTTGTCGCACAGTTGTCGAACATCTTTTTCCATTGCCCGCCAATACAAACCTAACCTTTTAAAGTTCAATAGTTTTGTTTGTTTAGAATGGTGTTGCTCTAGTGCACCTACATGTGCTAATTGCGACCAATTGTTATACTCTAGTTCTTATACACAACAAGCAAGAATATTTTCATGGTCTTGCCTATAGATACTTCCTGCAAGGATTCAGTATTTTTGTGCTCTCACTACCTCCTTTTCTTGGGTTCTCACTTGAGGATTCTTAGGTCCATATGTCAATATTGGAACTAACAACTTGGACCATTTAGGTACAATCTTGACATTGAAGAGATAAGCATCAGGTAGCTCATCTACTACCCCAGTAGCTGCTTCTTCAAAAGTTTCCTAGAGAGATGGTCTACTCTCAAGTGTTTCTTACCCTTCTTCACTACAACTTCAAATTCATACTCCATCAATAATAGAAACCAATGTATTAGCCTACGTGTGTTACATGGTTTGTTTACTAAATACAAGAGAGCTTGGTGGTCCGTAAAAAACTTAAACTTATTTGCCAATAAATAATGGCAAAATTTCGTCACAATATAGACCATTCCTAGCCCCTCTCTCCCAGTAGTGGTGTAATTCCTCTCCATAGCGTTCAACTGCCTACTGACATATGGGATTGGTAAATCTATCTTTCCCTCTTCTTTGGGTTGTCCCAACACACATCTTATGGCATGATTGGAAGCATCTACGTGTACATGAAATGGTTTATTCCAATCAGACCCAGGAGATAATAGGTGCAAAACACAATCGTCATTTTAGCTCACTAAAGGAACTCTTGCATTCTTATGTCCACTCAAATTTTGTTAGCACGTTCTAGAGTGGCTTAGCAATGATTGCATACATGTATGAATCATCAGTAATAACTACAATGGCCCATAAATGCTTGTACTTCTTTTATGTTCTTTGGCCTGGGTGATTCGTTGATTACACGTCCTTTATCTTTATCCATGGAGATTCCATTTTTTGAGACTATATGACCAAGTATCTTGACTTGTCTAGCCATAAAAACACACTTCGCAGGGTTTAAATAGACTTGATATTCTCAAAACTTATTGAAGATGCGTTCAAGATCAGGAATATGATGTGGTCTATGCAGAAAGTGAGCACACAAATCATCCACATACACTTCTAGGTTCTTTCTTAGATATTCTTTGAGCACGTGGCACATCAACCTTTGGAAAGTTGTAGGTGCATTTGTCAGCCCGAATGGCATTACATGAAATGTAAAGATACCCCACTCAGTGGAAAATGCCATCTTATGTTGATCCTCAGTGGCAATGGTGACTTGGTTATAGCCTGAGAATCCATCAAGGAAGCTATACACTTCCTTGCCTGCAACTCTTTCTAGCAGGTGCTCTGTAATAGGAAAAGGGTAAGTGTCTCTAATGGTAGCAACATTGACTTTCTTTAAGTTAATTCACACTCTCAGTTTACCATTCTTCTTAGGCACAACTACAATGGGTGATACCCATTCGGTGTGTCCTATTTTGTAGATGAATCTAGCTTCTATGAGTTTGTCTATCTCTTCCTTGAACTTCAATGCGTAATTGTCATTATACTTATAGGGCTTTTGCTTGGTTGGTCTTGCCTCGGTGCTCATGGGTATCCTATGGGAACATATATCAAGATCTACCCCTTTCAAATCCTTATAAGTCCATGCAAACACATGTCTATACCTCTTTAGTAGATTAATCAAACTTTCTTCCTCTTCGTTAGTCAAATCATGTCCTATGTACGTGCATTGTTCTTCTCCATCCTCGATTGCTACTACAACTTTCTCTGTGGTTTCCTTATTGTCATAAGCTTCCCCCGCGATTTTGTCTGTTTTTGGCATTCTGATCATGATTTTTCGGTCTTCCACTACATATTTCCTAAAGTTTCTAGCACTTCCATCAACGGTAACTCTTCCTCAGTTTTCACGTTCTTTTCCTTCCTTATTTTTTGATTTTGTTGTTCACGACTTAAATTATCCTTTTCCTTCCTAGGGCTGGTGAGGTCAGGGGATATGGCTTCTACCCAACCTAGAAATTCTTCTTCCGATGAACATTGGAGTCTGTCTGAATATTCTTCTCATTCCTCATCGTTCACTTGCTTACTCTGTTATGAGATCTCTCCTTCAAGCTTATCCACTTCTGTTTCTTCCCCTACTAGGTTTAGAATGAAGATGGATATATCATAGCCATCTTCATCAGAATGGGGGGTCCATTGTTCTTCATTAATTGCTATGTCCATAGTTGTTAAACTATGGACATAGCAATAGGGTTGGAATTCTCTTTCCAACCATAGGGTTGGAATTCTTTGTTTGGGAACACTACTCGAACATACACTAGGTCCTCAATGGGTCTAGAGGTGTGTCCTACTCCTGACACTCTTGTCCTTACACACTCCTCTTCCTTGGCTATGATTTTAGACATCCAATGGTGTGTATCCTCATGCAGCCATGATGGATCTGATGTTAAGGAATGTTCCGATTCCTTCTCATCTTCGTTCCTATGTACAATATTCCATTGCAAAGGTGGTACATCCCTATGTGAATAGTCTGTGAGGTTCACTTTCATGGTCACTCCTCGGTGTTGTTAGTACAAAGAGTTTGTTCCCCAATCTTGTACAACCTACAATTGTCGCATGAAAGGCTTAGCTAAAAGTATCTCATATGCTTGATTCTTTCCAAAATCACATATTGCAAAGGTGTTATCCAATTCTACTACACATGTGGATAGGGTAATTCCTTCCAATAATCCTAAGGGTCTTTCTATATGTCCATCTGCCATCTACAACCTCATCCTAGTGGGTCTAAGGGTTGGTTTTCCCCAATTTTTCTAGAGAGAAGTGGTCGTGATAGATACTCCTGCACCTCTGTCTAGGATGGCTTTGCTAGTGTAACCTTTGTACGTAATGGTAAAATAAGCATTACCGTCCTCTCCTTTGCTCGCATATCCCACTTTATCTAGGGGTATTTTAGGTACCTTTCCTCATGCACTTGGTCTAGAGGAGGTTGTGGCTATTTCCGAGAACTGGTTTGCTACATGTTTCCATAGTTCTGGTTTGATCTTCAATAGCTCATCTAGAGTCAAATGGCATTGAAATTTACTATTCCTAATGGCCTCTATGTTCTTAGGAAGAACTCAGCTCTCCACCCTCACTCCAATAGTTGGGGCTTTCACTTGAATTGAGCAGTATTCCCATGGTCCAAGGAAGTGAGGTAATTCTTGCAAAGATTTAGATTCAAAACTAGTGTGCTCACTAGGCCAATCATCCACTTGATCTCCATAAATAGATTGGATATCTACAGGGAACTGTTCTCCTGACTCATCAATCTCGGGTATAGGTGGTCGTGATTCTCGTTCCTGCCTCCATCTTTCTTCTTGAATCTCTTTCAAGATGGTGTGGGAATCCGTATAGCCCATTTGATGATTTTCTAAGTCTGACCTAGCCCTTTCAAATAGAGTGGTCTTCAAAGGTTTCTCTACGTTAATTTATGTGCTAGAGCTAACTTCTGTGGTGTTAGATGCTACTTTCCCTAGTCTTTCTAGTAGTCCTTGAAAATGTAGCTTAGGCCTAGCCATTACTTCCCAATTGAGGTATTGTGATGCCTCGAACATTGCCTAGGCTAATTCAACCATTTACATGCACAATTTGGTTCTCTCTATTTCTAAATTGCCTCGAGGGTAGTTCTTGCTGGATTCTCCTACTTTTGGTCCTTCTTGTAACCTAGCTTGATAAGCTTTGAACATCATGTCAAGGTTTTTTGAGATGGGGTCTGCTAGTACTGATCTTGATTTCGAGGTAACCACTTGTGGTTCAACCTCTTTTCATGCCATTTCTAAGATTTTGGCTGTGATTTCCCTTAGGTTTTCGTCTAAATTGTTGATCTTTACATTTTCTCTTATGTTGCTCTTGTGACTCTTTCCAGGTTTTGGTTTTCTTTCCTATTGATTCTCCTACTTCGCTGGCTTCACCTATTTTCTGAGGGTTTTTGGTTGCATTTGCCTTTGTGCCTAGGCTCTAATTACCACCAATGGGTATGTAATGGGGTATGGAACCTTTGGTGTGTTGCACAGTCCCTATCATGTTGATGGGCATCACTTTCATAGAGATATTAGCAAGGTTCTTAGGGAAATCTCTTATAAAGTGATCTTTTCCACATTCGAGACAGAAACCTTGAATATTGAAGTATTGCGACTGCACTGTAGTTGCAGTGTGTGGACAATCTCATATGAAGTGGTCTCCTTGGCATTTAAAGCATGGTCCTGTGGGTACATGTTGTCTTAGTTGTCTAGCCTATAGTCTCAGGTTGGGGTTTGTATACATGACCTGATCATAATCGAGTTCCCAATTTTGCTCAAACGCAGGGTTCTCATAGTAAGGGTCTAAATTTTTTGGTGACTTCATGTAGAAGGATGGTGGGCTATCCACATGGCTGGAGTCAAAATTTTCTACATCAGGGTCATTATCTGTGATCAAAGAGATTGTGGGTACTAATGCCATATTTGAATTCTCCTCTAGATGGCATACTTCACCGAAACTACATTGGCAGGGGGTGGAGGTTGTTGTCCTAGGACAGGTTCAGGTCTTGGTTGTGCTTGATATGGCTTTGGGGAGTTCTAGCTCATCTCTTAATTTATCTTCTATGTCTACAGAGATACGTAATCATTGATCCAGAGTTCTTGGTTCCTTCAAGAACATGTATGACTTTAGCTTAGCGCTCAATAGACCATCTATGAACAAAGCTATTAGTTTCGCTTGAGTGGGTATTCCCAATGCGAGGCATGTCTCTATGTGATGTCTGAACCTTCGACCAGCCATCCTCACTATCTCTTGAGGGGGTTTTTTGAATGTGTATGTAATATAATCCTAGTAGGAGATGGTTGAACCATGCCCTAAGAGAGAGGATTAGGAAGTAATCCTCAACCATGGCTTTTGGGGCAAGTGGTTAGCCCATCACATTTCTAACCAAGAGGTTGTGAGTTCAATTCCTTACATTGGTATCAGAGCCTATGAAGTAGGCTTGGGCAAGGTGGAATGATCCAATGGCCTCTAAAAAAGGCGCTTGGGCATCCTCCATGTGAAAGGGTAGGAATTGTGGAAGGAGCATGCGTCGGTTTCAAGGATGGACCTTACAATGATTGGGGTGTATCTCTCAATCCATAGGTCAGATTGAGGCATATAATATACCATTGGAAAGCTCTCAGAACGAATTTTCTAATGAGCTAGGTTGCAAGTGTGAATTCCTTGGAAAACCTTGGGTGGAACTTGATTGAGTGTTCAAGATACCAAGCATGGGTGAGAACAAGGTTCAAGACTGAGGTTGAGAACAAGGGCTCGAGACACCAAAGTTGCGAAGAAGAAGGTACAAGACACCAAGGTTGAGAGCAAGGGTTCAAGAGACCAAGGTTGCGAACAAGCTTCAAGAAACTATGCGAGGTTGGGGGACATCAATTCAAGGGCACCTAGGGAGTTCAAGGGGCTGATCACCGAGGCTAGAGGGATACAAGAGTAGATCATTGAGGATAATGATCGACCAAGGGGGGAAGAATGTAACATAATCCTAGTAGGAGATGGTTGAACCACGCCCTAAGAGAGAGGATTAGGAAGTAATCCTCAACCATGGCTTTTGGGGCAAGTGGTTAGCCCATCACATTCCTAACCAAGAGGATGTGAGTTCAATTCCTTACAGTGTGTATCAATGAAGACGTGTTGTGTCTGATTCCTGTTTTGGAAAACTCCATAATGAAGGACTCTATCATGTGGTGGATGTCTCTAAATTGGTGCTGATGCAATGGTCAAAACCAATCCAATGCATCACCCTTTTGAGTGAGTCCAAAGGTATTGAATTGTGTGAACATGTCTTCAACTTGTTCAGCCTATAACACTTGTTTGAACTCTACTATGTGTTAGTAGGGATCTCTAGATCCGTCTAAACAATTCTTCATACCCTTTACTAGTGTAGTAGGTCTCAAAGTTCTAGGGTGGTCTCTTAGCCTAGGTATGGGAAAACTGTCCCCACCCATGTGAGCCCTATGATCCCTAACTGGTTCTCTTTTAGCCCTCCTACTTTTGGTAGGGGCCCTCTACCTTCCTGCACCATGGATGAAAATACTCTCTGCACCTTCCTTGTTCTTCTCTCTATGTCCCTAAGATGTGCTGATACCCAAATTATCCTTAGATACTTGCGATCTTAGTAGTGGAAAACCTAGTTCTCCTCCCCATGTATATGATGACGACCATGTTCTGTGACCGTATACACTCGTTGTGAGCTGTCATCTAAGTATACTACTTTCCTCAGAACCTGTAGGTCCTTTAGTTTGTAAATCGTGTTTTCTCTTGCAGTAGTAGAATGCTCTAGCCTATATCTCCAAAAGGCTTCATCGGTCTCCTTATTCCACAATAGTTCTATACTCCTATTGTCTTGGGGCATCCATTCAGGAATCAACACCCTTGTTAGCATAGATTTTCCTCTCAGTGTTCTAGGTTCCTCAATCTCTTTACCATGTCCTTTGACATCTATGTCCGCAGTTTCTACCATCTCTCCTAGTTCATTCGTTGAGTGGGCCTTAATTGCTACGATATACATGGTCCCTTCTTTGTCTATGTAAGCCTCATTTTCAAACTTACTGGCTAGATGCTCTAATCCCATAGGTTGTTCAAGGTTAGGTCATTGAATTACTAACCTACAAAGGCCATCTTCATATACTCAGGGACCCAATCTATTCGTATAGATATACTCCAATTGAGTATTGTAGGGTCCCTCGGTCTTCTCTAGATGGGCTACATTAAAGGACACCCGTAGTCTCCCTGTGTTGACAGACATATCTAAGTCACTCGTGTCTGAACTAACCTCATATGGATAACTACCTAGCTTTTGAGCCCACAATCATGTTGTAGTTCTCATGCTAGCCTCAGAAGATCAAACACTCTACTTATCACTTTTCCCTAAGTATTTTCTAGATCTCAGGTTCATGAATCCCAATCTCACCTTATCACGCTCACCCCTTTGATTAGGTCAATCATTTAGTTCTTTGTGTATTTTCTTTAGAGGTTCTTTTCTTTTTCAAATTTATCGCAAGGAATCGTTTTAATATGTTTGATTTTAATTCATTTGAGTGATGCTTAATCAATTCACACAATTCCTTTGGGCTTGATCCCTACACCCACTTGCTCCTTCTCTCGTTGGCCACTTATCAATCAATGAGCTAAGATGAATCCTTGCTATTTTAGGGTTCCTAAAAACACTCCATTGATCACAATGTATATTAACTCAAAGAAATCACCAATTACAAAATGGAAATTCCACTTACAACATTCTCCTTGACGTTTGAAGCGATTATTCTAGTTTTGCCCAAGATTGCGAGGTGCTTGTCTGCTTCTCCCTTTTCCCTATGCCATACACACAAGGTTTCACAATTAATGGCCAAAAATACCCCAAAAAACTGAAATTATTTGAAAACCCCTAATTTTGGCGTTTTGTCAAATAGTCGCAATGGTTAGACACAATCATGATGGTGTGCCACCGTCGCAATGGTGTGACACCCACAATGGTTAGAGGTCATGATGATCAGGCCTTATGATGATGAGACACAATCGCAACTCTCAAGTCACGAGGATCAGTTAGGATCGCGACTGTCAAGTCACGAAAGTCAAGTTGAAATGATGAGTGATAATCATGATGGTCAGATGACGACGGTCAAGGCCATGATGGTCAAATACAATTGCCATGATCAAGCCACGACGGTCTATCAAGATCACGATTGTCAAGCACCATCATGATGATGAGTCACCGTCCCGATGATGAGATGCGATCGTGATGGTGTGAGCCAATCACCGCAACGGTGAGTGACCGTCGTGATGGTCAGACATAGCCCGATGATGTGTGATGATTGGGATGGTTAGAAAATTATGCAATTTCATAAAACTGATCATGGATCTATGCAAGCGCTTACCTAAGCTCCTCCTTCATGCAAAAAGTTTCCCCAAATTCATACGTTGGACTTAGAATCACGATGGTCAGCTTCAACGACAATTTCTTGGAGAAAAATGGAGTTTTACCTATGTTTCTTGCAAATCCGTGGTGTCTAGAGGCTGGCCTATAAGATTAGTGCACGAAAAAGCATGAACACACACCTTCAAAATCTCTATCTCACTCTCACACACACAAATGAGAAAAAGAGAAGAGAAAGAGGGAATATGAAAGATGTTTGATGATTTTCTGGAGTTTGAGATAATGATAGGGAATGATACTAGAAGAAAGGTGGAGTAAAAGTGTGTGAAAACTAAAAACAAACAACAAAACAACAAAGAAATTTTACCTTCCAACAATTTTCTCCAACATAGTTACCATCACATTCTCAACCTAGAGCTCTTCTCCAGCAAAGAAGTCAAATTTGTTGTTACTCTAGTACAATGGAAAGTACCAACGTGAGGGGTGCAGATCAGCCATGTTGCGACGGCAACCCTTCCATCCGGGAGGAGCTCCACAAATTCTGTTAGTCTTTGGGTTGGTCCACATACCACGATTGATATTTTGCCACATGATAACTGAGTTTTTGATCTCGATGAGGGGATGCCAAATGGGCATGAACTTCAAATCCCAATGCATCCTTATCCAAATCAGACACCACTTCTTATTAAGAGTGATATGAGAGTTTGTGTTCACCTTGATTCCTCGAATGTTTGACACATGATTTCCATTGTGCCACATAAGACCCTCATGGGATGGCGGATCATGCCCAATCAGGAGTCAGGTTTTTGAATGTTCCAAAGCAAAGCATCTACTCTACAAGCGAGTCCATTGTTCACTCTAATTTCAGGGTCTATGTCCTCAAGTCTGAACCACTAGCTAGTTTCTTGTTTCAGAGGTGTTTCTACGGTCTAAAACCCTTGTTCCAAAGTCTCTTAGCATTTTGGAGGTCACAGGGAGTGACCCCTCTCATGCATGAAATCGGGAACCATATTGAGTCATTTTGTCTGATATTGGCAGCCCGTTTCAAATCTTCTTTGACTCTGACGATTTGTTTGAACTTTTTCCAACTCTTCCAACAGGAGTGCACGAAGTTCAAGTCTTTAGGGGAAACCCAAATTGGGAGAATAAAAGCATAAGGAGGTCCAGGTCCTTCCAACCAGGGAGGCCTGCCAACATAATCATGTTCTTGTTCTTGAAAATGAGCTAGGTCCAAGAGATGTCACAATTGCACCAAGCCTAGATGATCCATTTTCTTGCTACCTTGTCAGTTATGCCTTTAATATCCATAATCGCCAGCGCTCCAAAATCCTTTTGTTTGATGCATGTAGACCATTTAATTTTGGGAACCCCTCTTGTACTGTTGTCCCCCATCCAAAGAAAGTTTCCACAGATTGTTTCCAATTTGATGAGCTCTTGATCTTTTGGTCCCTAGCAAGAGAGAAAGTAAATGGTTGAGGAGATGAGGAAGGTATAAATTACCATGGCACTACCCACAAGGTTGATATGCATGCCCTTTCAATCTGCTCACTTGTTGTGTAGTCTGGAAAGGACCCAATTCCATCGATGATCCATCGAGACATTAAATCCCATCGGAATTCCATGGAGGTAGAAGATGTGACCCCTTGGGATAATTTAGTAGCCATGATCAACCATACGTTGGGGTAGGGTTCCGATGAAAACTTGGAAAGCAATTTTGGAGTGGTTGATTTTGGAGCTAGACACCTCATAGAAGGTGTCAAGGCATCCTCAGAAGGCTTTAATGCTTGTCGGATCATTATACAAAAAATGCATTCATGTCATCTACAAAGAGTCCCATGATCATGTGACCATGGTTGAGAGGAAGAGAGAGACCTTTCAACTGTCTTGTTTCCATGTGATGTTGCATGAGATCATTGAGCCCTTCCATGGAGATAGCAAAGAGCAGAGGGGCCAATGGGCATCCTTGCGTAATATATCATTTTGATTTGATAGCCTTAGATAACTGGCTATTGATATTTTTTTGCATCGATGTATTTCCCAACAAAGTAGAATCATCTTAGTGAATTTCTTACTACAGTCGAGGTCTTTAAGAGATTGGAGAACAAATTCCCATTCTAGCCTATCGTAGGCTTTGCCGAAGTCAATTTTAAGCAATACAATGTCTTTCTCAGACTCCCCAACAAAATTGAGACCTTCCCAAATATCAATAGTAACTTCTAGTATTGATCTTCCCTTGATGAAACCTTTTTGGTCCCTAATAAGACACCTCTTCAAGTGAAAAGAAATTCTGTTGGAAATTACTTTCGTAAGAATTTTGTACCCTCTTTGAAGCATTGTGATTGGGCGCTAGTTTTCAACCCTACTCTTGTTACCTTTTTTATGGATAAGCTTGATGACACCATTGTTTAGGCATTCACGAAGGGCCCCCATGCCTAGAGCCTCATGCCAAACCAAGCACAATGGGGTGGCCATCAACTGTCTGAAAGACTTTAAAAATTCATTTGTGAGGCCGTCAAGACCCGGACTTTTCCCATTGGGGAGCGTATCGATAACTTTGAGAATCTCATTGTCTAAAATGGGTGCATCAAGGAGAGACTTCATGTTATGTGATATTCTCGAGGGAGAGACTCTCGAGGTGGTGGCCATACAATCCCTCTTGTGGGGTCAAAAAGGTGACAAAACCCTAGGAGCGAAGTAAAATGGTCAACAATATTAGCACTATTTCCTTCTTCCATTTTGCATTCAACCCCATTGCAACCTATCAATAAGGGAATAGAGTCTTTAGTTTGCTTCCTCTTGAGGATGCCACACATCTCTTTATTTGGTTTGTTAGCCTTGCCCACCCACTAATCTTTAAATTATACTTGCAGGTTTTTCCTTTGATTTTTTTCCTCCTATTTCAACATGGCTCTGAATGTTTGTAGGCCCATCAGGTATTGGTGGTTTCCTTCATTCACTTCCTCCCCAAGGTGCGAGAGCCTCCAATAAAGCTTCTCTTTCTACCTCCACAAATGTTGTGCAGCATCTTGTGGGTCCTAACCAAAATTTGAGGAGTCTTCTCAATCACAGCCCTCCATCATTTGGCCGGTGAGGCGCCATTGGTGAAAGCCGAGTTCCATACCGAGGTAATTTTCTAGTGGAGAGAGGGAAGGGAGAAAGACACGAAGGAAACATGAAACCAAGGTGCTTTTCTAAATTCGGTAATCGGCTTGAAAGTGAGAATAATAGGGTAGTGGTCCAATATGGTGAGGTCAATGTGTTGCGAGATGTCATGCTAGCCTCAATATCGGATAATGTTCTACGTAATATAGCTTCTATCGAGTCTTGCTTTCCTCAAACCATCCCCAAAGAATCCATTCATATATTTAATCTCCAGCACGTCCAAATGAAGCTCGATTTTGTACTAGATATCTTTCTCATGTCCATCAATGGTATGCCCCCTATTGTCCCACTTATCTGAAGGGTGTTCAACCATGTTGAAGTCCCCGCAAAGAATTGCATTGTGGGAAAGAGAGTCCAAAGAGACCCAAGTTTCAATCTGCTGTTAATCCTTGTTTGGGGCATACCTTGAGACCACAATGAACTGGAATGGACCTCGAAAGGAGGCATACATCCAACATTTTTCTCATCCTCACAAGAGTTGACAAGTTTGCCAAACCAAAAGTTATTTATTCTGATAGTTGCGCCATCGGCCCCCTTAGGGTTAGAAGTGGTAACCCAAACATGGTTTGAATAGATGTATTTCTATTGTTTCTGAAGATCCTCTCCTTTGATTTTAATCTCTTGAATACATATGAAATCTAGGTTTAGGCTATTATCATGAAACCACAGTCCAATAATAGCTTTTCTTGGGAGGTTAGTCAACCCCATAACAGTGAATGATATGATAATAATTGTTGATGGTTCCCCTCTTTGTGGAGAGGTTCTTTGTCTTTTCTCTTCTTGAGATCGTCTTTTCTCGTCAAACACAAAAGATCCTAACCACAAATTTTACCCTTAAGGGGGTTCTTCCATGGCATATCCAATGGTTATTTTTCTTTATGAGCCACCTTTTGCAGGAATGAATTTAGCACTTTTCTCTCGGAGTGTTGATCCAATAACAGAGCTTTGGCTATCAGGGTTGTCTTTGTTGTTAGTTGTGAAACCCTTGTCTTTACTAGTGGTATAGCCCTATTGGTTATCCTCATGGTTAGCTTCTTTGTTAGTGGTAGTCTTCAAGGTTTTACCTTCGCTATCTTCTTCATAAAAATTCCCTCCTGGAAAGTCCAACTCATTAATCTCCTTTTCAGGGTTGCAGTACAAGTTTTTAAGCGGGGCCACTACCATGGTGGTCCTCTCACCGGTCCCCTAGAGGCTTATTTTCCTTTTACGTCTAACTTCCTTGAATCCTTCTAGATCTGTCTCTGAGGCCCTAGTGTCTTTCTACTCAATGAAAGGCAGACAAGCTTGCACCTTAGAACTTATCTGATCTTTGGCGGCTTCTTGGCTCTATTTGCTTTTAGAGTGTTCTATTTATACATTAGCCTAGTTCACACATTCCATTTACAATTGATGACGTATAAAACTTAAATTGCAAGTTGATGAAATAGACTCTCTAGCCGAGGCTATTGGAGAGGACACAGGGAGCATATAAGGAGCCATTTGACTGAAGATACTAGAAATGGAGTACTCTAGCTCGATTGATAGATAATAAAAGCGCTCAACTTGCAAAAAATCAAGGAAAGTTTTTTTTTTGGAGGAAGGGGATGTTTGCATACATTCCGTCAATAAGGATTTGATCTTATTTAAGCGCCCAAATCTAAAAAATTCAATATTTTGGCTAACAAACAGTCTCAAACATGCAATGTTCTTTGCCCATTTCCATGATGATAAGACAAAGTACACCATTTTGTCTCCATCTACCATTAGCGATGTTCTCCGTCGTGCTACGGTCGAACGACAACGCGAGTGCTCAAGTCAATGAGAATGCACGGACTGCTCAAGTCATCCATAAAGGTGATTCTACATTGATTGCGCTCTTACAATTTAGTTGACGCTCTTACAATTTAGTTGAACTCACAGCAAACTATCGAAAGCTAAAGGCACAAGCTTCCATCGAAAGAACTCAGCCCAAAACCTTATCAAATCATTTCAACAAAGTCCTCTAACTTAGGAGGCAGACGTTTAAAGAAAGATGGTTCCTACATCCTCGGGGCCAGCTTCTCTTGTATAACTCTAGCTTGTATCACTAATTTTTTGGAGTCATCTCGTGGGTTTTCTTGTTCATTTAGACTATGCACTGAGTGCTCCTATTGTATCAAGCCAGCTCCTTTCTTGCTTCCTTGTTAGCTTTGAGTAGATATATGTATGTGTGTATGCAAACAATGCTTCACCTTTCTAGCCATACATTGTTAGCATTGTGTCATCTTCTTTATTTAACCATTTGACAAAATGGTTTTCTCATTGGATATATACTATGAGTCATTTTTAATAAGACCAAGTCTCTAGATAATTCTCTCCATAGTTTGAGAGAAATCGTCAAGATAGTGAATTATGGTGATTGATATCTCTCTTTGTGGAGGATCTAATTGAACAATTTTCCTTTGCATTGACAGCATTGTTTTTACTTTTTTGTTTCAATTTGCTATAGTTCTTGCTTATTCTTTAAAGTTTCATGGATACAACGGAAACCATCCTAAACCTTAGATTCCATATTGTGACTTTCTATTTCTCATGATTGGTTCAAAATTAGGTGAAACTAATCCTCCATCACATGGGAACATCCCAAAACCCTAAGATTGACTATCTACTCGCTTGATTCTAATGTCTAGAGGTCTTGTTTTGGATCACTCACATCATCGATGACATCACCAATTTGTACGCAGCCTTGAATACATATATAAGGAGGGATGGCCACATACATCCTCATTCTTGACAATGCTAGCCTTTCGAGCTCAACGAGTCACAATCTAGGAGAACATACTTTCTAGGTTCTAGTTCCTATTCTAGTCTTGTTTTATCTTCTAGTGTTGCCTAGACTAGTATCATAGAAATCTTGTCTTTTCATCTTGTGGTGTCGTAGTACATGATCCTCTCAATTTCTTTCTTCTATCCAATTCATCTCCCTCAAGCAAGTTTTTATATCCCACATATTTTGCTTCATACTTGTGGTCCTCGATTGTGGGATCTCCCATATCATCTCTCGTCCAATTATCCATACTAATCAATCCCGGCTTGTGAGATTTCTTGTAATAGTCTATTATTCTTGTATTCTTTCCCCTATCGAGGTAATCTTGTAATAAAAGTTATAGTTCTAAAATCTTGTCTAGCCTATTAAGAGGGAAAAATCTAGTGCATCCTTGACATTTTTTAAAAAGTGGCTTTTATCCAAGACCAAAATCATCGAGAATGTAGTTGAATGGATTCAAATTTCATTTGAGAGTGTCTAGCAATATGTTGAGGATCTACCTCATCGGCATACATAAGTCGAGATAGGACATATCGTGAATTTAGGTACACTCATCCAAGAATTTTTTGCATGCTTCAATAATTGGATGGTGATTGCACGATGTTCCGTGGATTTTTGCAAGAAGCTAAATTGTGGATTCACATGCAACATGATAGATACCTTGATGAGGGATCGAAGGTTGGTTTTATTGGAATCCTACTCTGTTATGAAATTCTATAATGGTTTGCCTAGTCCTTGAGAAGAACATGGTAGTCCTTCATCACTATGAGGGGTTTTCCTCAAGTCTCACTACCACATTTGGAGATGCAGAAACAAGTCAAGTAGAAGAAAACAAACTCAAAAAGCTACATCAAGGTAACATCTCTGCCTCCAATGATTCTTTCACATAAAAATTTTATGCAATGGTTGCCTTTAATCTTTCTTATGAAAATGAGCCTATTTCTTATGATGGACTATAGAATAAATAAAAAAAACGATCACTATTATGCTATCAAACCATGATGCGATCATGAAGAATTCTACTTCGTTTTATGTGACTTGCCGAATTGGAAAAAGTCATTTTCACTAAATGGATATAGAATTGAAAACATATGATTAATGACATAACTTAAATGTATAAGGCTAGGCTTGCTTCCAAAGGTTATTCTCACAAAAATGGAATTGATTCTAAGAAGACCTTTCTCCCATATTCCAAATGACAATCTTTCATAGCATTTGCACATTTGCAACGCATCATGGTTGGAATGTACATTAGTTGAACATCAAAATTGCAATTCTCAGTGGTTATTTGAACAAGGAAGTGCATGTATTTTTCCTCATGGTTTCGTGCAAAAGGGAATGAAAAACAATAGTATGGAGGCTGAAAAAGCCATTGTATTGATTCAAACAAGCACCCTATGCTTGATATGAAAAGATAGATTTGATTGAGAGAGAAAGATAAAATGTGCATGTCCACAATCTAATTAAATCATATAGTGTTAATTGCACTATATTTAATCTAGAGACAATATAGGAAGTTCAATTGAAATTATAAAACACTGATGAAAAAGTGAATCATTCCATTAAAGTGGATTAGATGAGGAATATGTAACATTTGTGCATGAAAGACATGGATCATAATTCTACTCCGCTGAAATAGTTTGATGCACCCTTTTCTTAGTTTTGAGCTTAGAATATAGAAATGAATGATGAGATGAAAGAGTTCTTTGTTATCCCCTCTACAAGGATTGAATACTTTCTAGTAAGTAGCAATAGTGTAACCCATGCAAATTTAGGGTACAATGATAACTAAGGAGACCCATAGAAAGGCCACCACACATAGTGGAGATGCATTTTATTATGATAAGAGCCAATAGTGTGGTGGAAGAAAGATTAGATATATAGATGGTCATCCTATTAAGAACAAATTTCAATCACAAAAGCGAATGATATAATGCTTCCATTTCCACAAGAAAGATCATATAAAAAAAATATATCTAGCCTTGAATAATGGAAAAGGAAAACCAAAAGCTTATGGGTATGTTCAAGATTTGCTTCTACTCGCTATTTTAACATTGCATATAGAGGACATAAAATTTATTTGTTAGGATGTAATGTCTTGGCACTGGGTAGTGGTATGGACACTTGGATAATTCACATTCCCACATATGGCTACTTGATTCTAGTGAATCGTTTAATGTGATACCAGATACAGAGGCATTTTCAACTTATGCAAGAATGTATTTTGGTATGGTAAGGCCTAGTGATCAAGGTAAATTCCATATTTTTGGGATTTGTAATGCTATAGTCTAGATTGGTGATGTTTTAGAGCTGACTATACACAATTCTCACCATGTACCTAAGCTTTCTCATAATTTGATGTTAGTTGGACAATCATATGAAATCGATTATAATGTTGTCCTTTATGCTTCTTCCTTTTATGTATCAAAGTGAAACATTGTTATTGGTAAAAGAGAAGCATTTCGGAATGATGAATCTTGCTCATTCTTCTTATTTACACGTTTTCTCATTCTTTTATTTTTAAATAAATTAACATTGTGAGTATACCAAATAGAATAGAATTATACAGTTCATCTTATTTACACGTGTTCTCATTCTTTGATTTTTAAATTTTTGAACATTGTGAGTATACCAATTAGAGTAGGAATATATATAAAATTCATAGTGACTCTTCAATTCAATCACTAGGCATTACATTTATAGATGTGTGCTCCTATGCTCACTAGGTCTTTAATTGGTGAATTATACCATCTTTGATGATTCCGTTATCAAAGTATTGGTGTATCCATTAACTCTAAGGATGATATATTTTCTAAATTTATAAATGACTTTCTTTAGTGGACATTCAAAATGGAACCAAACTAAAAGAGTTTAATTCACATAATGAAGGCGAATTGACATCCTATGGGTTCAAACATTTTTGAGAATCTAGGGGAGATCATAGGGATCTTCAAGCTCCTTAGTCACCTCTATAAGATGTAGGAGAGAGGAGAAATAAACAATTCAAGATTAATTAGTGCCTATGTTGAATCATGCTAAACCTGTAGAAGACTTTTGGTTACAAGCTACGTTAAATGTTGCTTTTGTGACAAGTATATGAGCTAGTACAACTAAAGGTTTGAAAGTGGCACAAGGATTCTGAATAGGAAAAGGCCAACATTATGATAATCTTTGAGTGTGTGGTTGTGAAGCATATATCCATGTTCAAAAGAATCTTATACAAGAGTTAGATTAACATACCATGAATTGCATTTATCGTTGATATGGAAGAGGTGTAGAGTTTGGATATACTTATGCAATATTGCAACATGTTGAATGATTAGAAATATTGATGTCATTTTTAGTACAAAAAGATTATTAAATAGTCCATTGAAGAGGAAGTGAGAAGTTTCATATTTTAAGGTGTTAGACCTCTTGATAATATTCATAAGAATCCGTAGAAAACTCTCTTCAAGAAAACAATACATAAAAGTCTACTTGTTCTCCCAATCAAAAACCATTGAGAGGATCTACTACACCTCATATCCACCTAAATGATTTGTTCTCGAATTATATTTTTTCATGTTCCATGTTGGGCATATGAATTATATCTATAAAGAAGCTATATAGACAAATGATAATGTAATTTAGGAGCATTCGATGAAGAGTCAGCTTGATTGTAGTCATAAGAATAGGACTTGGGTGTCAGTACCTTTTCTAAAGGGAAAGAGAGCTTAACCATGAAAATGGGTATATATTTAAAATCCACATAAGACTGTTCTTATCAAAATTATAAAGAATACTTATATGAAAAAGGATTTAAACAGCAATAAGTAACCAACTTTGATCAATTTCTCATGCTAGTGGTCAAGATGACTCATTATAGATGTTTCTTGGGTTAGTTAGGAAAGGGGACTTAGGCCTAGTCCAAACATATGTGAAGAGTCTTTCCCGGATGGAGATCTTACAAATGAGATTTTTATGGAACAATCAAAGGGTTATGTAGTTCTACACCAAGTGGAACTATTATCTAAGCTCAAAAAGAACATAACTCAACTTCAATTATCAACTACGAATTCGCATCAAACGTTCGATGCATTATCTAGAAGTCATCAAAGACTTGTCTCTCTTCAACTAGAAAAATGTTTTGCTGACATTTTACATAAATGATTAAGGAGATGGCAAACATATACTTGTTATCAAGTTAACACGTGATGGGAGTAATAAAAGCATATACATATCTCAAAGTTCTTAACTACAAAAAGTACTTGACGAGATAAATATGCATGATGCAAGGCCTTGATCAAACCATTGCCTACATATGTAAAGTTGAATATGAATGATTATCAGCAATCTAATGAATATAAGAATTTAATGCCCAAAGTTTCTTCTCCATATATGTTTTGTAGTATTATATATGGTATGTTGACTACTATCGAAGACATTCATTCAGAATGGGAGTTATGGGAAGAAAGATGTGAGATCCTAGAAAGAATCATTGAAAAGTAACAAAAATTGCTTTTAGATATGTGAGTGGCACTATGGCTATTTCTCTGTGCTTGTAAAGATGTAATGCATCCAAAGTTGGATACACACAATGTGAATATGCTACTAGTACAAACATTAGGAATTCTACTTAAAGGTACATTTTTTACTTTATTGGAGATGCTATTCCTAGGAGATCTCACCATAAAGAATGTAGGAGTTTTCTCAATTTATGAGTAGATTATACTGTAGGTAATGATGCATGTAAGGAAGTATTATGGCTTTCTAGATTTTCATGTACCATAGGCATACATCTTTATACCTCATTTAAATCTTGAGAGTTAGAGTGCTATTGCATCAGCTCATAGTTTGATATATCAGGAAACAACAAACAACATTGAAGTAAGATATGACTTCACTCATGACTTCTTAGCCACTAAGTGCAATTTTCTTCTAGAACGATCATAATTATGATAATGTATAAAGATAATTTGGCAAAATCTTCTAACGCAAGATAGCTCTAAAGACTATTCTTACTTGTACGGGTCAATTGATCTTAGCTTTCATACTTCATTGTATAATGTGTAACATTCCTATCTAGTGCTAGGTATAATGCATAATTAGATATTCTTTTTCCTTCTTTATTTATTTTGCCCCTTGGCCATCTTAGCCATATTTTCATGAAGAGGGAGATTAGTATCTATTGTTACCATTAATACCTATCTAGAAAGCCAAATGGCTACTAGATGCTCCTGTACATATTTATTCTAATAAAACATAAATTGGATTCATTAGCCAAGAAATATATTGAGACCGCCATTTGTGAAACAAGCATACAATGAAATCGCGCTCTCTAAATGTCTATTGTTTGTATGTTCTTATAAACCTTCCAAAACAAGTGTAGAAAGTATTTTTACTATTGACAAAGAGATAAGCTATTCTTTAAGCATTTAGGAAACTCCCCTTTAAACATTAGATTTTTTTTTTTTGTATTTTTAGTGCATCATTGTTCATATAAATATGGCCTCTCTTCACATTTCAAATGTTTCTGTTAAGAATTTTTTCTTTGTTTGAATTAACTTCTTTTACATCTTATGTGTAATTTATCTATATTTTTGTGGTATAGTAAACATTATCATATAGAAAACTATATTTAAAAAAATATATATACTAAAATACAATGCATTTCTTTTCTGTATGCTCTTTATCCATGTCTTGTATGTCTAAGTTCTAAAAGATTCTAGATTATATAGGCATATATGGAATCCATACATTATCCTCTGTATTTCATTTAACATAGGAGTGATCTCAACCATATTTAAAAGTGCATGACAAAATAAATCAATTTCGATTTCCCATCAACTAATGCAATGATTTCTTCCTTTTGTTTTTAGAGTATAAAGTTAGAAACTTAATGGTAAACCTTTGGGATTCTTATCTTAAATTTCATGGAAAGTAAATATCCACATAAAATAAGATATAATTTCAACCTATTTTCATCAATATAATAATGCAAAGTCTACATTCACTTTTCTTCTTCTCACTCTCTCTCAAATTAGATACTAAATATAGTCAATCATGGTCATAGAGACGAAACAACATAGTTTGGACTAGCTATAAAGGTTATTTTTTTAGGTTTATATTGATATGAAAGAATATATCTTCAATGAGTTACGTTATTTAATGTTTTTCCATAAATTAAAGATGAAAAATCTCCTCTCTTAATTTTTTTCTTGAAGGAAGAGATTTTATCCATCCTCCTACATAACATTTATACCCTACAAATAGATATAAAATATAGTGAACTTCAAGCTAGTTGTGGATATAGTTTGAGATTTTCTATATGTTTGCTCCAATTTCTAGCTCCATAGTACCCAAGATATAAAAACAATTGCTTGTGGTTAACATGTATAATAAAAAACCCATTGCCTAGATTTGCAATCATCTCTTTTAATTCCTCTATTTTGTGGGTCATTTTTCTTTCTCAAAGACATCATTTTATATGCTTAGACAGCTTCTTCCTTGCCTCTTGAGTATTTAGAAATTGAAGGTCATTTCATTAGTGAATCTTCCAGTAAATCCATGAGTAGGACTTTTTTGGCAGTATTTTGCATGTAGACAAGAAAGAGAAGCTACTCACCTTTGAGAAGAGTTTTTGGATGAACAAATATGGGTTGTGAAAGAGGTGAATAAACTAAAATAATGGATAAAGGAAAAAAAAATTAAGAGAGGATTGAGAATCCAATGTATAAATGCCACCATAGTGCATCGATATAAGTGGAAAATGATTTCTTTCTTCATTGTATGTTACATTTTCCACATTTTAACACTTTTACCATTGGATAAGGAGATTCAATGATGACATTACAACACTCACAGGTCACCATATAGATCGAGAATACTTTCAACAAAACAAAGAGCATAAACTTGTAATTACCCATGAAAAATGTAACAACGTTCTCCCTGTGAGATAACCAATCCTTATTTTCGTTAGATCACTTTCTTCATGTTATTTTATCAAGAAAACTTCTCCGAGTAGCCATGTGAGACACGCATTGAACTTTTTGATTCTATACGCATATTGCATATATACATGCAATCCTATGAATGGAAATAAGCTGCTCTTTACATATTCATGTGTAAATTTATCTCTCTTTTTATCACATTGCACATGTCTATCCATTGCTCTCGTTGTTGCTCTCCTTGCCCATATTCTTTGAAGGGTATAAAACGTCTTTTTTTGTGGCATAAAATTTCGCCTACTAATACAACTTTGAAGGATGCTCAGTGGATAGATCAAGTGGAAGAAACTTTTGTGAAGTTGAGGATGTATAAGCTTATCTACAGCCATATTGTTGGCTTTTTAACAATGATCATGATGATTGGCATGGTCTTTATCCTGGATAATCTTGTCATTTCTCATACTGAGTCACTCTTTCTCCCACATAGATGCAAAGGAACTTATCTAGCGATACATGGCTTCTACATATTTATGTGCATTCAATAGCAATAGCACTTGAGAACTGTGTGCATGGAAGAAATGCTCCTTCATTCCTAAGTGACGTAGATTGTCAGATAATTCCGTGGAACGCATGCCTTGCACAATAGGCATTGTCTACATGCATTCAAACCTCTGCTCAAAATCTTAAACATTTTATGGGAATAGAACATATCATCGGGTCATGGGGACCTCATACATAGAACGAAGCAGCAACTCGGATTTATTTCAATACAGTATTCATCTTATATCAAGGCTTGATTTCCGTGCTAAGAATGGTGTAGATTATAGTTTGCATGATGAGATATTTGTTTTTTCCTACTACGATCATGCCGAAGTTTAGATCTAGTATGTCTTAGCACGATGGACTACACTAGATTCTCCTAGAGCATCCCCCAGAACTCCATGTTGATCTCACTATCACAAGTACAATCAAGAAAGAACATGGTCCTATTCGTAATATGTATAGATTCTACCATGTCTAGAAAGATTAAGGCTAAAAATTACCTTAGAAAAATTGATGAATAGTTCTACTATTAGAGACGAGTTTGATAGCAAGTAGAAGATACCAAATTCGAAGAAATTGTTGCACCTTGGCAACAAAGATGTATAGTAAAAGAAAAATGCAATGGGTCTTGGCTTAAAGACCAGTGGAACTTACCGATAATCTTCTTCTCCGTCTGTTTGATGAAAAATCCCATAGCACAAACTACTTCGAAGAATGAATTAATAGATACATTCAGATAGAATATATAACTCGCGTGTGGGTTGTGACACAAATTTGCAAATATATTTACACGTTCATTGAAAATACTTTTCACAGGTATTGAAATACAAGAAATGCATCTAGATCCTACTCGGTTCTCAACCTTTTTAGAGGTTTAAGCAATGAATTATGTTTAACTGTCGGGTTGACATTTTTCATCTTGTGCGGCTTTTTTCTGTTCTTCTAGACTTTGGGTTTTACTCACAGTAATCTGGAACAAATCGGCAACTAACATAATTACCTTTTTCTTTGAATAGCAACAATAACAATGGGCATTGGATTGCAAACCGATGGAGCACAGAATCTTTGCAAACCATTGAATTACCTTATGGTACAGAAAAGTGGCATTTGTTGGCGCACGTCAGTCCAGTTGTAGTGAATCTTTGCCCGTTGAGGCAGATGCGGTGTTCAACCCCTGTAGCGGCAGCCCACATGTAATGGGCCTTAACTCAAACCAAACCTTTGGGCCTTATCCTCATATCGTTTCGGGAAGTCTTAACCTCTCCTTTGTAGGATAGGGGGTTCCCATGGGTGCTCTCTTGGGTACTACTCCCGTTCACTTGTACAATTGTTTTTTCAATCGATTCAAGCAAAGAGAGATTCATCTTCGGATGAACTTTGTCTTTAAAAACAAAAAGTTGTTCACTTGTACAATTGCTCTTTCATTCAATTCAAGCAAAGAGAGATTGATTTGGCCTGAATTTCCTCTTTGAAGACCAAAAAATGTTGCTTTTGTGACGCTTGAGCATGCGGCTTTTTGCATGCATCTACTTTGTCAAACTTAGGCTCTTCCACTAGTATGCCGTTCAGCTTGTAAGTCCATGCTCTGTTGTTGTGATTTATGAATAGGGTCTTTAATCGTTAGTTGAGAAAGAACATTACATAAGGCATGCAAGGCGAAGTTATGCTATTCAGTATTTATGAGCTAAGGAAATAGCAAAAGCAGTTTGGCATGCAATGTACAATGACATTTATTGCTGACATGTACTCAAATGTGTCGATCTAGATTCTAAATTAACAATGCGGTCCGTTTGTTTTAATTGATTTGAGAATTTTCGTTGTCCTTCGACCTTCGCGGGAAGGAAAATA
Organism: Ceratopteris richardii; assembly: GCA_020310875.1. NCBI lineage: Eukaryota > Viridiplantae > Streptophyta > Polypodiopsida > Polypodiales > Pteridaceae > Ceratopteris > Ceratopteris richardii. Next base: position 76,638,883 of record CM035421.1, on the reverse strand, counting down.
TTGCAGATGCTCTGCAGACAAAATAGTAAACTTTGCCTTATCATCACGGACTTGCGCAAAGAAGTTTGCATTCTCTATAATGTTCGTTAGCTAAAGCATTGAGTTTTCTGGGTGTAATGAGACATCTCCTTCCAGAAATAGCAAAATACGTTGTTTGATATCAGCAAGGTGAGCACCGGTATTGGCTATCAGTAAGCTTCCATTCGTCATCGTGTAATGGTATCAGTGAAATGGGTCCGTATGTGCTTTCTCTGGTGCCTTTGAAAACCTCAAATGGACGGCTTTTTCTTCAACTTGCAAATTAAGTTTTGCATGTCATGCATTGTGAGTCGAATGTATGAAGTGCACAAAAAGATAGCCTACAATGTTCAAAGAAATGCGTATTCTCCTGAAGTTCCAATGAACAATAACGTTATACCAAACTGGTACAGAGTTATGACTGAAACTTTTAAAAGACATGGTATGAAGTACTGCGAGCTAATGATCGGCGCCATCATCATTGCAATAATATTTTTCCATCTGATAGAATTCAATGATTTCTTAAATTGTTTGTAAAACAGAGAAGCGTAGAAAAGTCCGCATGAGACTTTCTATGGAAAATTCTGTTACTAGTGTACATATATTTTAACTTAGCTTTATAGGTTTTTACCCTTTTCTTTACATATTGTTTCCACGTACTCCATAATGATCTGTGGGTTGAGTCCAGAGCTAAGAATTATAACTAAACAATGGGAATTGTTTATTTTTGCCATAATGGAGGATCTTTCCCATCTTCTTATTAACTATTGCCATGCTCAAAAAATTTGGAGACTTCTGAGTGGTTACTATCATGGTGCTGGTATCTAGGAGGTTGGTTATTAAGAGATCATAATTGGTTTGTGCAATAACATGGACGTTGTTTTATGGACATTATGGAGACCAAAAATACTTTGGAGTATATGCGTGATAGGAACGAAAAGTTGTTCAACAATGAAAAGAAAGACTTCTTGTTCTCATGCAAAAGAGACCTCATCAGACTCTCTGAATACAATAATAATGCTCTCAAAGAAGTAGCTATTAAGGTCTTCAGCTTATAGAATATGCTTCAAGGTACCAATCATCAATGGAGAAGAACTCTGTTATCTTTGCACTCAAGTTCTTGATTTTAAATGGCTAATGTTGTTAATTGATTGCATCAATTTTCTATACTTCTTTTTTAGGTCTTTTTTCCCTATTGTGGCTGTTGTGTAACTTAGCGCCTATGTATGTTCTTCCGGGAATATGGATTGTCTATCATAGATTATCTCTGCTGTTGTAACCTTGAATTGGTGGGGGCTTGCTTCATGTACTTTTGTAAGAGTTCCCCTTATGATATAATTCCTATCTTTTTTTTTATATAAAGGAAATTTGGCATTAACCTACTCTCCCGGAATTGAATTAATTAAAGAAAAGTAAAAGAGAAGGGGACTAGTGCCCACGGGACCCCTGAGTCCCACAAAGCACGGGAAGCTTTTACAGAGTTTAGATGGCAATACAAAGAAGGTTAATCACACTGTCATCATCCTCATGTGGGGCACACTTGGTATTAAAAGGGGGGAAACTTCCGTCACGTCCTCTTTTAATCTCTTTTCAGGTTCTTGGGGATGGTAGGGGTCTGACAACGCAGAGGCCCTTTACTTAATTTTCCCAATTAACTAATTACCCAACAGTAATTATACGTCCAGACATTAACTTCTGTTACACAGTTATAATCCTCCGTTTACGGTATCCTCACACCGTAAATTAACATGCGGTTATTCAATCACACAATCGAACAGACTTATTAATGTTACGACAGTATTACTGTGTAATAGTAAATTACGGCAATCAATAAGAACAGACTTAACAGTACTTCATATATCTGTAAACTCTGCACTACGACATCTCCGCAAGGTCGCAAGTCCCCCAGATAGACAGTCTGGCGATCCCGTCTCCTCTACTGCCAAAGAACACCGTAATGTCTCTTCATTAATGAGTAAAAGGGTTACATCACTTGGCTACGCCCTTTCGGTGTGTGCGGTATATGAAAATGTAAAACTACATTGTGCCAATCCGGCGGCCTAACACTGGCACGCACAGTGGACTCAAACCCGCAAAGAAAATAACATTAAGGCTCATCTACAATGCCTTGTATATACATAGTTTGGGCTAGTTTAAAGGTTCTACTGATTTTCTGTTTTAATGAATCCAGCATCTGCTTTAAGATTTTCGGCTCCACCAACTGTGCGTCAGTTCGTACTAAACTCGCCGCAATAAGGTGACTCATCAAAGCATCGGTCTGCGTCTGCAAAAATGCTTCTTGCAAATAAAAATCATTGGCAATGGCTGCATCTTGGCTCAATCTCATATCAGCAATTTGACTATCTATTCTGGATAGTCTCTCTACTTGAAAGCCTAGCTGTTTTTCTCTACGTTCTAGCTCCTGGGCTTGATATTGAATTGTTTTATAATAAGCATCCCTTTCTTTAATAGTACCTTCCATGTCCTTCTTTATCTGAATTGTCCGGGCCATTTGTGCGTCCAAGTCTCCACTCTTCTACAATAGCTCAGCAGATACTAGCTTTAATTCCTCAGTGTTTTGAATGGCTAGATCTTCCATTAATTCTTGTCCTTTTTGGGTAACGAACACAAGAGATTCACGCGTTTTGTCAAATAAATTGCCCAAAGCAACCCGAGCATCTTCCTTATCCTGTACCAACTGATTTAACTGCTTGATTTCTTCATCACGAGCAGTTAAAAGAACATCCTTAACTTTTAATTCAGGCAATGCTGCATCTCTTTGAGCAATTAGATTATCTTGCTCTGCAATCCGAGCTTGAAGTTGCTGAAGTTGAACCTGCAAAGCATGGTTCTCTACCTTAACTGCATTTGCTTCTTCATGTAATGGGGCAATATCGGCCTCTAAAACATCAACTTTGTGTTGCAACTCCTATCGAATAGTATCGGTTGCCAGCTTCAATTGCATAGGTAACTGTTGAGAAAACTGAATCAAGAGTCGACCCATAGATTCAAGTTCATGAAACATCGCGGTTGGAGAAGGAAGAGCAGGAAGGGATTGGGATGTAGAAGAGAACGGATGAGGGGAAGGTGGTGGAGAGTAGTTGGGAGAAGAGGATGGAGAACTGGGTGCGTCGGGAACAACAGGTTCAATGGGGCCAATGGGCTCAATAGGGTTTATTGGTGGAGGAATGGGTATAAGAGTATTCTGCTTGGTCGCCACAGCCTTGTTGATTACGGCGACAATCATGGCTATCACATCGTTAAGAATTTCAGCAGCAATATCCATCATAGAGTCTTGATTCTGCTGATGAGAATCCTTCCGAGAAGAAACTTCGTCAGAGTCTTCTATGTGGGCACCTTGTTTCTGCTGCTTAATTGGAGAAGAAGGAATGGAAGAATCGACATGAATGGATGTAGCAGTATCGTGGAAGACTTCTTCTTCATGGCCAGCAGTTGATCCTTGCACCTGACTGCCAGAGGGGCTCACACATCTTCGTTTTCGGCGAAAAAGTTGCAACAGGTCAGCATCATCATCTTCCTCATCCTCCAACATTTGCGTCGATTCTTCATGTAATAAGAAGGGAGCGATTGGAGGGGGTTGCGTGGCTTGGATTGATGGAAAGAGAAAAGTGAGAATATGGGGTAGACGAGAACGGGGAAGGTCACTCTTAGTGATATGTGTGATAATCGCAACACATTCACGGTGAATGCGCCGGAAGTAAAAGGATGTGAAATTGAGAGTTTCATGGGACGCAATGTCTATCATCAAATAGAAGGGGCGAGAGATATCATAGGTGCGTTTTTGTAAATTCAAAATAGCGACTAAAAGTTGTAGAGCGGTACGCTCCGGTTCAGGTCTACATAGAATGGTGTACTCATTAGATGAGTGCTGAGGAAACAACTCTTTCATGGTGGGGATTGGAAGAAGTGGACCATTCTCCAATCCTTCGCAAGGAAGTCGAAAAGCATCGGCAAAAGAAGCTAAAGTAATAACGACGCGGGACGGTAAACAAACTATAGGCCAACTCTGCTCTGTAGCACGTGTGGTAGCGATGGCAGCAATGATCTACGCATGGAAAGGTTGACATTCCATTGAATGCCAGGGAAATTCAGCGAAACCCAACAAACCACGAAATACTCACTCACTTCAGAAGTGAGTCCTACACGGAAGGTGGCGACATTCGCTAATGCTTCCATGGCATGCACGAGTAATCAGAAGAACATAGAAAACAAGTAACGCACGAGCATATAAACACAATAGCGATTAACAAGAAAAGAGACAAGATTAAGTAGTCACACTGGCAACAGTGGGCAGTTGAATACCCTAATCATCATGCGGTATTGGAAAGATATCCGTCATAATTACAGCATGCATGCATGAGCAGAAACAGTAACGTAGGGCGGCGATTAATCATATTTTGATATCAAAACGAGGAGATTACGGTCTGTGGTCAACCGCAATATGGGGATAAAAAGAAAACAAGTGACACGCAAAAAAGACAAGGAACACGTCAGCGGTGATCAGGCGGTTGGTGATATGGGCGTAGCTTAGAAGCATTAATCACTTTTGGCAAGAGAACACCTGTTAAGGTTGCCAACCGAAAAGTTGCGGATCCCACTTGTTCAGCAATCCGGTATGGACCAAACCACCGTAATTTAACTTTTCCAGCAGACCGATTTGCTTTAGCATTGTAGAATAACACAAGTTGCCCCATCATAAACACAGGGGTCTTGAGGAAACGATCATGGGTACGAGCTTGACGAAGCTGAACTTCTTGAAGAACCATAAAACTTTCCCAGCGATGTTCATCCAATGATCTGAGGGCATTGAACCGAAATGGCAAAGATTCTTTTGACATCAATTTCTGAGCTAAGGCCACACGTAGGCTCGGCACTACTACTTCCATCAACGCAATAGCTTCCAATCCATAAGCAAGCTTGAACGGGGTCATTCCGGTAGCTACCTTGTACGTAGTCTCGTAAGCCCACAAAACTGCAGGTAGTAACTAGTCCCAACGTTCCGGACATTCCAAAAGCAATTTGCAGAGTATATTCAACAGAGTCTTATTGGTGCTTTCAGCCAGACCATTAGCACGTGGATAGTACGGTGAGCTGAATTTATGTACAGTTTGAAAAATCTGAGTCAGTACTTGCATTAAGTTGTTTGCAAAATGCGTTCCTTGGTCCGTCACGAGCTCCAGAGGTAATCCATAACATGGGCAGACATCTTTCATTAAATATTTTGCCACCGAAACAGCTCTGGTAGACCGTAAGGCCCAAGCTTCTGCCCATCTAGTGGCATAATCTGTACAAGTTAGTATGTATCGATTGTTGGTGAGGGCCGTTGGTGGTGTTATTGGGCCAATAAAATCTAGACCCCACTTTTGAAATGGTTCCAAAGGTAAGACAGGTTGAAGGGGAAAGAAGTGCCGTTATAATGGTTGTCCAAACCGTTGATAGGTATCACACTGCTGCACAAATTAAGTCACATCTTTGTACATTGTAGGCCACCAAAGCCCACTTTGTAGAATTTTACGGTGAGTAAGATCAGCTGCGAAATGTCCGCCCGAGGGTAATGAATGAGCCATAGCAATAACCGATTCTGCTTCATGTGGAGGGATACATCTAAGTAAAACACGAGTATGATCCATGTAGTACAGTTGACCTACAACCAACCGGAATGTTCGACTGTAAACTGCACGTTTCCGCCGCAGAGCAGGGGAAGTATGAGGAGGAAGACACCCGTCAGTGAGGAAAGTTAACAACGTATCGTAGTACGTAGGAGCAACAAGAGGTTCTGCAGATTCATCACTAATTGGTTTGGTAATGTAAATTGCCGGTGTAGTGTCATCAACCCCTACCGGAGGCTCACCGGAATCCAATTGAGATAGAAAATCCGCCAAAGCATGTGCTATGCCGGGTCGATGAATAACTTCATAGTCGAACTCCTATAATACTAAAACCCATCGAGCCAATCTCCCACCTAAATGTTGTTGCCGGACCAAATACACGAGTGCGGCATGATCCACGTGGAAGGTGAACGTTCGGCCTGACAAATAATGGCGAAACTTCTTCACAGAGTACACCAACCCGAGACATTCTCTTTCGGTCACTGAATAGTTTCTTTCAGTAGGGGCTAATCGGTGACTTGCATAATATACATGCCGAAACCATTTATCTATTTGCTACATGAGGACACTTCCAATGGCGATGTCCGATGCATCCACAAAGACATGGAACGGACGGTCCCAATAGGGTGGTTGCAAAACTAGGGCCTGTGTCAATAAAACCTTTAAATGATCAAATGCATTTTGGCACTCTGGAGTCCATTCGTACTGCTGCAAAGCGCTAGTCATAAGCCGATTAAGTGTTGTCACTAAATGAGGTAACCACCGTAAATGTCTGCCATGCCACCGAATTTGGCCCAGAAAGCACATAACTTCTTTCGGTGTCATGGGAACTGGTGCCTCCAACACGGCTGCTTGCGACTTTATCCGGATCGACTTGTATTCCTTGTTCAGAGATAATATGTCCAAATAGTTTGCCACAAGAGATTGCAAAAATAGATTTCGTCAGATTCAAGCATAATCGGTATTCACGACATTCTTCAAAGCAGCACCATAAATGATACAGGTGCGCCGCATTCTTACCAAATATGGAAAAATTATCCAAGTATACTTGCATAAAAGTAGTCAAGTAGGGTAAAAAGACTTCTTGCATACATCGGTGAAACATACTCGGAGTATTCCTTAACCCAAACCACATTATAGTACAAGCACAAAGGCCCCAATTCGTGATAAAAGTTGTTTTAGGTATATCCTGTTCTGCCATCCTCACCTGATTATAGCCACTGTAGCAATCCAGAAATGAATACATCTCGTGCCCTGCCACCCTGTCGAGCATTGTGTCCAAAAAGGGGAGAGGGAATGGATCCGGTATAGTGGCAGCATTCAGTTTCCGGTAATCAACACAGATGTGCAGCTGTTTATTTTTCTTTGGGACGATCACTATTGGAGATATCCATTCAGCATGCTCGATTGGGACAACAAATCCCACCTTCAATAATTGATCAAGTTCTGCTTTGACCTGTGCCACATAATTGGGGTTTATTCGGTAACTAGATTGTTTGATTGGCCTCGCCTCCAGTTTGAGCACTATATACCCGATGCTGATAAATCCACGGGTCCAGACCTTTCATATCTCGATAATCCCAAGCAAAAACATCAGAGAATTCACGCAGAAGTTGTATTAAATCATCTTGAAATGTCTCTGCTAAGCCTGCTTTAATCTTAACTGGTCACGGGTTGACCGTATTACCCAAATTATATGTTACTAATTGATCTTCCGGTACATAAAATTATCAAGGTTTTACGAGATCATCAGCTGACTACAAGAGTTGATGCAAGGTGGCTCCATCCATAGCGACACTATCATCTGCTTCTGCATCTCCGGTCACTGGTACAACCGTACAGGCTGCTGGACTCCACTTGTCTGCGACCGACTGGAGATCTACAGTACCTAATGAAATTAGATCCTTATTGTTCTTCAAGAACGCCTCTTCCTCATCGTCAGATAATCCATCCAGCATGTGGAGCAGCTCCGCTACATATGGTCATGCATGACGATAGCAAGGTTGCATCGCATCCAATTTAACTACATATTTCCGGTGGTTGTCTTTGAAAGTTAACTCCTGCGCTGACCAATCATGTACCACTTTGGCTTGCTTCAACCATGGTCGACCGAAAAGTAAATTGTAGTCGAGGCTGGATTATGGTAGTTCTAGGACTACAAAAGTCATTTTGAACGTGGTGCCCAACAAGGTAATCGGAATATTCCGTACTAGTCCCACCAGATGGACGCGGGATTGGTCTACCATTCGTACAAAAAATTGTAGAGGCTCAATTTGGGTCCAACCCAATTTCTTGCAGAGCGCTGCTGTTGCAATATTCACACCCAAACTGCCATCAATGAGCACTTGAGTAATCTTTTGGTTTTTATGCCAGACAGTGATCAATGGGACTGAATGATCCACCGTAGAATCAGTTTCCGATTGTATGGTGGCAGTCGTCGGAGTACATGAAGATCCGAGACTAACCTGCTGTTAAATTGTTGCCTGACTCCTAGCACTAAGGCGAGCAACTGTCCCAAAGGGAGTGTGATGGAAGCTTTAGATAGGATTTCCCACACCTCATCTATTTGGGTCGTACTTCTCACCGATTCTAATGATGATTCTAATGTTGTTGTGGCAGAATTTTGTTCATTCGATCTTTCCTGTAGCAGAGGAACCTATGTTACTGGAATTGGATCAGGAAATACAATCGGCTCCTTAGCTGTCCATTGACTAGCCTTTTCAAACATTCCCTCCTGCTCACGGATACGAGGCTCGAACACCTGAGCTGCTCGTTGCAACTGCTTACCTGATCTTGTCTGCACGATAGTTGCTTGTGACTTGATTAGTAAAATATAAACCATGTTGGTCATTGGATTTTGTCGCTCCTTCTTCCTTTTATCGTATTCTGCTGCTTCCTTGCAAAATCTTTGGATGTGGCCAATCTCGCCGCAAAAATGGCATCGAGGGGGTGGAAGAGAGGTACCCTCCGCTGATGTACTCGCCTGCCATCGATTTGAAGTAAAATTGGTGTTCCGTTGACCCCGGTAATTCCTATATCCTTGCGACTAATTGGTTCGCATATGTGGTGGCACCTAATGGATTGCTGGCTGACCTGGTTCTTGTATGATGGCGTTTACAGCTTCTCTACCCTGCACCTTTGCATTATATGCGCAAGTCTCCGTTGAGTGTCCTGTTGTGTTGCAGATGGCACAATACATCTGGTTAAGGACACATGTAGAACTGGTGTGCCCCGGATTTTTGCACTTGGTACAGTACATCTGTTTGGCCGGATCTTCTGCTACGTTCTTACTAGCTTTGAGCCATTCCAAGTCTTCCGTAAATCCTCCAACTTTGTGTTCCAATTGTAAGGCCATCGCAATTACTGCGTCCAACGTCATTCCGCCCACACAGCGAATGATCATGATTTGTCTTAGCTGTGCAGTCAGTCCATTAATGAACCATTGGGTGATAACATTGTCCGGTAGATTAGCATGTGCCGGAGGCAGCAGCCTTAAGTGGGTTCTAAACAATGTTGCGTATTCCTCAACACTCTGATGTGGTTTCTACCGATTATTCTACAAATAATCAAAGATTTCGGCCGGATTTTTCTTCAACCGGAACCTCTGTAAAAACTCATCTCTCACATCATCATAGTTAGCGAAATGATTAATATCATAGTCAATCAACCACGTGGCTGCTTCATTAACTAAAGTGGCCTGAAATACGATGGCCTTGTATGCCGGATCTGGTGGATGATTCAACACTGCATAGCTTATCTCGAATGTGCGGACATGTGCATGGGGGTCATCACCTGGAAATCTGTCGAACTTTGTGTAAGTCACTCTTGTTGGAATCGGTCAAACTCGTATAATTGGTTGCAGCTGCTGTTGTTGCTATTGCTGAAACTACGGTTGCGGCTGTGGGCGTGTCTGCTGCTGAGACTATGAACCACTCATAGTGCTATTGTGAGTAGTGTTGTTGTTATCTGTCTATTGAGGAGGTGTCTCTTGTCCCTCAGAATCTGTATTGGCAAACTACTCACCTTCCGGCTCAAAAATGGTGTTGAATTTCTTACTTATTTCCAAATCAAATAACCTGTCCTCGGCTTTGGTATCGAAACTAGAGAGGCTTGCCCCGAACAGTGGAGAACGTAATAAAGGTCCACCAGGTAGTACTGCACTATCACCGAAAAACTTCAAATTCCCACTAAATGGTACAGAACTCCGACCACAAGTTATCGAACTTTCATTGCACCAGGTTATCTTTTCACCAGAAACGGTCTCACTTGGTAACACAACTTTATCACCAAAAATAATCGGATTCTGACCACATAATGTCGAACCAACTACGCACTGCATCTCTGTACACTCATAAGTCACTGTACCTTCTTCAAAACGTACCAAAATCACACGGAAATCTATCGGAATCTCATCATGTGTCACTGAACCGGCACCGGAATCACTGCTAACTGGCTCCGATCCTTCTACCACTGGGCTTAAATGACCTATACTTCTACCTCCTGAGGGTGTCCCTAATAGATTTGGAACTGCCCAGGGATGCTGGTCTCTCCTATACTTTGGATATGACTCGCCGGACCGAGTAACCGGCATATATCACTTCTGCACCGCTTGCCTTACGCACTGCTCCACCTTTACTGATTATTCTCAATCTATTGCCATCTTCCCACAGATGGCGCCAGTGTTTAAAGGGGGGAAACTTCCATCACGTCCGCTTTTAATCTCTTTTCGGGTTCTTGGGGATGGTAGGGGTTTGACAACGTAGAGGCCCTTTACTTAATTTTCCCAATTAACTAATTACCCAACAGTAATTATACGTCCAGGCATTAACTTCTCTTACACAGTTATAATCTTCTGTTTACGGTATCCTCACACCGTAAATTTTATTCAATCACACAATCAAATAGACTTATTAATGTTACGACAGTATTACTATGTAATAATAAATTACAACAATCAATAAGAATAGACTTAACAATACTTCATATATCTGTAAACTCTGCACTACGACGTCTCTGCAAGGTCGCAAGTCGCCCAAACAGACAGTTTGGCGATCCCGTCTCCTCTATTGCCGGAGAACATTGTAATGTCTCTTCATTAATAAGTAAAAGGGTTACATCACTTCGCTACGCCCTTTCGGTGTGTGCGTTATATGAAAATATAAAATTAAATTGTGCCAATCCGGCGGCCTAACATTCGTTTTAATATTGTTATTGATCAATAGAAGCACTTAATGATGCCTGAAGGGGGGGGGGATTTCTTACAGTTGTCGATCCTTTTGCCAAGGAGGAACATTGATGTCTCAATTGCCCACTCTTTGGGGGAGTCGTCAAAGTTGAAAGCACATCTTTCCTCCCAGATTTTCCATAGTACCTCCCCTCTAATTGCGTTCCAAAGAGTCGCGGAGTAGTCGATCGCTTCTCCTAGCAAATCTTGCTTCCAACTCAGATGTTTCTGAAGACTAATTTTCTTTCCAACCGTCTGCTAGAGCCTATTGGAATTGGGACAGCTAAAGAAGATGTGAAAAACATCTTCGATAGACCGGTAGCAGCATTTGCACTAGGGAGGTATCCCACAAAATTTGCTAGCCTTAAGGTTGGTCCAAATTCCACGATGAAGAATTTGCCATGAACATCAAAGAAACGATTGATTATCACGTTAACCTCAACAAGAAGTGGTGCCTGTCATGGATGTGGCTTTGGTGGGACATGACATTCATGGCTATCTGGCACCCCCTCATAGATATAATTCCTATGTTTTTTTTTTAATAAAAAGAAGTTCGGCCTTGGCCTATTCTCCCAGACTTTACTTAAAATAAAGAAAAGTTACAAGTGAATGGGACTAGTGCCCATGGGACCCCCCAAATCCCACAATGCAGTGGAGGAGAATGGCAATTTCAAAATCCTCATTGACCTTATCAGTTTCGATAAAACTACTCGAGAAGTCAAAACCAGCTCTTTTGCATTTATTTTCTTTAATATCGAGATTCCTAACAAATCCACATAGAATTCTCTAAGAGGAATGAAGAATGGTTAGTACATTGAGAATAAAAACCAAAATCGTTTTTTTTCCTTAAAACCAAGCTTTCCACACAATGCACACAAATTTGGTATAATAAGACACCATATTGTAAGGCGAACACATAACATCCCAAAGCTTCATGCTAGACCAAGCCTTATACTCTTTGGAATTTAGAATAATTTCTTTTTATGAGGTCAAAAGTCAAATGATGACGTAGCTCTAAAAATCCATTTAGCAGCCATATTTTTAGCGATATTCATAGGAAAAAGGATCCCAAGACTAGCCTCTTCTTTCCTCATACAAGAAGTGTTCCAAGTCACTTTGGGTATTTTTGGAGCTTGGAGGATCAGTGGTCCAAAGAAACCTATTAGCCAAAGAAATGATCTGCATAAGGTGCTTTTTAGTAGGCATCCAAAGAAAAGGAAACATATGATGGAAAGCATAATGTAGGGGTTTAAATAAACACCCTTGAGAGACATTTTGTTGAAAAGACATCCAGTTAAAGAATATTTTGCTAAAGTTACTTATGACCCAACCCCAATTATAATTAGAAGAAACATTAAATTCCATATGAGTACGAAGATGATGAATGACAGTACCATGTTGAAGATTTCACAAACAAGTAAGTCAATACATGAAGGAATGGGATTGTTTGAAGCTTTCAAACATGTATTATGATAATTACCAATGGAGCCAATAGCAAATCAAAAGGCGTCCAAAGCTTTCAAAACATTTTGAGCATACATATCTTCAGCTATATATTAGTGTCGTCAAAAAACATTTGAAGACCAAGTTGATCTTTAGCATTAGGAATGACAATAATGAATACATCGATTTTGAAAGCAATCTTTAAGTAGCCGTCTAAGGGCATCACTAGCTATAGCAAAAAAAAAGAAGGATCCCAAGGACAACCTTGTCTAATAGATTTCTTGAGTGTAAAAATTGTTGGAGATGTTGAGGGTTGAGAATTTTGAAGATAAGTAGTTAATCACATTTCTAAGTGTTTGTTAAATAGGATGTTACTCACTCGGAATGTTGTTGTATCTGAATTTTGGTGACTCCGAGTTTTATTAGGTAGTTATAATCTGGTTAAAATGATTTCATGGGGATATAGTTCGTTGTATTCTTGCTTTAAGTCCGGATTGTATCTCAGAGATACATGTATGTCTAATAAGAAGAAGAATGATAGAGATTCCTAAGTTGTATTGCACAGACTAAATCCATTTAGTGTTGTTCCAGTTTTATCATTTTGGAGAACGTGATCTCTTCTATCTTGTAATATCTAGTATTTGAAGAACATTGATGAAGTATTTTTGCCTAACCTGTTCTATGCGTATTCAATTTATGTCTATCTGAGCAAACTTAGTCTGACATTGTATTGAGAACGCAAGAAAATGGTGAATCTAAAGTACTGTTTGTGAGTATTCTCTTTTTTGTGAGTAAGGATTAAGGTTGAGATTAGTTTCTTGAGAGTTTGTGATGAAGTCAGTAGTTATGTGTTGTTGAACCCTAACACATTTGGCGATCCTATTGTGCTTGCCCAAGACGCAAGAAATTCATGTCGAGAAGAAGGGGAAGAGTTAATAGAGTATATTACACATGAGTGCAAGCACAAGCAGGTAATATAGATTTATTTTCTGAACCATACAACTGGTACAAAGCACAAGAATATTCCAATTTTGAAGTTGAAGAGGAGGAAGGAGGAATAGGTGTAGCAAAGGCAAGGCTCGTGGGCACAATACTAGGTGGGTTGATCCTGATAGAAGGAGCTATAGGAGTTAGAAGAGGACTCCAATTTGACCCACTTGGAGGGACATCCAGGCAAAGAACTAGGCGTACACCTCAGCCATGTTCATGGCACAACAACCTCTTAATCCTAAAGTAAAAGCACCACACTTTAGAGGAGGATGAGAGGAAGATGGAGACTTCCATGTTGCTCATTCTGAAATTAAGTGGACAACAAATGGATATCCAGCAATGTATGATGATGTAGTCAAATTATAGCAATTTGTAGCCACATTAGAAGGAAGAGCGATGAGCTAGTATAGTCAATATGATATTTCTCATTTTGCTACATATGATGCATTAGAAGCATCATTTTTAGAAAGATATAGAAACAAAGAGAATCCCTCGAATGTTTTGAGGAAGTTGAGAGCAATTAGACAAAAGAAAATGCTAGTTGAAGATGATGCTCAAAAATATAGAATTTTAATGGAAAGATTACAAGGTAATGAGAGACCTACTTATGAGATGTTGGCAGGTTGTTTTCCCAAAGGATAAAGAAGTAGTATTAAGCATATTGTGGCTAGTATTCATATAGCCAATGGTTTTGATGTGTTGGTAGGAGCAGCTACTATAGTAGAAATATAAGTTAAAGAGATTTTGTAGAACAAAGAAGAAATATAAGTGTTCTAGCTCTAATGAAGAATTTAATACAAAATCGGATTTTAGAAAAGCTATGATTGTTTCAGATTCAAGAAGTGAAGAAGAGGAAATTTTTGTATGAAGGCATCGTAGATAAAAAGGGAAGCAGAGTAAAGAGGAAGGTCTAATCAGCCGATGAAAGAAGCATGGATACTCAATAATTGCTCCTAAGGAAAAAAAAGGTTTTGCGAAATGTGTGCTAAAGAAGGTCATACCACAAGCCAATGTTGGTATAATCCAAAGCATAGAAGGAAACATTCAAGACAAGATAATAGAGGTAATAATGAAGTTGTAGTAAATTAGACCATTCTGATTCAAGGATGTGGTGGTTTATAGAGGTAGCAGCAAGGGAGACCTCCATCGAGAGATCAGGGAAATCACCAAGGAAATCACCATGCTCATCGACAAGGAAATGAACAGGAACGAATAGCTGGAGTGATGCCATGTGGGTGTTGCTCTACACTAGAAGATTTGATTGGTCCTAATTGTCCTTTGTGGGTTAAGCATAGAGACAAACGAGGTATACGAGTTATTTGGTACAATTAGAATAACCAACAGGGCAGCAGGAGCAATAGGCTCAGCAAGCTACTGAGGTAAATGTTATTGTAATTGATTTATCAGATCAAGAATTTCATAGTAATCCAAGTGCGAGTACATCAGGAAGTCCAAAAAAGGATCATGAGGATCAATGCAATTGTGAATGTAGGCAATGTGCCATAATAAAGGATATGGAGTTTTGGCAGTCACAAGATCAATAAATAAAGGTTCTATTGATTGGCATGAGCAAAGGTGAATTTGGGACCAAGTATAGAAACGGATCCAAAAGGATGAGCAAAAGCATAGTAAAAGTCAAATTTTATTGTAGGATGATGGTGACTTAATGCCCATTCATAAATCAAAGAAAGATGATGGAATCAAGACTCAGCAATAGTTGGACAATGACTAGTTTGAGGTGATTATTAACTCTCCTTTATAGTTATCCTTGCATTAGTTGTTATTGTACCAACTTTTAGAGAAAAATTGTTGAAAAGGCTAGTTGGGCAACAATAAGAACCAATAACTAAATAGATACTTTCAGCATCAACTAATAGTATTGATCCAACTGATTTGGACTTTCTAGTACTAGTAATTCAGGCACAACATAAGCAAAGATGATTTGATGAAGTTTTGTTGGATGGTGGTTTAAGAGTGAATATATTACATGAACACATAATCAAGGAAATGGGGAATGGGGCTCTAGGTCCAGCACCTTTTCAAGTTAAGGTGGTAGATCACACACGAGTTCAAATGTTGGGTATTCTAAAGCAACAGTAGATAGTAATTGTAGGGATGTCATTTATGGTTTGGTTTGTGGTAATTTGAATGTGTGAATCTACCTATCCATATGTGATGTTGATAGGGACACCATGGTTCAGGTTGGCCAAGATAAAGCAAGATTGGGGTTTAAATGTGGTTGTTATCACGAAGGGTAGAAATCAGGTCACAATACCAATGAAAGGAAGAAGGAATATGTCCGTAAAAAAAAACCTCTGATGGCTTAGATCATTAGTCTAGCAGAGGAGATAGAAGACGATGAAGAGGAAGAATTTTTGAAGGCAAATCCAACTATGGTTCCAATATTGGAAGTAGATGTGGAAGGAGTGCTATCAAAGGAGGAGGAAATGTTGGAAAATACTAGTGAATCAGTGGTAGGTGATACAATTGAAGGAACAAACTTGAGATAGTTATTTGAGCAGAATCTGGAACTTTCGACTTAATAGAAATTGGATCATGAAGAAAAGCAGGTGATAAATTTGGCTGAAAAAATATAGGAACAAAAGTATGCAGGGTCTAGAAGGGTGAAAGAAGATGAAGTTCAAGAAATCAATTTGGGGACTAATGCTGAACAAAAAATGATGACAGTAAGTAAAGAAGTGGAAGGTTAGTTTTTGGAAGATCTAATTAGCATAGGACTAATTTAAAAATAGATGCAATTTTGAGATACTGAAGGAATCCCAAATTTGCAAACAGGTTAAGGATGAAATTGACAAGTTATTTGCAGTTGTATTCATTAAACCGGTCAATCAAGTAACATGCTTATCTCCCATTATTGTTGTTCCAAAAAAGAATGGAACGTTGAGTATTTCTGTGGATTATAGAAAATTAAATGCAGCTATAATTATAGATCCTTTCCCAATTGTTGGTGCATTTTACCCAAGCCAACATGCTTGATATGCTTGATATGCTTGATATTATGATCATTTGTAAGTCACATGTATAGTCATGTGAACACCTCTTGTAAAAGAGTTCATTTTTATCTCTTGTAATTTGAAAAAGAAAAAGGAAAAGGATGGCTTACCTCATCCATGATGTAAAAGAAAAGTCGTGGCTCTAACTACCTAAAACCACGAATTTTTGAGCTGAGGGAATCTCTCCTAACTTTCGGGATCACTTTTAGGTGGAGCCATTCGAATTCGAATTGAAAACTCCCTCCAAGAATAGCTATAAAAAGAGCAAGAAGGAAGAGGCGATTAGCAAGCATTGTACGTGACCACTTCATGTCATTTTGTAGAGATTGAAGAGCTTAATCCATAGTTCTATCATTCTACTCCCATTGTGCAAATATTGATTGCCAATGTGGTTGTAATCATATGTGAATCTATACATTTATCATCATCTACTTCTCTGTTTTGTTCTCTGTTATACTCACTCATAGCAGTAACTTTAGAAGGTCATATCGTGCGTTCTATGCAACCTTTTTCAGTGTTTTAACTTGTGTTGGATATCTCTTACTGTCCTCTTTTTGAATATAGGTTTTCAAGCTCATTCGATTTACAGGTTTGGAGATATGTGAATTTTACTACGCACTAGTCTATCTCCATAGAGCCCTGAGAATGGTGGGCATGTTCCAGAAATTGATGAATCTTGTTCTCAGTGCTCAGTCCATCATTTGAAGTGTTTTAACTTGGATTGGGAAGCTTGCTAAGTCGATTTGCTATGCCCAAAAGGAATGTTTCTGATTCCTACGAGGTTGAGAGAACCGTTCATTTTTTCCAACAGGTGTATGTCCAAAAATAGCAAGTTTTGGGAGCTAGTCATTTTGCAACTAGTCTTTCTTGACTTAAACTTTTGGGATACATGTTCCAAAGTACTTGGCTGATATTTTGGTGGATTTAGGAGGCTCAAATGGTCTACTAATCAACTCTGAAGTCTTAGTTGGCTGGTGTGAAGTTGGTTGTAGCAGCACCTACTCATCTTTTGATTGCATCCACCATCTCTCTTCACAGTGGTATCAGAGCATAGTCAAGCAACATGAGAGATGGATTTCCATCAACAATTGACAAATTGGATCGAAAAAACTACGCGGCAGGGTCTCTAAGGATGGAGGCTTACCTTCAAGGGAGGAATCTATATGGATTTATATCCGGAGATGAAGCAATGCCAACCATGAGGAACAAAGGGAAACCATCACATGAAGAAGTGGAAGGACTTTCGAATTGGTGTTCGAAGGATGCACTTGCAAGGTCCTATATTCTAAACTCAATCTCTGATTTTCTTTTACCTCATGTCAAGGGATGCAAGACATCAAGAGAGACCTGTAATGCACTTGCTTCTTTCTTCTCTTCCAATACTCGAGCAAGGAAGAACCAATTGTGGATGGAGTTCACAACAATGAAGAAAAGCCCGAAGCAAAATGTGATTGATTATGTCACAAAGATGAAGGAGATTTCTGACCAACTTGGAAGCATTGGAGAGGTAATTGAAGAGGAGCAAATTATTAGACAAATCATAAATGGAATCAAAGCAGACGACAAGTGGGAGTCATTCACAACAACCATGGATTTATACATGGATATGCATGTACCTGACCTCAACACACTCATGGGCCAACTCTTCACTCATGAAGCAAACTTCTGCCTTATATTCTGATAAAGCTAAGGTCCTCAAGAGGTAATCAAACTTCTTCCTTATATTCTGATAAAGCTAAGGTCAAGGAAAATTCAAAGAATAGGAAGAATGAAGATGAAGGTAGCTCTTTCCAAGCAAACTTTGCAGGTAGAGGAAGAGCTAGAGGAAGAGGCAGAGGTGGAAAGCAAGGCAGGGGGAGATTCCAATCATCTCAACCTTGCAATATATGTGGCTTATCTAATCATACTACTGAAGAATGTTTCAGGAACCCGAGGAACTCAAGAGGAAGAGGATTCAATAGAGGTGGCTATGGATCAAATAGAGGCAGATACAATGGAGGCTACAACAACAACAACTACTACAACAACAATTACAACAACAACAACAAAAACTATCAAAGTGGCCATAGAGGAAGAAGAGATTCAATAACTATGTAGAGGACCAAAGTCAAGAAGATTCATTATTGATTATGAATCTATCAGTGAAGAAGGGTAAGGATGATGATCACATATTTTACATTGATTCGGGTTGCTCAAACCATGTAGCAAGAAATGTGGCTTTACTTTCTGATTTGGAAGATCCTCATAACAAGCATGAAGTCATGACAGGAGATGACACAAAGCACTCAATGGAGAAGATAGGTAATGTGAAGACATCAGATGGGAATATGAACCTCTTAAGCAAAGCCTTGTATGTCCCTACAATTACCAAAAATTTAATAAGTGTTGGACAGATTGTTGAAAAAGGATTGCAGGTTAGATTCAACCGATTTGGAGCATATGTTGAAGACCCAAGGCAAGGCTATCGAAGGATTGCCAAAGGAGAAAATACAGGAAGGCTTTTCACTTTTGAAGTGGAAGATACAAAGAACATAGCTTTGTTTAGCTATGGATCTCAAACTCTAACGGAGTTGGAGATATGGCATAAAAGGCTTCCTCACATTGGTGAGAGGACACTCAAACAAATTTGCAGGGACCAAAGTGTACTTGGTTTGCCTAATATCACAAGGCAACACATGATTTATAAGTGTGAAGCTTGTCAACTCGGCAAGGCTCATAGACAACCTTTCAATAAGAAAGGATATATGTATCAAAATCCTTTGGATCTAGTGCACACAGATGTGTGGGGTCCAAGTAAGGATCCATCTATATCAGGCTCAAGACATTATGTGTCTTTCATAAATGATTGTAGCAGGTGGACCATTCTGTTTTTCATGAAGCACAAGGATGAAGTGTTTAATTGCTTTATGAAGTATATTGCTCTTGTTGAAAACCAAACAGGTAGGACTTTGAAAAGGCTCAGATCAGATGGTGGAGGAGAATTTTTCTCTTCTGAATTTGATGCGTTCTTGCATGAAAGAGGCATTAAAAGGGAAGTCACTACAAGGTATACACCGGAACTCAATGGTGTAGCAGAGAGGAGGAACAGAGCTATTGTCGAAGCTGCAAGGTCCATGCTCAACGAAAAGGGATTGCCAAACTACCTATGGGCAGAGGTTGTGTCTACAGCCACATATCTCATAAATAGACTTCCATGTAAGTCACTAGATGGAACCACTCCATATGAAGTGTAGAATGGAAGAGTACCTAGTCTAGAGCATTGTAAAATCTTTGGATGCGTAGCCTATGCTCACATTCCTTCTCAAGTAAGAGGGAAATTGGATCCCAAGGCAGAGAAGTGTGTATTCATTTGTTATGATCAAAACCAAAAAGGATATAGATTGTACAATCCAACGAATAAAGGATTTTCTGTGAGTAGAGATGTAATTTTTGATGAAAACAAATCATGGTTTGATGATGACAGGAAAGTGAAGCTGCCTTATGACTTGGATGAAGACTTTCCATCACTTCCACCAAAGGAGCCAAAGCAGATTGAAGAAAGTGATTCGGAGATTGACCTAGAAGACTTGGAAAGACTAAAGCTATGGAAGAACAAAGGTAAAGCAAAGATGCAGGATGCTACATATGGACCCGAGAGCTCACATCAACCACTTAGAAGGTAAGGGAGAAGAAGAAACCAGAGAGGTTTGGCTATGATACTTCTTTGGTCACCAAGCACTCAATCTACATTGCAAAGGATTCAACCAATGAGAAACCTACCACATTCGAAGAAGCACAAAGCAAGAAAGCTTAGAGAGATGCAATGGATGAAGAAATGGAAGCCTTGAAGGAGAATGACACCTGGGAGCTTGTACCTAACAAGCCATCTATGAAGGTAATTGGATCTCGATGGATATACAAAATCAAGAGGAATCCAGATCAAAGTATAAATAGACACAAAGCAAGGTTAGTTGCTAAAGGGTTTGCTCAAACTCATGGTATTGATTATGATTAGAATTTCTCTCCTATTGCAAAAATGCCTACAATTAGGGTTCTCATTAGTCTTGCTGCATCTAGAAATTGGAAGCTCTATCAACTTGATGTAAAGAATGCTTTCTTGAATGGATGGATTTCTGAGGAAGTGTATATGGCACAACCTCCTGGATATGAGGATGCACATCATCGTAACTATGTATGCAAACTAAAGAAAGCTTTGTATGGATTGAAGCAAGCTCCAAGAGCTTGGAATTTCAGATTGGTGACTGATTTGCAGGACCAAGGATTCAAAGCTAGCAAGGCGGATACCTCTTTGTTCATAAAGAGGAATGGATCTGAAATGATCTATTTATGTGTGTATGTTGATGATATTATTCTCACAGGAAATGATCTTGAAGGAATCAAACAGGTAAAGACTCAAATGAAGGAGGAGTTCAAAATAAGTGACCTCGGACCACTCACTTATTTTCTTGGATTGGAGTTGATTTACATAGATTCAGGTATATACATCACACAAAGGAAGTATGTGCATGATATGCTCGTCAAGTTCAAGATGGAAAATACCAACTGTGCAGGTACACCTATGGAGCAAAATCATAAGCTTAGTGCTTATGAAGGAGAGCCAATTGAAGACATCACAAGCTATCAAAGCTTGGTTGGAAGTTTGAACTATGCAACACTCACAAGGGTGGATATATGCAACAGTGTTAGCATATTAAGTCAGTTTATGCATAAGCCAAGAAGACCACATATGGAAGCGGCCAAGAGAGTCCTCAAGTACCTAATTCAACTATCCTATGTCTCTACATATATGCAATGTGCAGACATGTTAACTAAAGCTCTTGATGGTACAAAGTTAAGTACATTCAAGTTGATGATTGGCTTGCAGGAAATCAAGGACAATTGAAGACTTATTTGGAGGCCAAGCATGTTAGGCTTGAGGGGGAGCTTTTGGTGCATTTTACCCAAGCCTACATGCTTGATATGCTTGATATTATGATCATTTGTAAGTCACATGTATAGTCATGTGAACACCTCTTGTAAAAGAGTTCTTTTTATATCTTGTAATTTGAAAAAGAAAAAGGAAAAGGATGGCTTACCTCATCCATGATGTAAAAGAAAATTCGTGGCTCTAACTACCTAAAACCACGAATTTTTGAGCTGAGGGAATCTCTCCTAACTTTGGGGATCACTTTTAGGTGGAGCCATTCGAATTCGAATTCAAAACTCCCTCCAAGAATAGCTATAAAAAGAGCAAGAAGGAAGAGGCGATTAGCAAGTCATTTTGTAGAGATTGAAGAGCTTAATCCATAGCTTTATCATTCTACTCCCATTGTGCAAATATTCATTGCCAATGTGGTTGTAATCATATGTGAATCTATACATTTATCATCATCTACTTCTCTGTTTTGTTCTCTGTTATACTCACTCACAGCAGTAGCTTGAGAAAGTCATATCTCGAGTTCTACGCAACCTTTTTCAGTGTTTTAACATGCGTTGCTTAGCACTTACTGTCTTCTTATGGAATATAAATTTTCAAACTCATTGGATTTAAAGTTTTGGAGATATCTGCATTTTACTACTCACTTGTCTATCTCTACAAAGCCTCGAGAATGGTTGGCATGTTCCAAAAATTGATGAATCTTGTTCTCAGTGCTCAGTCCATCATTTGAAGTGTTTTAACTTGGATTTGGAAGCTTGCTAAGTCTATTTGCTATTCCCAAATGAATTTTTCTAATTCCTACCAGGTTGAGAGAATTGTTCATTTTGTCTAGGAGGTGTATGTCCAAAAATAGCAAGTTTTGGGAGCTAGTCATTTCACAACTAGTCTCTCTTGACTTAAACTTTTGGGATACATGTTCCAAAGTACTTGGCTGTTATTTTGGTGTATTTAGGAAGCTCAAATGGTCTACTAATCAACTTTGAAGTCTCACTTGGCTGGTGTGAAGCTGGTTGTAGCAGCACCTACTCATCTTTGGATTGCATCCACCATCTCTCTTCACACCAATGCCATTTTGTGACACGATGTTGGATGCAGTAGCTGGACATGAAATGTATAGCTTTTTAAATGGATTTTCTTGCTATAATCAAATTTGTGTTGCTGAAGAGGATCAACACAAAATAGCATTTATTATAGAATTTGGGGCATATGTGTTTATAGTCATGAGTTTTGGATTAAAATGTGGGCCACCTTCATTTAATTATGTGGCACATAAAGTTTTTGAGCCTTATTTGCAAGATTTCATGTGAGTCTTTGTGGATGATTTTTCAGTATTCAGAAAAGAAGATACAACACCTATTGCATCTGACGTCTTGCTTCGATAGATGTAGAAAATTTAGAATGGTGTTGAATCCATTTAAGAGTGTCATTGTAGTGAAGAGTGGCATTTTATTGGGTTATGTTATCTCAAGAGAGGGGATGGCTATCGATATCAAGAAAATTGAAGCCATTAGGATAGCTAAACCTCCAACAAATGTGAAGGAAGTAATGAGATTTGTAGGTCAAATTAAATGGCATGCTAGATATTTGAGGTACTTGGCTAATATCTCATTACCTTTGATGCATTTAACAAAAAAAAGTTCTTCCCTTTGTATGGGCTGATGCTCAAGAGAAGGATATTATATTATTAAAAAAGATGGTTTTAGTAGCTCCAATTTTGCAGTCGCCAGATTGGACTTTACCTTTTCACATATTTGTCGATGCATCAAATGTAGAAGTAGGAGCAGTGTTGATGCTAGCAGAGTGTTGTGTTCAACATAAAGGAATTATCCCATTACTGAATGTGATGCGTTTGCAATGGTATAAACTTTGAAAAATTCAAGCATTATTTGTTGGGGAATAAAGTGGTTTTTCATGTTGACCATCAGGCTTTGGTATATATTATCAAGAAGCCTCTGTTGACAGGAAGATTGGGAAGATGGATGTTTTATTACCGGAATTTGATTTTTTGATTGTTCATACTCTAGGTAAAGAGCATGACATGGCTGATTATTTCAATATCTTAGAGTCAGAAGAAGCACTAGTGGGAGTAAATGATGAGTTTTCATATGCAAAATTATTTAATGCTCAGATTGTTGAATCTAATTCTCGATATGATTGGTTGTTAATATTCTTAACAGATGGAGTATTGCCTCAACTGCTTACACCTGATTAGAGAATGAAGTTTTCTTTGAAAAGTAGGCCATATTTTCTAGTAGCAGGTGTAATATATAAAAAAGGGGTGGATCAAGTAATTAGAAGATGTGTGCCAAATTTTGAGCAACCAGTTGTTTTGCAGGAGGCACATTCAAGGGTAGCAGGAGGACATCTATGAGGGGATATTACAGGTAAAAGGATTCTACAAATTGGGTTATGGTGGCCTACAGTATTAAAGGATGCTCATGAATTTGCCAAAAGGTGTGTCATTTGTTAGAAAACATGTCAACCGCGTAATTCAGATAGAATGTCCGATTATCGATTTTTTTGGTCCCATTAATCTAGTTACTCAGCGTGGAAATAGATTCTAGTGGAAAGAGAATATTGCACAAAGTGGGTGGAAGCAGTAGCACTTAAAGATAACAAGGTGGCTAGTGTTGCAAAGTTTCTCTACCACAACATTATGACTAGATTTGGTTGTCCGGTAAAATTAGTGGGTGATAAAGGAGCTCATTTTCTCAATGAAGTCGAATCCAAATTAACAAGAACACATCTGGTTATGCACAAATTGTCTACAGCTTATCATCCATGGAGAAGTGGTCAAGCGGAAAGCACCAATAAAGTTTTACTAAGGATTCTTAAAAGATTAGTTCATGACAATCAGAAAAATTGGGATTTGTTGCTATATTCAGCATTCTGGTCACTTCGAACAGCTTTTAAGGTAACAACTAGAATGACACCATTCAGATGGTGTATGGCTTAGAAGTAGTGGTTCCAAGTTTGTGCATAACAACAAAAAGATGTCTCGAGAGTTATTGGTCAATTATAGGAGTAAGTATCTTCTACAATTGGAGGAAGACCACTTATTTATTGAATATATAACGGAGGTGATCCAAAGAATGAGACAAGCTTGGGTTAATATGAATGTCAAATTTAGGATATTTCAGGTTGGAGACTAGCTCATGGCGTATAATTCTAAGGACCATATCTAGGAAAGCTCACTTTGAGATATAAAGGTCCTCATCTCCAAAGTACATAGGCACTTATTTAGTGTCATTGGGAAGCTAAAAGGGCCCACAACACAACTATGAAGCAAGAGAGGGCAGGTACAAAGCAGGGGAGTACCAACTCATTTCTTGAAGGTGTCCATCCATCTTTCCCAACAATGGTATCAGAGCAAATTGAGGTAAAATGGGAGATGGTTTCCCTTCTTCTATTGATAAATTGGATAGGAACAACTACCAAGCATGGTCTTTGAGGACAAATACATACTTACAAGGAAGGAGTCTCTATGGGTACATATCAGGAGATCAGGAGATGCCCATTAGGACAACCTACAAGAGAGGAGCTTGAAAGACTTAACTCATGGTGTGCCAAAGACACATTAGCAAGGTCATATCTGCTTAACTCTATCTCTTACTTCCTTCTCCCACACATTAGGAATTCTAAAACATTCCAAGAGACTCGGGATACATTGTCTTCATACTTTTCTTCCAACACAAGATCAAGAAAGAATCAATTGTGGATTGAGTTTACCACTCAAAGGAAGCAGTCCAAGCAAAGTGTTTCAGAGTATGTGACCAAATTCAAAGATGTGGCTGACCAATTGGCAAGCATAGGAGAGGAGATTGAAGAGGAGCAAATGGTGAGACAAGTGATTTATGGCATCAAGGCAAATGCCAAATGGGAGAGCTTCACAACTGCCATGGACTTATACATGGACATGCAGATTCCAGATCTTACCACACTCATGGATGAACTCTTTACCCATGAAGCCAAGCTCAAAAAAAAAGGAGACTCATCAAGAGGTAATAACTCTTCTGCCTTATATATAGATAAAGGCAAGTCGAAAGAGGAAGGGAAAAGCAAAAGATTGAAGATGAAGGTACTACTTCTCAAGCTAACTATGCAAGGAGAGGTAGGAACTCAGGAGGTAGGGGCAGAGGAGGAAAGCAAGGTAGGGGGAGACCTTTCAACTCTTCCCCATGCAACATATGTGGATTTTCTAATCACACTATAGATGAGTGCTATAGGAACTAAGAGAATCATAGACAAAGAGGATATCAAAGAGGTGGCTATTCACAATCAAGAGGAAGATTTAATCATACTCAAAGGTACAACCACAACTACAACAACAATTACAACAATAACTACCAAGGAGGCTACAAATCAAGGAAAGACTACAACAATTACACAGAGGATCAAGAGGATTCCCTTCTAATTATGAATATGACTTCAAAGCAAGGTATGAATGATGAACACCTCTTCTATATTGAATCATGATGTTCAAACCATGTGGCAGGCAATGTAGCTCTTCTCTCTCACCTTGAGGAACCCAAGGGAAAGCACCAAGTGCAAACACGTGATGAAACCAAGCATTCAGTGGTTAAGATAGGAAATGTTAAAACCTTTGATGGGAATAGAAATCTGTTGAGCAGGGTTCTTTATGTGCATACAATTACCAAGAATTTGCTGAGTGTTGGAAAGATTGTGGAAAAGCGTTTGCAGGTTAGGTTCAGCAAATATGGAGCATTTGTGGAGGATCCACAACATGGATTCAAGAGACATTCCAAGGGAGAAAAGACAGGTAGATTATTTACATTTGAATTTGAAGATACAAGGAATTACAAGGATCAAACATTATCAGAACTTGAGATTTGGCATAAAAGATTAGGGCATATTGGTGAAAGATCCTTGAAGCAAATATGTAGATATCAATGTGTGCTTGGGATACCTAATGTATCCTAGCACCACATGATCTATAAATGTGGTGCATGTTAGTTTGGTGAATCAAACATGTTACCCTTCTCAAAGAAAGGCTACATTCCTGAAGATTACTTGGAGGTTCTCCACACACATGTGTGGGGACCAAGAAAGGACCCTTCAATTTTTGGCTTAAGGTACTATGTTTCTTTCATTGATGATTTCATTAGGTGGACTATCTTATATTTTATGAGGCACAAAGATGGAGTATTCAGTTGCTTTAAGAAGTATCGTGCAGTTGTGGAAAACCAAACAGGAAGGAGCCTTAAAAGATTAAGGTCAGATGGAGGAGGTGAGTACTTCTCAAATGAATTTGATCAATTCTTGCTCGATAGAGGAATCAAAAGGGAAATTACAAGAAGGTATACACCTGAGCAAAATGGGGTAGCAGAGAGGAGAAATAGGTTGATTGTTTTAAGAGCTAGGTCAATGCTAAATGAAAAAAGGTTACCTAGTTATTTGTGGGCAAAAAGTGTAATGGCACCTATCTCATTAACAGGTTTCCATCCAAATCTCTTGATGGGATGACCCCATATGAAGCATGGCATGGTAGGAGGTCATCACTTGATCATTGGAGGATCTTTGGATGTGTTTCTTATGTGCAGATCCCATCTCAAATGAGAGGTAAGCTAGAACCTAACACACAGAAGTGTATCTTCATAGGGTGTGATTTAAATCAGAAAGGGTATAGGTTTTATAATCCATCCAACAAGGGATTTATGCTCAATAAAGATGTTGTGTTTAATGAGAATGATTCTTGGTTTGGAAGTGAATACAGGAAGGTTAAGTGGCCATATGACTTGGAAGAGGTGTTTCCAAGCCTCACTAGGAAAGAATCAAACGAGATTGAGGACATTAAATCAGATGATGAAGGCATCATCAACCTAGAAGAATTCAAGGCATGGAAATCAAAGGGTAAAGTAACGATGAAAAAGTTGGAAGACATACCTGAATCATCCAACCAAGCAGTAAGAAGATCACAAAGGGAGAGCAAGAAGCCAATTAGATATGGGTATGACACTTCTTTAGTTATTGAGCACTCCATTTATCTTGCTAATGATTTATCACTTGAAGAACCTAGTTCATATGAAGAGGCAAAGACCAAGACAAAATGGAAGGAAGCTATGGATGAAGAAATAAAAGCAATCAAGGAGAATGATACTTGGGAGCTAGTGGCAAAGAAGGAATCAATGAAGGTAATTGGTTCTAGATGGATTTACAAAGTCAAGAGAAACTTAGATGGATCAATAAACATGTATAAAGCTAGACTTGTGGCTAAGGGTTTTGCACAAAACCAAGGAGTTGATTATGAAGAGACTTTCTCACATGTGGCCAAAATGCCAACCATTAGGGTATTGGTAAGTGTGGCTGCATCGAGGAATTGGAATATATACCAATTTGATGTAAAAAATGCTTTTCCCAATGGCTTGATTTTATAGGAGGTTTACATGGCTCAACCTCCTCGCTATGAAGACCCAAGCAAGGTAATTTATGTGTGCAGAATAAACAAAGCTCTTTATGGATTGAACCTGCATCTAGGGCATGGAATCATAGGTTGACTACCTATCTTCAAGATCAAGGATTCATCATGAGTAAAGTAGATACTTCTCTGTTTGTCAAGATAATTAACTCAGAGGTGATATACCTATGTGTGTATGTTGATGATATCATACTTATAGGTAGTGATTCCAATAGCATTAAACAAATCAAGCATCTAATGGTGCAGGAGTTCAAAATCAGTGATCTAGGATCACTAAAGTATTTTCTTGAACTTGAATTGGTCTTTATAAATTCTAGAACTTATATAACTCAAAGAAAGTATGTGTAGGACATGTTGAAGAAGTTCCACTTAGAGGATGCCAAGATAGCTAGCACTTCTATGGAGGTAAACCAAAAATTAAGTGCTCATGAAGCTGATGTGCTTGAAAATATTGAAGGATATCAAAGCATAGTAGGAAGCCTAAACTATGCAACATTGACAAGGATTGATATTTCTTATGGAGTAAGTGTCACTTGGAAGCTCAAAAAGGATTTTGAAGTACCTCAAGGGTACTCAAAATCAAGGATTATACTTTCCATATACTTCAGATTTGGACATCAAGCTATACTCAGATGCAAATTGGGCAGGTTGTAAGGATGATAGGAGGAGTACCTCTAGATACTTGTCTTTTGCAGGTGACAAGACCATTTCATGGTCCTTCAAGAAGCAACCCAAGGTTGCTTTATCCTCAACTGAGGCTAAATACATGGGATTAGCCAATGCTACACAAGAAGCCATATGGATCAGATTGCTATATTTAGATTTGGGAGTACATTCTAACTCACCAATGATCTTTGGTGATAATACTAGCTCTTTACATCATGCAGCAAATCCTATCTATCATGCAAGAACCACGCATATAGAAGTTCACTACCACTATGTGAGAGAGAAGATATTGAGCAAGGAGATTCAAATTATATGGGTCCAGTAATATGCAATGTGCAGATTTAAAGACCAAAGCACTTGATGGTACTAAACTTTGCAGGTTTAAGGCTATGATTGGATTGCAGGACATTCACGAAGAATCATGAAGAAGTCCAAGCCAAGATGTCTAGCTTGAGAGGGAGCTATTGGAGCAAATGCCAAGCCTTCACACTTGGCTAGGCATTGAGGAAGCTACGTGCAATTGTTTGAAGAACCACATGAACCATTACTTATGGTTTTTACCATTAACCTTTGTTAAATTCACTTGACTTAAAAACGAATCATGTAAATCCACTAAACTCCTAGAGTTTGCAGAGAAAAATCTACGAATATTTTTGCTGGAATGTCTCCTAACTTGGAGGAGAACTTTTAGGTAAAGCCAAGTTTGAATTTGAATTCAAACTTAGAGGCAAAGCATCTATAAAAGAGATGTGTAGTCTTGTGGCCAAATGAGCACCCATTTATTGAGCATATTGTTGATCATTTGATGTATTTAAGAGGTTTATACTATAGCCTACTCCTATCACCATCATTGGGCATCATATTCATGCCAATGATCATGTATAACATTGTTACATAATACATTACATTGTTGATTACATCTACCTTCATCTCTCCTATGTTCACTTAGTGCATCATTTTCAAGGATCTATAGCTTGTTGGAACAATCATAAAGTCTACTATAAGTTCTCAAAGTTTAAAGAAGTTTCATTTAGCCAATTGGGAGAACATCATCTCGAAGTGGTCACTAGTCATACTCTATAGAGTTCCTAAAATACCAGGGGTAAGCATGCTCAGTGTGTAGTCTATCATTTTAAATGATTTCAATTGGAATTATTAGCTCTCTAAGCTAATTAGTTAACCTCAGAACGAATTTTTTAATTGCTACTGTACTGTGAGTATCGAGCAAAACATCTTGCAGGTATCAAGACCAAACTAGCAACTTTTTTTATCACTAGTTAGTTGCAAACTTATCTGTTTTGATCAAATGATTTGAGGCATCATCTCCAAAGTATATAGGCACTTATTTAGTTTCATTGGGAAGCTAAAAGAGCCTAAAACACAACTCTGAAGCAAGAGAGGGTAGGTACAAAGCAAGGATTAGCAGTACCAAATCATGTCTTGAAGGTGTCCATCCATCTTTCCCAACACATATCTTAGTCATTACTTATCCATTCAGCCAATTTGGAGAAATTGGGATCGAAGTGCTTTGTGGTCATTCTCTACTCAGTCCCTAAAAAGTCAATGCTAAGCATCCGTGCTAAATTAATTTCTTCGTGTATGGTTCATCATTTTAAGTGATTCCACTTGTAATCATTAGCTATCTAAGCTAATTAAATTTTCAAAAGGAATTTAAGCAATTGTTATTGTATTGTTAGCACTGAGAAAAAGATCCAGTAGGTGTAAAGACCAAAATAGCAAGTTTTTGATAACTAGTTATTTGTGAAGTTATCTGTTTTGATCTAACTGTTTGAAGCATCAACTCCAAAGTAGATAGGTACTTATTTTGTGTCATTTTTAAGCTAAGAGGTCCTACTACATAACCTTGAAGTGAAATAAGGCATGTACAAAGTAGGTTTTGGCAGTACCACCAAGCTTCCTTAAGGTATCCATCCATCTCTTCCAATTGTGGTATCAGAGCAAGTTGAGGAAAAATGGGAGATGGTTTCCCTTACTTTATTAATAAATTAGACAAGAATAATTATCAAGCATGGACCTTGAGGATGAGAAATATCAACAAGGAAGGAGTATCTATGGATACATATCAGGAGATGAGGAGATGCCCATTTTCAGAAGCAAAGGACAACCCACAAGAGAGGAGCTTGAAAGACTCAACTCATGGCGTGCCAAAGATGCTTTAGCAAGGTCATATTGACTTAACTCTATCTTTGACTTCCTTCTTCCTCCCATTAGGAATCATAAACCCTCCCAAGAGACTTTGGATACATTGTTTTCATACTTTTCTTCCAATACAAGAGCTAGAAAAAATCAATTATGGATTGAGTTTACCACTCAAAGGAAGTAACCCAAGAAAAAAGTTTCAAAGTATGTGACCAAGGTTAAAAATGTGGATGACCAATTTATGAGCATAGGAGAGGAGATTGAAGAGGAAAAAATAATGAGACAAATAATCAATGGCATCAAGGCAGATGATTAGTGGGAAGCTTTCAAAATTGCCATGGATCTTTACATGGACATGCAGATTCCAGACCTTACCACACTCATGGGACAACTCTTTACCCATGAAGCCAAGATCAACAAAAAGGGTAAACCATCAAGATGTAACAACTCTTCTGCCCTATACAGAGATAAACGAAAGTCTAAAGATAAAGGGAAGAGCAAGAAATTAGAGGATGAAGGTACTACTTCTCAAGCTATGCAGGGAGAGGTAGGAACTCAAGAGGAAAGGGCTGAGGATGTAGTCAAGGTAGGGGGAGACCTTTCAACTCTTCCCCATGCAACATATGTGGATTGTCTAATCACACTACATATGACGGCTATAGGAATACATATGACCGCTATAGGAACTTCAAAAATCAAAGACGAAGAGGATATCAAAGAGGTGGCTACTCACAATCAAGAGGAAGGTTCAACCATAATCAAGGCTACAACCATAGCTAAAACAACAATTACAACAACAATTATCAAGTAGGATACAAATCAAGAAAGGACTTCAACAATTACATAGAGGATCAAGAGGATTCTCTTCTCATTAATAATATGACTTCAAAACAAGGTATGAATGATGAGCATCTCTTCTATATTGACTCAGGATGTTCAAACCATGTATCAAGCAATGTATCTCTTCTTTCGGATCTTGAGGAGCCCAAGGGAAAGCACCAATTACAAACAGGTGATGATACCAAGCATTCAGTGGTCAAGGTAGGAAATGTCAAAACCTCTTATGGAAATAGAAATCTAGTGGGCACGGTTCTTTATGTACCTACTATCACCAAGAATCTGATGAGTGTTGGATAGATAGTGGAAAAATATATGCAGGTTAGGTTCAATAAATATGGAGCTTTTGTGGAGCACCCTCAACATGGATTCAAGAGAATTGCCAAGGGAGAAAAAATAGGTACACTATTTACATATGAACTTGAAGACACTAGAAACATTGCACTTTATAATTACAAGAATCAAACATTGTGAGAGCTTGAGGTTTGGCATAAAAGAGTAGGGCACATTGGTGAGAGAACCTTGATGTAGATATGTATAGATCAATGTGTGCTTGGGATATCTAATGTATCCAAGCAACATATGATCTATAAATGTGGTGCTTTTCAGTTTGGTAAATCACAGAGGTTACCTTTTACAAAGAAAGGCTACATGCATGAGGATTACTTGGAACTTGTCCACATAGATGTGTGGGGACCAAGCAAGGACCCTTCAATCTCAAACTCAAGGTATTATGTGTCTTTCATTGATGATTTCAGTAGGTGGACTATCTTGTACTTTTATGAAACATAAAGATGAAGTGTTCAGTTGCTTCAAGAAGTATCTTGCACTTGTGGAAAATCAAATAGGAAGGAGTCTAAAGAGATTAAGGTCAGATCGAGGAGGTGAGTACTTCTCCAATGAATTTGATGCATTCTTGCAGGATATAGGTATCAAAAGAAGATTACTACAAAATATACCCCTGAGCAAAATGGGCTAGCACAGAGGAGAAACAGGTTGATTGTAGATCAATTCTTAATGAGAAAAAGGTTACCTAATTATTTGTGGGAAGAGAGTGTTTCTACTTCCACTTATCTTATTAACAGGCTGCCATCCAAATCACTTGATGGGATGACCCAATATGAAGCATGGCATGATAGAAGACCATCACTTGATCATTGTAGAATCTTTGGATGTGTTGCTTATGTGCATGTTCCATCTCAGATCAGAGGTAAGCTACACCCTAAGGCAGAGAAGCGCATCTTCATAGGGTATGATTCACATAAAAAAGGATACAAGTTTTATAATCCATCCAACAAAGGATTTATGGTCAGTAGGGATGCTGTGTTTGATGAGAATGATTCTTGGTTTGCAAGTGAATCCACGAAGGTCAAATTTCCATATGACTTGGAAGAAAAATTTCCAAGCCTCACCAAGGAGGAGCCTAACACAATTGAAGGCATCATCTCAGATGATGAGGACACCATGAACTTGGAAGAATTCAAAGCATGGAAATCAAAGGGCAAGGCCAAGATGAAGAGGTTAAAAGACTTACTTGAATCATCCAACCAAGCTCTAAGGAGATTAAGAAGAGAGAGTAAGAAACCAATCAGATATGGGTATGATACTTCACTAGTTACTAAGCATTCCATTTATTTTGCTAAGGATTTATTACTTGAAGAACCTTCTTCATATGAGGAAGCAAGTACCAAATCAGAATGGAAGGAAGCTATGGATGAAGAGATAGAGGCACTCCAAGAGAATGATACTTGGGAGCTAGTATCGAAGAAGGCATCAATGAAGGTAATTGGCTCTAGATGGAACAAAATCAAGAGAAACTCAGATGGATCCATAAACAGATATAAATCTAGACATGTGGCTAAGGTTTTTGCACAAACCCAAGGAGTTGATTATGAAGAGACCTTCTCATATATGGCTAAAATGCCAACCATCAGAGTATTGGTAAGTGTGGTTGCATCTAGAAATTGGAATATGTATCAATTTGATGTGAAAAAGGTTTTTCTTAATGGCTTGATTTCAGATGGTTTACATGGCTCAACCTCCTGGCTATGAAGACTCAAGTAAGGTAAATTATGTGTGCAAATTCAACAAATCTCTATATGGTTTGAAGCAGGCACCTAAAGCATGGAATTGTAGGCTAACTACATACCTTCAAGATTAAGGATTCATGATGAGCAAAGCAGATTCTTCTCTATTTTTCAAGAGAAGTAATTCAGAGATGATATATTTATGTATGTATGTTGATGACATCATACTTATATGTAGTGATGCCAATGGCATCAAACATATTAAGAACCAAATGATGCACTAGTTCATAATCAGTGACCTAAGGTTTTTGAAGTATTTTCTTGGACTTGAATTGGTCTACACAAATTCTGGAATTTACATTACTCAAAGGAAATATGTGTAAGACATGTTGAAGAAGTTCCACATGGAGAATGCAAAGGTAGCTAGCACCCCTATGGAGGTAAATCATAAATTAAGTGCTCATGAAGGTGCTTTGCTTGGAGACATTGCAGGATATCAAAGCATAGCTGGAAGTCTAAACTATGCAACTTTGACAAGAATTGACATAGCTTATGGATCAAGTCTTCTAAGTCAATTCATGCATAAACCTAGAGCACCTCACCTCACTTGGACGCTTCCAAAAGGAATTTTAAGTATCTCATGGGTACTCAAAATCAAGGTCTATACTTTCCATACACCTCAGATTTGGACATTCAGCTATACTCAGATGGAGATTGGGCAGGTTATAAAGATGACAGAAGGAGTACCTCTAGATAATTGTCTTATGCAGGTGATCAGCCCATTTCATGGTCTTCCAAGAAGCAACCTACGGTTGCTATATCTTCAACTGAGGCTGAATACAGGGCATTAGCCAATGCTACACAAGACGCCATATGGGTTAGATTGCTTTATTCAGATTCGAGACTTCACACTCACTCACCTATGATCTTTGGTGACAATACAAGCTCTTTACATCTTGCAGCAAATCCTATCTATCATGCAAGAACCAAGCATATAAAAGTACACTATGACTATGTTAGAGAGAACTTATTGAGAAAGGATATTCAACTTGCATATGTGTCCACAAATATGCAATGTGCAGATTTGTTAACCAAAGCACTTGATGGTACTAGACTTTGCAGGTTTAAAGCTATGATTGGATTACAGGACATTCAAGTACAATCATGAAGAAGACCAAGCCAAGATGTTTGGCTTGAGGGGGAGTTGTTGGTGCAAATTTCCAAGCCATCACACTACAACATGAAGAAGCATGAGAACCTTAGCTTGTAATTCCTTGATCATTAACCATTGTAATAGGTGTTTTACTTGAGGAATCCTGTAAGCCCAAATATCGTGTGATGTTATGAGAGATAAAAGCTAAAAATTGCATTTGGTAGAAGCACTCCTAACTTAAAGGAGTACTTTTAGGTGGATCCTCATTTGAATTTCAAATTCAAATTGCAAAAAATCCTTATAAAAGGTCTTGTAAGGTTGACAGCCATGGTGCCTCTTCTTGGAGCTCATTTATAGATCATATGTAGAGGTTGCGTAGCATACACTATTGCTCACCCATCCCACTATCATTGGGCATCATCATAATGCCAATGATCTTGTAAAAAAATCATGTGCCATAATAGATATCTTATTGATAATTTCTGTTCAATTCTATGTGATCTCCAGTAAAAACAATTAACTTTGCATGACCATATCTTAGTGATTACCTATCTATTTTGCATGATCTATAGCTTCTTGGAGCCAGTGCAAAATCTATTGTAATCTTTCCAAATTCGAAAGAATTTAGTTCATGCAATTTGATGAAATCTGCATCGAGGTGCTCTCTGGTCATTCTCTGTTCAGTTCCTAAAAAGTCGGGGGTAAGCATCCAAGTGCTAAATTAATTTCTTAGTGTATGGTTGATCATTTTAAGTGATTCCACTTGTAATCATTAGCTATCTAAGCTGATTTAATTTCCTAAAAAGGAATTTAAGTAATTTTTACTATAATGTGAGCACTGAGCAAAAGATCCAGCAAGTGTCAAGACCAAATTAGCAAGTTTTTCATCACTAGCTATTTGTGAAGTTATCTATTTTGATCTAATTGTTTGAAGCATCAACTCCAAAGTACATAGGTACTTATTTTGTGTCATTTGCAAGATAAGACGGCCTACTACATAACGCTGAAGTGAAATAGGGGAGGTTCAAAGCACGTTTTGGCAGTGCCACCTCACTTCCTTGAGATATCCATCCATCTCTTCAAACATCATTTTGAATAAAACTATTCAAGGAGTCAAAGCTATCTCTTTTGCATTTCTTTTCTTTAATACTGAGTCCTATTGTAGTTATTTGAAGTACAAGGAATCCACATAGTTTCTGTTGCCTAAAACCCACATATTGCACACAAATCTACATCATAAGGAGAACACACCACATCCAAAAGCTTCATGCTAGACCAAGCCTTGTACTCTTTTCGATAGAATTTAGAGTAATTTTATTTTTATGAACCCAAAAGTCAATTGATGATGTAGCTCTAAGGATCCCAAGACTACCCTCTTCTGTCCCCTTGCAACAAGTGCCGCAAGGCACTTTGGGGATTTTGGAGCTATGAGCATCACTAGCCCAAAGAAACCTCCTAGACAAAGAAATGACTTGCATAAGCTTCTTTTTAGCAAGCATCCAAAAAGAAGAGAAACATATGCTAGAAATAAAAAATATAGTGGTCTAAAACAAACACCCCTTGAGATAGATTTTGAAGAACAGACATCCACTTAAAGACTTTTTCCCTAAACATATTCGTCACCCAATCACATTTATAATTAAAAGAAACATTAGAACCCATACGAGTATGAACATGATGAAAAATAGTACCATCTTCCAAGATTTCACAAATAAATATGTCAAAACATGAAGGAATGGCATTGTTTGGAGCTTTAAAACAAGTTTTATGATCACTAGCAATGAAGCCTCTAAGAAACCAAAAGTTGTCCAAAGTGTTCAAACATTTTGAGCATACATAGATTGAGCTAAAGTGATTATATTACTGTCATCAGCAAACATTAGGAGACCAAGTTGAACTAGCATTAGGAATGACAATACCTTTGATACATCCATTTTAAAATTAGTCTTTAACTAGTGAGCCAAGGACATCAATAGTTATAGCAAAAAAGAGAGGATCCAAAGGGCAACCTTTTTTAATAGATCTCTTGAGTCTAAGAAAAGTTTGAGACAAGAACATTTTTTGACACTTAAGAAAAAGTTACCAAACAACATATTGATATTCTTGATAAAAGTTCTAACAAGACTTAGATCATGCAAGGATTGAATAATGAAACTCCAATCTATCATATCATAGGCCATAACCAAATCCACTTTGAAAAATTAAAAACCCTCATTCGAATATTTAGCAAACTCCATCTCTAACCACAAAAATTCTACCAAGGATGCTATGCCTTGGATATCTCATGGACTTACCTACAGAAGCTTGCATGCTCTCTAATGTTTGTTAGCTAAAGCATGGAGTTTTTTGGATGTAATGAGAAATCCCATAACTAAAATACCAAAATAAGTTGCTTGATATTATCAAGATGAACACTAGTATTATCTATCAATAAGCTTCCATTCGTCATCCTGTAATGGTATTAGTGAAATGGGTCCATATATGCTTTCTCTAGCGCCTTTGATGAGCTCAAATGGATGATTGATTTTATCAACTTGAAACTTAAGTTTTACATGTCATGCATTGTAAGTTGAATGTATCAAGGGTACATAAAACATTACCCATAATGTGCAAAGAAATGTGTATCGTCTTGAAGTTTGAATGAACAATGACATTGAAACAAAATGGTATAGAGTCATGAGTGATAATTGTAAGAGATATGCTATTGAAGTAAGGCTAGCTAATGATCAATGCATCATCAATACAACAATATTTTTCTTTCTACTAATCATGATAGAAGTCAAAGCTTTCTCAAAATCTTTATGAAAGAGAGAAGCGTACAAAAGTCTACATGAGACTTTTGATGGAAATTTCTGTTAGTTGTGTATTAATACTCCAAATCATATGAAGTAAAAGTCATATACAAAAATTTTGCTCTGTAGCAATCACCATTCATTAAAGGCATTATATTAGAGAACAATGAAAAGAACTATATTACAAGGGAACTCTTACAAAAGTACATGAAGCAAGCCCCACCAATTCAAGAATACAAAAGTAGAGATTGTCTATGATAGACAATCCACATTCCTAGGGGAACATACATAGGTGCTCAATTACTCAATAGGCACAATCTCGAAACAAGACATACAGAGGAAGTATTGAGAATTAATACAATCTATAAACAACATTAGGCATTTTAAACCTAGAACTTGAGTGCCGAGATAATACATTTCTTCTACATTGATAGTTCTTGGTTTATTTAGTAGCTACATCTTTGATAGCATTATTACTGTATTCTAAGAATTTGATGACTTGTCTTTTACATAAGATCAAGAAGTCTTTCTTTTCATTGTTGAAAAACCTTTGGTTTCTACCCACCCATGTACACCAAAGTATTTTTGGTCTCCATTATCTCCAAAAACAATGTCCATGTTATTGCACAAAAAGAATTAGGATTTCGTGATAATCAATTTGGTGGATATTAGCACTATGATTGTAACCACTTAGAAGTCTCCAAAAGTTTTTAGCATGGCAATAGTTAATGGGTAGGCGGGTGAGACCTTCTACTATGTCATAGAAGCAACAATTCCCATCGTTTAGTTATGGGTCTTACCTTTGGACCCAACCCATAGACCATAATGAAGTATGAGCCACTAAAAGATAGAATGTGTGATAGATAGTGGAAAGGCCTAGATGGATTTCAAACTCTATCTCCATAGCTTGTTGGTCCAATGGATCCTTCATCTGTTATTCAGTTTCTCCAATAGGTAGGATATTGTAGGAGTCGGCTTCTACAAAGACCTATAAATAACATCACCAACAATATTCATAGGATTTTTTTTTTCTATATTCACAGCCTCCAAGGGTGGACTTCAACAAATTCTTAAGGTCAACAAGAGTTAGATTGCAAAGAACATATTAACACAAAACCTTGGTGATTTCAAAATCCTCAATGACCTTATCATTTGTTGAGAAAGATGGATGGAAACCTCAAGAAATGAGTTGGTACTGCTAATCCCTACTTTGTACCTACCCTCTTTCACTTCAGAGTTGTGTTGTAGGCCCTTCTAGATTTCCAATGTCACTAGATAAGTGCCTATGTACTTTGGAGATGATGCTTAAAACTGTTTGATCAAAACAGATAAGTTTGCAACTAGCTAGATACCAAGAACTTACTATTTTGTTCTTGACACCTGTTGGATGTTTTGCTCAGTACTCACAGTACAGTAGCAATAAGAAAAAATCCTTCTCAACTTATCTAACTACCTTAGAGAGCTAATGTTTCCAAGTAGAATCACTTAAAATGATTGACTATACATAGAGAAATGTCTTTAACAAGTAGAAGCTTACCCCTGACTTTTTAGGAGATGTGTAGTGAATGAACAGTGACTACTTTGATGCGCTTTTCTCCCAAATGGCTAAATAAAAAA
The DNA here is from genome assembly GCA_020310875.1 of Ceratopteris richardii. Classification (NCBI taxonomy): domain Eukaryota; kingdom Viridiplantae; phylum Streptophyta; class Polypodiopsida; order Polypodiales; family Pteridaceae; genus Ceratopteris; species Ceratopteris richardii. The sequence continues at coordinate 76,599,958 of CM035421.1, read as the reverse complement.
TCTTCAAGTAGCTTGTAGTAGTCTTTGTGCTTGTTCCAACAAGCTATAGAGCATTGAAAATGATGGAGAAATGACTGAGATATGAGCATTCAAACTATACTATTGTGAGTGAACATAGTAGAGATGAAGATAGATGTAATCAATAATGTAATATATTATGTAACAATGTTATACATGATCATTGGCATGAATATAATGCCCAATGATGGTGATAGGAGTAGGCTATAGTGTAAGCCTCTCAAATACATCAAATGATCAACAATATGCTCAGGAATAGGGGCTCTAAATGGCTATGAGATTACAATCTCCTTTTATAGATTCTTTGCCTCCAAATTTGAATTCAAATTCAAACTTGGCTTTACCTAAAAGTTCTCCTCCAAAGTAGGAGTTATTCCACCAAAATGAATTCATAGCTTTATCTCTCCTAACTCCACAAGTTTAATGTCTTTACTAGATTCCTCCAAGTCAAAAAAACATTTATAAAGTTTAATGGTAAAAATGATAAGCAATGGCTCATGTGGTTCTCCAACAATTTGCACATAGTTTCCACAATGTCTAGACAAGTGTGAAGGCTTTGCATTTGCACCAACAGCTCCCCTCAACCTTTATACGCTAGCCACATGAGCCAAGTATGATGGTTGGAATTTTGGCCACAGGTGAGAAATTCTCTTCATAATCAACTCCTTAGGTTTGTTCAAAACCCTTAGCCACAAGTCTAGCTTTATACCTGTTTATGGATCCATATAAGTTTCTTTTGATTTTGTACATCCATCTAGAACCAATTACCTTCATTAATACTTTCTTTGGCACTAGCTCCCAAGGATCATTCTCCTTGACTACTTCTATTTCTTCATTCATAGCTTCGTTCCATTTTGTCTTGGTCTTTGCCTCTTCATATGAATTAGGTTCTTCAAGTGATAAATCTTTGGCAAGATAAATGGAGTGCTTAGTAACTAAAGAAGTGTCATACCCATATCTGATTGGTTTCTTGCTTTCCCTTTCTGATCTCCTTAGAGCTTGGTTGGATGATTGAGGTAATTCTTCCAACATCTTCATCTTGGGCTTTCCCTTTGATTTCCATGCCTTGAATTCTTCTAGGTTGATGATGTCTTCATCATCTGATTTAATGTCTTCAATCTGGCTTGGCTCCTCCTTGGCGAGGCTTAGAAACTCCTCTTCCAAGTCATATGGCAACTTCACTTTCCTGTAGTCAGTTTCAAACCAAGAATCATTCTCATCAAACACAACATCACCACTAACCATAAAGCCTTTGTTGGATGGATTATAAAACTTGTATCCTTTCTGATTTAAATCATACCCTATGAAGATACACTTCTATGCCTTAGGGTCATATGGGGCCATCCCATCAAGTGATTTTGATGGAAACCTATTAATGAGATAAGTGGTAGTAGATACACTCTCTGCCCACAAATAAGTAGGTAACTTTTTCTCATTAAGCATTGATCTAGCTGTTTCAACAATCAATCTATTTCTCCTCTCTGCTACCCCATTTTGCTTCGGGGTGTACCTTGTAGTAATCTCCCTTTTGATACCTCTATCTTGCAAGAATGCATCAAATTCATTTGAGAACTACTCACCTCCTCCATCTAACCTTAGTCTCTTTATGAAATAAAAGGAAACTTGCTTGGTCCCCACACATCTATGTGGACAAGCTTAATCCTCATGCATGTAGCCTTTCTTTGAGAAGGGTAACCTATGAGATTTACCAAACTAACATGCACCACATTTATAGATCATGTGTTGCTTGGATACATTAGGTATCCCAAGCACACATTGATCTCTACATATTTTGTTTAAGGTTCTCTCACCAATATGCCCTAATCGTTTATGCTAAATCTCAAGCTTTGAAAATGTTTGATCCTTGTAATTATAAAGTGCAATATTCCTTGTAACTTTGTTGATATATTTAGGTAGTGATGTGTACGAACACACTAGGAATGTCGGGACACTTTTTTCCCTCGTTAGGAGGTTTTTTTCCCCGACTTCTAATAGGCTACTTATCTTTGTACATTCTCTAGTAATACATTCAGTATTGTGTGTTGTCCTCCAAGATTCTTCTTCTACCTTGTGCTATTCGCATGCTTCCCCAGATGTCTAACTCCAACAATTGGTATCAGAGCAGGTCGTCGCTTCATCTAGGGCATTGTCGGCACTCCTTGGATTGTAGTCTCAAAATCGCACGAATTTTGGTGAGCATACTCAGCCATCTGAGCTTGTTTCGGCCTCCAAACACACTATCGGAGTGCTTGTGCAATCTATTTCATCTTTTTGTGCCAAAGGTATATACCGGTTTCGGTTTGCCAGTATCAGCATCTCAAAGTGTGCTATAGGTCTAGAAAAACTTGGTCTCGACAGTTCTGTTCAATGTTTTGAGATACAGTCAATTTTCTACATCAAGCGCTGTTGAGGATAAGTTGGATGGTACCAACTACCCGTTATGGGCTTATATGATGCGACATGTATTGGTTGCAAAAGGACTATGGAACATTGTGCAGGGTGTGTGAATATATATTGATAGTGATGTGTGTGAACACTCTAGGACTGCCGGGAATACTTATCTTTGTACATTCTCTAGTAATACATTCAGTATTGTGTGTTGTGCTTTAAGCTTCTTCTTCTTCCTTGTGTTATTCCCATGCTTCCGTAGAAGTCTAACTCCAACAATTGGTATCAGTTTCCGTCATCACTGCATCTAGGGTGCCGTCGACACTCCTCCAGTTGGAGTCTCCGAAATCGCGATCTGAGCTTGTTTCGGCCTCCGAATGCACTATTGCAGTGCTTGTGCATGCTATTTCATCTTTTTGTGCCAAAGGTATATACCAGTTTCTATTTGTTAGTATAAGCATCTCGAAGTCTGTTAAAGGTCTAGCAGAATTCGACAGGGCAGTTCTGTTCAACTTTTTGAGATACAATCAATTTTCTGCATCAAGGTATTTTAGTCACTGGCCATGGCTGAAAGTAGTGATGTATTCCGTATATTGGCTGTTGAGGATAAGTTGGATGGTGCCAACTACCGGTTATGGGCTTATATGATGCGACATGTGTTGGTTCCAAAAGGACTGTGGAACATTGCGCAGGGTGTCGAAAAACGTCCTATCACACCTGGAAGTGTTACAACTGCAAGTACTAAAGCTGATGCAAAAGGTGTCAAAGATTTTCATATTCTGCATATTCCTTTTCGTGTTGCGGTTTCTGCTGCACCTTTTACAGAGCAAATTTGTTGGGATGGTAGAGATGCCAGGCACATGCATCGATAGCTTTGTCTGTCAAATGTTCCATTATTCCTCACATTCGCTCTTGCAAAATAGCTAAGGATGCTTGGGATACACTTACCACATTGTACCAAGCTAGGAATGAGGCTCGTGTTGCTTACATTTTCCTAACGAAGATCAAAGACTTGAAGGAAGATTTGATTTCTACTGATGAGATTATACCAGATAGCTCGCTTGTGCAGACCGTTCTGAATGGTCTTCCTGATTCATCAGAGTTTTGCTTCTACTCTTTGGTTGATGATGATAAAGGCAATCCAAATGCCTTATCATTTGAGGAGTTAGTCTCTATTCTCTTGCAGGAAGATCAGTCAAGGCAAAACAGGTCCATTATGCGAGTTGTAGATCAAGCTTTCCTGGCTAGTTAGAAGGGCAAAGGAAAATGGAGCTCTTCAAGTAGTAAGGAAAAATCTACGAATTCTGCATATTTTAAGAAAGAAGATAAAGATGAGAAGAAATAAAAAAAGCAGAAATTGTTTTGTAAGTACTATAAAGGGATTGATCATATCATAAAGAACTATCCAAAACTAGCTGCTAAAGAGGTAAAGAAGAAAGAGGATGGAATGGTTGTTGCAGAGACCTCTACACCAAAAACAGACTCTGCTAATCTTGTGCAGGAAGAAGAATGGGCGTTCACTATTGTCTACAGTTTTGACCCATCTTCTCATGAGCAGTGCATGTCTATAGTAGACTCAGATGTTTGGTATTTTGACAGTGGGGCAACCAAACATATTACCTCGCAGCGCAGTTTCTTCTCTTCACTCGAGCCTGCCCCTACAAGGAATACTCTTACATGCGCCAACAACTCCTCTTATCCTGTTATGGGAGTTGGTAAGATCATTTTGACTACTACTGATGGTAGTTCTTTCACTTTGTCAGATGCTTTGTTTGTGCCAAAGATCAAGACGAACCTGTTATCAGTTTCTGCATTAGCCAAGATTGGCCTGGTTGTGAAATTTGTTGATGACAGGTGTACAGTTCATGATCTGTCAAATGGCGATGCGATTATTGCTTTTGGCATTTTATGTCGTGGGTTGTATAAGCTCATACACTATGAAAGATTTGTAAATAACTTGGCACGTGCAGTAAATGATTCTCAGGCTATGTCATATGCAAAGCTTTGGCATGCACGATTTGGTCATCTGAATTTTTCTAGTTTGCTATGCCTGCAGAAATCTGAAACGGTGTCCTCTTTGCCCAAACTTGAGGCACCTAGAAAACATGTCTGTGAAGGTTGTATCTTGGGCAAAATGAAGCATTCATCCTTTCCAAAAGATGGTTCAGTTTGGGCTACTCAGAAATCGCAGCTTGTGCATAGTGATGTTTGTGGTCCTATGCAGATACCTTCTTTTGGGAATTATCTTTACTTCATGACTTTCATTGATGTTTTTGCTAGGCATGCATGGGTATATCCATTGAAGACAAAGTCTGAAGTGTTCATGTGCTTCAAACAGTTTTTGGTTTTGGCTGAAAATTTATCATCATGTAAAATGGGCACCCTCCATTCTGATTGAGGGGGGGAATATATGTCTTCTAATTTTAATGCATTTATGGCTGAACTTGGGATAAAACACCAGTGTACAGTGCCGTATACACCTTAATAGAATGGAGTTGCTGAACGAAAGAAGAGGCCACTCATGAAGATGGCGAGGTGTATGGTCAAGAGTCATGCTTTACCACATAGTTTCTAGCTTGAGGCTATCATGTGTGCAACATATGTACTGAACAGGTGTCCCACTAAAGCGCTACAGTCTATCACTCCATATGAGGCTTGGCATGAGCGCAAGCCATCTATTGCTCATCTGCGTGTTTTTGGTTGTTTGGCATATGCATTAGTGGCTGAAGAACATCACAGAAAATTGAATGATAAAGTAGTAAAATGTATTTTTGTTGGGTACAGTTCTGAAAGTAAAGGCTATCGTTTGTATCATCCACACACTAAACACATTCTGGTAGCCGTGATGCTGTTTTTATGGAAGATGCTATATAGCCATTGATTTCATGTACTAAGGAGACATTTGTTAGCTCCAAAGACATGTATGATACTTTGCTGCCTCTTTTTACAGGTGGACACTCTAGTGCTGGTCCTAATGAGGCAACTTCTCATCCTTTACAGGTTTCATGTGATGATGCAGATAATTCCATTTCTGATGCAGATGTACATGATGCACTTATTGATGAGAGAGCTGATATTGAGCAGGCAAGAACTATGCCAAAATAGCTGGTGCAGACCTTGCGTGACAGCAAATTAGATGCACCTATGTCATATCGTACTCGATCGGGCTGTCATAGTGCCTCTTTTGCATCAAATTGCTATGCTATGGATGCACCTAGTCTTTGTGATGAGAATGAGCCTATTTCGTTTGATGAAGCAGAAAATTCAGAAAATTGGATGGCTGCTATGCAATCTGAATATGATGATATAATGAAGAATGGTACTTGGTCTTTATGTGATTTGCCTCGTGACAAGAAGGCCATTGGCACTAAGTGGGTATACAAGCTGAGGCGTAAATTGGATGGTACAGTTGACAGATATAAGGCTAGGCTTGTTGCAAAGGGTTATGCACAAGAAAGAGGCATTGATTTTAATGAGACCTTTGCACCTACATGCCGTATGACTACTGTTCTGAGCATCTGTGCACTTGCAGCTCATCATGGTTGGAATGTACATCAGTTGGACATTAAAACAACATTTCTGAATGGTGACTTGCATGAAGAAGTAAATGTTTTTAAGCCCCGTGGCTTTGTGCAAAAAGGGCATGAAAACCAGTGTGCACGTTAAAGAAGGCATTATATGGTTTAAAGCAGGCACCACGTGCTTGGTATGAGAAGACACATGCCTATCTGATTGCACATGGTTTTGAGAACAGTCCAACTAAAAGCACCTTATATGTTAAGCGTGCTAATGAAGTGCTTCTCATCATTGTTGGCTATGTTGACGACATGTTGCTCACTGGTCCTATTGAGAAGCATAAGTTAACGCTGATTTGCATGCCTCATTTGAGATCTCTGATTTGGGGCATTTGCATCACTATTTGGGCATTCAGTTTATGCAAGTTGATGGTGGAATGGCTTTGTGTCAAACGAAATATATTGACACATTATTGCAGTGTTTTGGCCATGAAGATTGTAAGCCTATTGACACTCCTATGGAGATAGGTTTACGATTGAGTCTTCATGATGTTGGAGATGCATTTGATGTTGTTCTCTATCAGCACGCTGTTGGATGCCTCATTTACTTATGCATTACTAGGCCAGATATTCAGTTTGTTGTCTCAGAGATGAGCAGGTTTATGCATTGCCCATGTGTAAAGCATTGGGAGGTGGTTAAGCACATCTTTTGCTACTTGAGTGGTACTCGGCTACTTGGGTTGTTTTATCCCAAGGGGGGATCACTACCACCAGATTTGCATGCTTTTTCTGACTCAGATTGGGCTGGTTGCTATGACACTCATGTGTCCACTAGTGGCTTTTGCTTCATGCTTGCTAGCTCATGTATATCTTGGATGAGCAAGGAGCAACCTACTGTGGCCACTTCAAGTTGTGAGGCTGAGTATAGGGCAACTCTCACAGCTAATGTTGAGTGTGTGTGTCTTAGACGCCTTATGGCTGACTTGGGTGTTGGTCAGTTACATTTTACTGCATTATCATCCAATTTTCTGCGATGTTGTTCAGGCACTAATGCATATGCCAAACAACCAAAAACATGCAGATGAGCAACAGATGGCTTGCGGTCATGCGAAGCCTCATATGGAGTGATAGAATCTAGCGCTTTAGTGGGACATCTGTTAAGTACATATGTTGCACACATGACAGCCTCAAGCCATAAACTATGTGGTAAAGCCTGACTCTTAATCATACACCTCGCCATCTCCATGAGTGACCTGTTCTTCCGTTCAACAACTCCACTCTCTTGAGGTGTATACGGCACTGTACAATGGTGTTTTATCCCACGTTCAGCCAGAAATGCATTAAAATCAGAAGACATATATCCCCCCCCCTGATCAGAACGGAGGGTACCCATTTTACATGCTAACAGATTTTCAGCCAAAAGCAAAAACTGTTTGAAGCACAAAAACACTTCGGACTTTGCCTTCAATGGATATACCCATGCATGCCTGGAAAAATCATCAATGAAAGTCATGACGTAAAGATAGTTTCCAAAAGAAGGTGTCTGCATAGGACCACAAACATCACTATGTACAAGCTGTAATTTCTGCATAGCCTGAACTGAACCATCTTTTGGAAAAGAGGCATTTTGCCCAATATACAGCCTTCACATACATGTTTTCCAGGTGCCTCAAGCTTGGGCAAAGAAGACAACATATTAGATTTCTGCAGGCGTAGCAAACTAGCAAAATTCAGATGACAAAAGCGTGCATGCCAAAGCTTTGCATCTGACATAGCGTGAGAATCATGAACTGCACATGCCGAATCATTCACAGATCTTTCATAGTCTATGAGCTTATATAGCCCACCACATAAAATGCCAAAAGCAATAATAACATCTCCATTTGAGAGATCATGAACTGTACATCTATCATCAACAAATTTCACAACGAAGCCAATCTTGGCTAATGCAGAAACTGATAACAGATTCTTCTTGATCCCTGGCACGAATAAAGCATCTGACAAGGTGAAAGAACTACCATCAGCAGTAGTCAGAATGATCTTACCAACTCCCATAATAGGATAAGATGAGTTGTTGGTGCATGTGACACTATCCCTTGTAGGGGCAGGCTCGAGTGAAGAGAAGAAACTGCACTGTGAGGTAATATGTTTGGTCGCCCCACTGTCAAAGTACCAAACATCTGAGTCCACTACAGACATGCACTGCTCATGAGAAGATGGATCAAAACTGCAAACAGTAGTAAACGCCCATTCTTCTTCCTGCACAAGATTAGGAGACTCTGTTTTTGATGTAGAGGCTTCTGCAACAACCATTCCAGCCTCCTTTTTCTTTGCCTCTTTTGTAGCAAGTTTTGGACAGTTCTTTATGATATGATCATTCCCTTTACAGTACTTGCAAAACAATTTCTGCTTTTCTGATTTCTTCTCATCTTTATCCTGGTTCTTCGAATGTGCAACATTTGCAGATTTTTGCTTACTAGTAGAAGAGGTCCATTTTCCTTTGCCCTTCTGACTAGCGAGGAAAGCTTGATCTGCAACACGCATAATGGACCTGTTCTTCCTGGACTGATCTTCCTGCAACAGAACAAAGACTAACTCCTCAAATGATAAGGCATTCGGATTGCCTTTCATCATCAACCGAATAGTAGAAGCAAAACTCTGATATGAATCAGGAAGACCATTCAGAACAGTCTGCACAAGTGAGCTATCTGGTATAACCTCATCAGCAGAAATCAACTATTCCTTCAAATCTTTGATCTTTGTTAGGAAACTGTCCATAGAATCACCTTCATTCATGTGCTCACTCTCCAACTGTTTTCGGAGGTAAGCAACATGAGCCTCATTCCTAGCTTGGTACAATGTGGTAAGTGTATCCCAAGCATCCCTAGCTGTTCTGCAAGAGTGAATATGAGGAATAATGGCACGTTTGACAGGCAAAGCTATCAATGCATGTGCCTGGGCATCTCTGCCATCCCAACAAATCTGCTCTATAGTAGGTGCAGTAGAAACAGCAGCACGAATAGGAATCTACACAATATCATCTTCGACACCATCTTCATCATCTCCAGCACCTGTATTCGCAGTACCTGTTGTTACAGGTGTAACATGACGTCTTTCAACACCCTACGCAATGTTCCACAATCCTTTTGAAACCAATACATGTCGCATCATATAAGCCTATAATGGGTAACTAGTACCATCCAACTTATCCTCAACAGCCAACATATGGAATACATCACTGCTTTCATCCATGGTCAGTGACTAAAATACCTTGATGCAGAAAATTGACTGTATCTCAAAACATTGAACGGAACTGCCTAGACGAGTTCTGCTAAACCTGTAGCAGACTTCAAGATGCTTATACTGGCGAACAGAAATAGGTATATACCTTTGGCACAAAAAGACAAAATAGCCTGCACAAGCACTACGATAGTGCGTTCGGAGGCCGAAACGAGCTGAGTATGCTCACCAAATTTTGTGCGAATCTGAGACTGCAAACGGAGGAGTGTCGACAGTGCCCTAGATGAAGCGACGACCTGCTCTCATACCAATTGTTGGAGTTAGATGTCTGCGGAAGCACACGAACAACACAAGGAAGAAGAAGAAGCTTGGAGCACAACACACAAGACTGAATGTATTACTAGAGAATGTACAAAGATAAGTAGCCCATTAGGGCAATAGGCGTATATACAAGCGAGGGGAAAAAACCTCCTAAAGAGGGAAAAAAGTGCCCTAACGGTCCTAGTGTGTTCACACACATCACTACCTAAATATATCAACAATAGCTCCTAATCAAAATCCACAAGTAGCTCCTACTGAAGCATATCAAGTTTCTCCAATGCATAATCCATCAATGCAAAATCCTCATCCTCATGTGCAAAATCCTCAAATGTATCAAAACATGTATCCTCAAGCTTCTCAAACAACTTTTCAAGATCCTCAAAATCAAAATTTTCAAAATCATCAACTGTATACTATGGAAGCTCCTCTTGCACCTCAAGTTCCATATGCTGCTCCCTAAGCTCCTCAAATACATCAATCACCTTATGAAAATCCTAATTATCCTCTTCAAGCAATTCCCTATCAACAAAATACTCAATTTCAAAATTTCCCACTACAAGTTAATCAAAATCCTCAAAATGAAAATGGTTTTGTGCGTGGTCCTCGTAAGTGTCCTTTGTGTGATTCGTTAGAGCATTTTGTGAGAGATTGTGAGCTATTGAAGGCCGCTAAGGAGCAATGACTAGTAATAGACATAGACAAGAAAATCTGTGACTATCGATCTAGGGTACCTTTGCAAGGAAATTATGGTAAGGGAGGAATGAAAACGCACGATGAAAATATAACCATAATGGATGCAAGAACTAGAGGTGTGAAACTAGAAGCTCTTGATGAACAAGAAGTAAAATCAAGAAAACCCACAAAGGAAGTTGACTTTTCCCTAGAGGCTTTAGTAAGAGCACAAGATGAGATCAAGAGAAAAATGGCTTGGGACTCACCGATAGAAGATCAATCTCTTATTTCTCACTTATCCAATGTAGAAGAAAAACGAAAAAGAGATGAAGTTGAGCCTAGTGAAAGAAGAGAGACTCGAAAACAAACCTCAGAGGGAATAGAAACAATCATAGAACAAGGAGAAACATCACAACCCAGAGATAAAAAACAAGAATCACAAACCAATGAACAAAAACAAGAGGAGAAACAAAAAGGGAAGAAGACAAAGCAAAGAAAAATCGAACCAAGGCCTTTAGATAAACAAGAACAATCAAAACAAACTGAAGGCCAAACACAAGAACATGAACAAGAACAAGATCCTAAGCAAAAACAAAAGAAACCAAAGAGAAAACCTAAAGCCATCTTGATTGAGAGAAAACCTAAACCTAAAGCTAAGAGAAAACCTAAACCTAAAGAAACTGAGAGAAAAATAGATCCTATGATGACATTTTGCTAAAGAGTCAACTGACTATGTCTTTAGAACAAGTTTTCTCTATGGCAAAGCCTGTTTTTAAAGATAACTTTATCGGCCTAATTAAAAGGAAGAGGCTTTCACTTAATCTAGATACTAATATGCAAGATGCTCTAGATCAACATCAAGCTATGAATGAAGCCTTAAACTTTGATGAATCTGATGAAGAGGACTTTGATGATGATGAAGTAAATGTTAATAAAAATTTGATAGGACCTATTCAACCTGACCATCAAAATCATGAGAACAATCCTTAAAGTCACTTTAAAAGAAAATTTTGGTGTGGAGGTACATGAGAGATGCATGTTAAAATAGGAAATGATAAGAATGCTATCATTGTAAATGCATTAGTAGATTCCGGCTCCGAAATCAATGTGATTTCAAGAGAAGTCTATGGTAAATTTCGATGGCCCATAGATAAAGATTGTGGATGGCATATGAGAACTACAGACACTGGTGTAGGTACTCTATATGGAGCTTGTGTTAGTGTGCCCATATCCATAGGAGGAATCTTAGAAGAATTTTACTTTTTTATTCAAGATAATTGCTCCTATGAAGTTCTCTTAGGTCAGCCCTTTATTTGTGAGAGTCATATGGAAACTAAAGCCATGGATGATGGGTCTACCTATGCTAGAATTAAGTCGAAGGATGGAATGCAATCACTTCAAGTCATTACGATAGGAGTGAATCATCCTAGTAATCGATTGTCAATTAGGAAGAAACTGATGGAGAGTGTTAATCTCCAAAAGAACAAGCTACTCATGTAGTTAGAGCACCTCTATAACAAGAGTAACTCAAATCTTCACCAATTTTAGAGGATCAATAATCAATTATAAAGATTTTGAAAAAAATCTGTGAAACTTTGCACAAGGTGTCGCCTACAGTTTTTGATGAAACTTTGCACAAGGTGTCGCCTACAGTTTGCACACCTTTTGCAAGTTGAATCACTCCAAAAGATTCAGTAGATCTTGAGAAATTTTCTTAACAAGTTACCTATGTCTAAAACTACTCTTCTAAAAAGTCGATTCAGACAATTGTAACTTCTAACACTTGCTTCTCTCAATCTAGAAGCCTTTTATACAAATGACTTTAGCCATAGATGGCTTACCTTCTAAATTAAATTTTGACTCCTTACTCATGCAAAACTTTAACATGTGCACTGAGAAATGATCAAATCATTGACCATCGAGATTGCGCCTGTTTCAGGAAACAGTGAACACTTCTTCACATATGAGTGTTCATACTCATAATTCTCACCGCCTGTTTACAATTAGGCTCTCAAACTTTTACCATAGACACATTAACTATGGACTTAGACATCTACAAAAGCATTCTTGAAATGATCAAGCACAGAAGGAGAATGCACAGAAACATCGGGTGCAATTTTCTTTCATTCCTGAAGGAATTCCACAACTGAGTGATGAGAGAGATTCTACTCACTTCTAAGATGTCTAGTGACTCATACACCTACCAATTTCTCTATTCACATGCTCTCCCCTATTTTCCCCGACTTTTTACTTATATATAGCCACATATGTACAAGCTTATGACCATACAAAAGATATATATGAGTTGTCTCTAAATTAATGTACATATGTGTACACATCTTCATCTTCTAAATATGCACTTCCTCCATGCTTCATAACTTGAACTTTTCTTCAGTCCTTGACTTCCAAACCTTCATTAAAACTTCAATTGTTGATTGCCCTGCACCAACAGCTCCCCCTCAATCATCAATTAAGGTTTTCTCTATCTTCTTTATACCTGCCATGTCTTTGAATCTCTGTAGCTTTGGTCCATCCAAGCTGTTGGTTAGCATATCAGCTATCTGATCTTTTGGTGAAGTATGTATTACTTCAATCTCTTTATCCATCACCTTCTCTCTTAGAAAGTGATACTGAATCTCAATGTGTTTAGTCCTTGCATGAAACAGAGGGTTAGTAGCTAAATACAATGAACTTATGTTATCTCCATGAATAGTGGGTGTACTCTGAATAATGTCAAAACTCTTCATGGGAGTCTTAAGCCATATTACTTCTCTTTGCAGCTTCAACCATACCTTTGTACTCAGCCTATGTGGAGGATAAAGCAATTGTGTGTTGCTTCTTTGAACACCAAGAAATTAACTTATCTCCCACATAACATAAGTATCCATAAGTTGATCTCCTATCATCACGATTACCTGCCCAATCTGTATCACTATAAATCTTGAGGTTTGTGTCTGATGTATCTTAATGTACCTCAACACTCTTTGTCGTGCAATCCAATGTTCTTTCCTAGGACAATGCATGAATTGAGACAATACCCCCACTACATATGACAAGTCAGGTCTAGTTAATGTAGCATAGATTAGACTACCAACCAAACTTTGATAAAGCTTCATGTCCTTGAACTCTTCACCTCCATATCTGCTCAATTTGTGATTCACCTCCATTGGAGTAGGTGCTACCCTGCAATCATTCATCTTAAACTTGATCAACAAGTTTTTGAAATACCTTTCTTAAGTTACATACACCCCATGTTGAGTGTATGAAATCTCCATGCCTAAGAAATATGACAAGTCTCCCAAGTCACTAATCTTGAACTCTTTCTCCATTTGCTTCTATAGGCTTTGAATACCTTTCTCATCTGTACCTGTAAGAATTATATCATCAACATATATGCACATGTGAATGAACCCATCATCACTTGCCTTGACAAGCAAGTTACTATCTGCTTTAGATACTTGGAAACCAAGTTCTTTCAAGAACTTCACAAGTCTATAATTCCATACCCTTGGGGCCTGCTTCAAACCATACAAAGCTCTTTTGAGCTTACATACATGATCTGGATACCTTTCATCTCTGAATCCTTGTGGTTGCTCCATGAAAACATCATCTAAAATGTAACCATTTAAAAAAGCATTCTTCACATCTAATTGATATAATTTCCAACCTTTACATGCAGCAATGGCTATGAGTGTCCTGATGGTTGTCATCTCTGCCACAGGACTATAGGTCTTATCATAATCTATACCATAAGTCTGAGAAAAACCCTTCACAACAAGTCTAGCTTTATATCTAGACACACTTCCATCTGCATACCTCTTTGTCTTGTAGACCCATTTGCATCCAATGATCTTCTGACTATTTGGTTTAGGAACCAAATCCCATGTCTGATTTTCTATCAATGCATCATATTCTTCCTACATAGCTTTCTCCCAATTTTCCTTACCTTTTGCCTCTTCATATGTAGAAGGGTCTTCATCTGCCTTTATCATATAAGCATAATCTTTGGTAGCCAAAAAAGAAGTGTCATAGCTATACCTTGTAGGTTGCAACTTGTGTCTTGATGACCTTCTCAGTTCTGCACTCCTTGAGGTTTCTGGTTCATCACACTCTGGATCAAATCTTGGCACTTCTTCAACTTCAACCTGTACTTCATTATTCTCTTCTTCATCAAATATCTGAACTTTTGATTTACCTTTCTTTTGATTCACAACTTCTTCATCACCTGCATAAATATTGATTGTACCTGCATACCAAGTACCTTGCTCATCAAATGTAGCATCCTTTGACACTAGGAATTGTTTTGTGGATGGACTCCACAACTTATATCCCATCTGCTTATCATCATAACCAATGAATACATGCTTTTGAGCTTTAGGTTCCAATTTGTGCCTTAATTGGGATGACACATATGCATATGCCAAACATTCAAATACTCTGCAATGATCTAGAGTAGGTCTCTTACCCCACCATGCCTCAAATGGTGTCATACCCTGCAAAGCTTTACATGGTAATCTATTGACCAAATAAGTGGTTGTGTTTACAGCCTCAACCCACAAATAATTAGGGCAATTTTTCTCCTTCAACATGGATCTTGCAAAGTCAACAAGAGTTCTATTCCTCCTTTCTGCTACACCATTTTGTTGAGGAGAGTATCTGCAAGTAATTTCCCTTTTTATACCTACATTCCACAAGTAATCATTGAACTCATTAGAGAAATACTCTCACCCTCCATCTAACCTTAGTCTCTTCAACTTATGACCTGTAATTCTCTCTGCATACACATGATAATGTCTGAATGTAATTGGTGACATTAAATAATGGTCTAGATTCTTACCCTTTGCCGTTTGGGCAGATAGAATGACGTGCACGCATACTACTAGGTATATGCCTGCTCAACTCATGTACTATCAAAAATCGTTGTTTCCAATTCAATCTCATATTTCTGCATGGTCAAATTCGCCTTGGTCTGAAAACATGTCTATTGATGATTTTTTGAGTTTGCACATTAAACAGTTAGAACAAGATAAATTAAGACTTGATGATGCCATTGAAACATTAAGAGAATCTAGAATGAAGAACAAGCATTATTTTGATTAAACTCATCGATTGCATCCTAAGTCAATTGAAGTAGGAGATTGGGTGCTCATTTATGATAGTACATTTGACTCTCAATGTGATGCACAGAAGAACCTCACTCAACAGTGGTTTGGGCCATACATTGTATCAAAAGTCAACAATAATGGTAGGTATGCTCTTTGTGAATTAAATGTGTTGCACTAAAAACTTTGATTGCAGGTAAGAGGACAAAGCTATTCAAGAAACGTGATAATGAAGAGTACATTTTGGATGAGGACGTTGAAGGAGATGACAACAATGAGGTGAATTTATAAACAGAAGTATCCATGCTAAAAAAAATGAGAAAGTAAAATAAAATAATATAAAAGATACATATAAAAATAAAAATATCATTAATTTTTCAAGTTCATGTTGCTTTGTTTTTTTTCAAGTTCATTCTACTTTTTTTCCATTCTTTCTTCATGCATGTTTCTTTTCAGTCTTTGCATTGCATTACATATCCACATCACTTGAGTCAAAAAGGACAAATGATGATTTCTCTACTTGTGTAAAATTGTATCTTAAGTAGTAATTTATCTACTAAGAAATCGATTATAATCTAGGATTATGGAAAGGTAGGATATGTAGATTTGGAGATTTATTTTGGTGACATGAATTTCATATATAAACATGCATATGTATCCTATATTGAAAGCGTAATTGTTGAAGTCATAGCTCCTGCTATTGCATGTTTCTTCATCCTTAGTCCACCTCACAACACTTGTATTAGAGTTTAAACGACTATTCTCCGTCATAAAAAATGGTTGTACCTTATATCGGGGTTTAATTTTTCCCCATCATAAAAAAAAGAAGCTGCGTCTTAAAAAAAAAGGGATGAGCAAGCCAAAGGAAGCTAAGGAGGCATAGTAGAATAAATCATGGATTATATAGGCAGATTTATGCATTAGTGGAGTTTAGTCAGATTTCCTTGCATGTTATTAGAGAAGGATTATATTCATATTTATGTAGGAAAGGGGTTGATCTAAAATAAGCTAAAGATGAAAGATGTCTCTTGACAATCCTAAATCTTTTTTTATAATCGTATTTAAGGTAGATTGCTTTATGAAAAAGGTACAAATTTTTCTTCAAGATGAGAGAAACTAATGCCTTAAATGACTCAATACATCCACTTCCACTTCATATTGATGCTTGTTTGTTTTCTTTCTTGTTGTCAATATTGCTTGTTCATTTGCATATTCATGTTTCCTATTTCAATTCTTTGTTGATAGATCCGCGGGTCCAAACCTTTCATATCTCAATAGTACCAAGCAAAAACATCGGAGAACTCACGCAGAAGTCATATCAAATCATCTTGAAATGTCTCTGATAATCATGCCTTAATCTTAGCTGGTCGCGGGTTAACCGCATCACCCAAATTATATGTTACTAACTGATCATCCGGTACATAAAATTGTCGAGGTTTTACCAGATCATCAGCTGACTACAAAAGTTGGAGATCTAGAGTACCTAATGAGATCAGATCCTTATTGGTCTTCAGGAACACCTCTTTCTCATCGTCAGGTAATCCATCTAGCATATGGACCGGCTCCGCTACATATGGTCTTGCATGAAGCTCGCAAGGCTGCATGGCATCCAATTTAACTACATATTTACGGTGATTATCTTTGAAAGTTAACTCCTGCGCTGACCAATCCTGTACAACTTTGGCTTGTTTCAACCATGGTCGACCAAAAACTAGATTGTAGTTGAGGCTGGATTCTGGTAGTTCGAGAACTACAAAAGTCATTTTGAACGTGGTACCTTGCAAGGTAATCGGAATATTCCGTACTAGTCCCACTGGATGGTCTCCGGATTGGTCTGCCATTTGTACAAAAAATTGTACGGGCTCGATTTGGGTCCAACCCAATTCCTTGCAGAGAGCTGCAGTTGCAATATTCACACCTGAACCGTCATCAATTAGCACTTGAGTAATCTTTTGGTTTTTATGCCAGACAGTGATCAATGGGACTGAATGATCTACTGTAGAATCAGCTTTCGGTTGTATTGTTGCAGTCGCCGGAGTACAAGAAGATCCGGGACTAACCTGCTATTGGAATGGCTACCTAACTCCTGGCACCAAGGCGAGCAACTGTCCCAATGGGAGTGTAACTGAAGCCTTAGATAGGATATCCCATACCTGATCTGTTTGGATCATACTTCTCATCGATTCTGATGATGATTCTACTGTTGCTGGGATAGAATTTTGTTCATTCGATCTTGCCTTAGGTAGGGGAACCTGTGTTATCAGAATTGGATCAGGAAACATAGTTGGCTCTTTAGCTGTCCATTGACTAGCCTTTGTATACATTCGCTGCTGCTCATAGATACCAAGCTCGAACACCTCAGCTACGGGTTGCAACTGCTTACCCGATCTGGTTTGAACCACTACTGCTTGTGATTCAACCCGTGAAATATAGACCATGTTGGTCATTGGATTTTGTTGCTCCTTCTTCCTTTTGTCGTACTCTGCTGCATCCTTGCAAAACACAACAAACATTACTAAATGTATTACCACTAGAATGTACAAAGATAAATCAGTCGTTAGAGTTATAGGCGTATATACAAGCCGGGCTAGAAAAACCTCCTAAAGTGGGAGAAAAGTGCCCCGGTGGTCCTTGTGTGTTCACACACATCACTACCTAAATATATCACCTATAAGTCTAGTTGCTTAGGAGTTTGATGAGAGTCCGTGCTTGCTCTTATTCTAGAATACACTTTGTAATGAAAGTGGGGGTTATGCAAGTAAGGGTGCAAATTCAATCTCCACCAAATAACTATGATTATTAATATGGGTTGCAAGATGGAATGGTTTTCCCAATCTAATCATGTGTATAATAATTTCTCTCTCTCTCTCTTTTCATTCATCGAATAACGTTACATAGAGCAAGCAAAGACAAAACGATTTAGTCTGCGTAAGGCAGCCAAGACAAAACAATGTAGTTTGCATAATCATCAAAGCTCATGGCAGAAATCTTGTAGCCTTTCGATCCCTAAGAGTATGAAAAACGAACAGCGCAGTTTGGCACTGAATACATAATACTTCTATTCGGCGGAATGTATGCGAATGTCTCCCTTTATCATCCGCAAGTTGAGCACTTGCGTTGTCCTTCGACCTTGGCACGAAAGTAAACGTTGCAGATAACGCAGACATAATCATGCAGCTTGTTCAATCATCGTGAACTCCGGCAGACAATAATGCTTCTTAGTTAGGAATTGAATATTGTAGATGGGCCCGAACGAAATCGCATTGGACAGTTGTGTTGGCATTCAAAAAACTATTAGTGGTAATCCTCTAATGTCTTCATCCTAATGGGTCCTCCGCTTCCTGTGGAGTCCATATTGAACTCAAAGACACGATCTTTTCCCTCAACTTGTCTTTTGAGTATGGATGATCTGTTTTTGTCCCAAGATCGGAAGAAAGTAAAGATTGAATAGATTCAATCTTCCTTATATGACAAGATTTCATCAAACGAAGAAAGTTATAAATGGCATTGAGGCAATGTATCTATCCTTTGTTTATATTTAGTTAAGTCACGCTCAATTGCGATATATTTTGAGAATGTTTGATGAACCTAAACATTTCCCACAAGAACAAACTCACACGAAGCTCTCCACTTGCATATGACTTGTTTATTGTTGGATCCGCTTCTTCCTAGCTTCACGCCTACAATGTTCTTTAAAACAAATAGGTTGAGGACTTTATACACTCACAACAGTTCTCTAGTGTATTTGGAGACACAACTCCCCAAAGCCTTCTCTTAGAGCTGAAGAGTGTGTTACACAAAAGTTTCCATATGCCTTGAATTTTTCCCTCCTTATTATGAACCCCGTGACACCGTGATGTTGTTCTTGTGGAAGATGCTATTCAACCTTTACTTTCATGTACAAAGAAGACATCTATTAGCTCCAAAGACATGTATGATACTTTGCTGCCTCTTTTAACGTGTGGATTGATTCCACATAGCTTGGCAATTCCTTATACATGAATGCCAGCTCCATATTCACTACATCACTCCCAGGGGGGATTTGTTGATAACTTTAGGTAGCGATGTGTGTGAACACACTAGGACTACCGGGGCACTTTTTTCGATCTTTAGGAGGTTTTTTCCCCAGCTTGTATATACACCTATAGCCCCAATGGGCTAATTATCTTTCTGCATTCTAGTGGTAATACATTCAATATTGTGTGTTATGCTCGAAGCTTCTTCTTCTTCCTTCTACTGTTTGTGTGCACAGATGTCTAACTCTAGTTTGAAACTAAGTGAATTATTGTAGGAATTTGCAAAGAAACATGAATTAAGTACCTACTTCAAGACATGATAGTACTGTGAGAATGCTAGTATGATATGTTGTAAAGGAGTTTAGTCTAGCATGTGAGAGTTTACTATCACTTTGTTCGAGAAGAATTCATTCGAAGAAAGATGTGATTTGCATTTGTTGTGGAGAAAAAGTGGCAAACATCTTCATGAAAGCTCTTTCGAAAGTAACTTTCATCTATTTTATATATGCTTTAGGAATTAAGAAGCTTTGGTTTGGATGTAGATTACAATCCATCAATTTAGCTTAGTATGGGCATATTTATCTGTTACATGTTTGTAATTAAACTCATTTTACCTTTGCGGGGGGTGGGAGATATGATGATATGGCATCACTTGCAATTTACGTATGAGTCCAATATTTCCTTCATACATTTCTGCAAACATCAATTGACGCCATGCATGTTTTGTAATGTATTAAGAAAATACAGTACTCGCCTCTATATGAAAAGCACATGATGTATTTGCGGTATTCTCATCAAGGGGAGTGTTAGAAGTTACATAATGCGGATTCTCTTCTTAATATGGAATGGTGCTCAAACATGAGCGGGGCCAATCAAATTATATATAAAACATTCCACGTACTATTCAATGATTAAGTTTTCAAGTAATCTTGGAGTGTGAGGTCGATAGTTCTATTTTAGGAAATGAAATATTGTGAATACATATAGAAATATTGGTAGCATAGATTGTATGAGTTTCTAAACCTCTCACATAATCCTAGCAGGGGATGGTTGAACTATACCTTAAGATAGAGGATTAGGAAGTAATCCTCATCCATGGCTTTTGGGGCTAGTGATTAGCCCATCATACTCCTCGCTAGGAGGTTGTGAGTTCAATTCCCAAGAGTGCTTTCAGAGTCGATTTGAGGAACTTGGGCAAGATGGAGGTACGGTGCCTCGTTTGGTGGCAACCTGGAAAATGTGTTTGTCCTTGATGAGTGTGAAAGTAGCTTAAGATGAAGGCACATGGGCATTTGGGCACTGAGAGAGGGTGGGATAGGTCCTAATTTGATCCAAGTGCTATAATTTGAGGTTGATGGAGGCACTCATGCATAGAAAGTGGGTCCAACCGAGTCAAACGGGTCCACAAGTGAACATTGAGGGCAAGCTGAATCTAAGGGGAAAGGAATATCACATAATCCTAGCATGGGATGGTTGAAGTACAAGTTAAGAGAGAGGATTAGGAAGTAATCCTCATCCACTGGTTTTGGGGATAGTGGTTAGCCCTTCATACTTCTAGGTAGGAGGTTGTGAGTTCCATTAGTAACAAAACCTTTCTGCACATTTTGGTAAATAGATATACTTAATGTGTTGCCTTACACATGTGTCGATTTTCCATTATTTCTCTACATAAAATCTTAAAACCACATTTCCGAAATAAAGAATAAACGATATGTATATATCACCTTTGGTAATTAGAGCACTCAATTTTCATTCATCAAATAACGCTACATAGGGCAGCGAAGAAAAAACTATTTAGTCTGCATAGGGCAGCCAAGACAAAATAATGGAGTCTAGGTAATCATCAAAGCTCATGACAGAAATTTTCTAGCCTTTCCATCCCTAAGAGTATGAAAGACGAACAGAGCGGTTTGGCACTGAATACAGAAAACTTCTATTCGTGAGAATGTATGCGAATGTCTCGTACAAGGTTAACATTACTCTCCCTTCGTTATCCGCAAGTTGAGCACTTGCGTTGTCCTTCGACCTTGGCACGAAAGTAAACGTTACAGATAAGGCAGACAGAATAATGCAGTTTGCTCAATCATCGTGAACTCCGGCACAGAATAATGCTTCTTAAATACGAATGGAATATTGTGGATGAGCGCTAAAAGGAGAACGAAACCTCATTGGCAGAATGATTGCAAACATCCTCTTCCACGATAACAAAAAGCCTTTCCTGCCTTTTGGAAATCGGACACTTGTGTTGGCATTCAAAAGACAATTAGTGGTAGTCCTCTAATGTCTTCATCGTAATGGTTCCTTCGCTTCCTGTGGAGTCCATAGTGAACTCGAAGACACCATCTTTTCCCTCAACTTGCCTTTTGAGTTTTGAATGTCGACGCTTTTAAGCGCAATGTATCAATGGTCATGCTCAATCTCGTCGTAAAAGTGATACCACGCACTCAATAAAGAAATCTGCATTACCACTCTTTCATCCTCTATAAAAAATGGCGGGATACATCAAAGGCATGATCTTGTCCCTGAGCTTGCAATTTCAATTTTGAATCTCATCGCTGATAAGTGCAATGTGCAATGGTCATGCTCTATCTCCTGTTTTTTATTAGTAAGATCGGCCAGAAGCCTCCTCGCACAGATATACTTGAATGAATGAAAGTACAGTGGTCATGCTCTATCTCCTGTGGCTTTTAATTTAGAAGTTCGGTTTGAAGCCTTCTCGCCCAGATATGCTTCAATTAATTGAAAAGTGAAGGGGAGATTTAATACCCATGAAACCTTTCATATCTCAAATAGGAGTTAAACTCCTGGTACGATAGAGATTACAGCACCGAAAAGCCACTAGACAAGATATTGGGAGGAAACGGCCTAACACCAAGAGAAAATGACTGTTTTGGTGAGTCCAAAGGTCGGAGACACCGTTTCACTGGATGAAAGTAAAAGGCCGCTTACCAGTGATGTTGGAAGGCGAGAGCCAAAGATTACCTGGGTTGAACTCTCGTCGCCGCACTAAAGGTGAGAAGTCTAGTATCTACGCCACATTCACGACGATATGCTATATCTCCTCTTGAAGGTGAAACCACGCAGTCAGTAGACGAACGTGCTTTAGTGCTCCTACAGCTTCCATAAACAATGTTGGTGTACAACAATCTTACGGAAATATGATTTTTCTTTTTTTCTTTTTTTTTTTTAATGGAGGTTCGGGCAAGGCCTACTCCCCCGGACTTTAACTTTGAAATTCCAACTGTACAAGGGCATAGTACCGATAGGACTCCTTTGTCCCACAAGAACAGAAAATATGACTTTGTCATATTCGAATCCTGAACATTTACGTTCTTGTGTATTGCCAGCAAAGTACTAGCGCCCCGTAATCACTATAGATAAAATTTTCAATCTTTTTTCTTTTTTTAAAGAATGCAGTCATCATTTTTTAAGATCCACAGACTGCCAACATGCATGACACTTTTGAGAAAATCAAATTACGAGACTAGAGTACGAATTTCCAGAGAGGCTCGAAGTCAAGTAAAGTTCAGACACAAGGAAGAAATTCCTAAAAGAATGTTTCGGTACAAATTTCCCCTAAGGAGGAAGCCCATTTTTCTGCTGAAATTGTTGATTCCTATTTCTAAAGAACTTATTCTCTAGATTGTAGTACAAGTTTTGTATTCCATGGTACACATTCTCGGCGCTAGGAGACCTGAAACAGATTTTACTGTAGAAGCTATGCCGAAAGGCGCTTTGGATTCCAGCCTCAAACTCACAGCTACCTGAAAAAGCTCATCATCCATGTCCATAAAGTATGGATTTCTGATTAAAGTGATCTCATCGTTTTATGTTTTCTATTGCATGTGTGATAGAGAGATAAGTCCCGGTAGCATGAATTTCTCACATCAAAGGGCGGTTAAGTCAACCTGTATGAGAATTCATCCATCTTTGATGTAACGAAGGAGAAAATTTGATTCATATGATGAACCACCCGGAAAACAAGGCATATTGGGAAATTAAAAGTGACCTGTAAACTTTCCAAAAAAGGCTCGAACGTAAAAGCCACCAGAGACATACGCGGTCCAAAGATATTAATGCATAGGTCACCTTGTTGAGGGAGCTAAGCAACTGTCACACACTGTGTTAATGATTGATAAAACTTTCCCTATCAGACATTTCTAATTGCAGATTTTGGCTGCCGAAGCTAAATCTATAAGGTTCGAATCAAATTAGGATCAAATATTCATGCATGCTCGCGAGATTGGTTTTCATCAATGTTACTTCTAAGAAATTTTGTTTCTTGTGAGGAGGTGACGGAAGGCTCTTAAACTCAACCTCCTGGTCGATTTCGAATTGAGTAAAAGGTTTTAGGACCTGCTGAAGACTTTGACAAAGATCATTGCTTACAAGGTAAGACTGCTGAGACTACTGATGGATACATTCTAATGAATCTTCAAGACAGTCTATCATTTGATCTATTTCCATCTGTCTTGGATTTCTTCACCAAATCTCAATTTTGCGTTTAGTCTTTGCATCAAGTTAAAAGATACATGCATAGAAAAAGTTTATGGAGGTGCAAAGTGCAATGATTTTACCTTTCCGCACCATCCCTTATTTGTATAATTCAACTCAACATATTGTTTTTACTAAGTACATACTATGTAACATTTTGATTCTCAGGTAAACTTAACTTAAAATCTTCTTCGCTTTTGGTATGTCTAGATGGGGGTCACCTTTCATTCTGTTATGAAATATCAAATAGACATATTATTTCTTAGAAAACGTGTTTCATGTGAAGAGATCCTCAATCGGCTTACAAGATGTGTGAATGCGATTTACTAATTGTATCAATTTCCTATTACTCAAAAGTGAAGATTGTTGAATTTTGTAACCAATTAACCACGATTGACCTTTAAGTTTCCCAAATACATAACGAAATCACTATTGGAGGCATGCACATGGAACATTTGTGATTTTGCGTGTTCTGATTTTTCTTCTTTACAAAATAAGGGAACGGATACCTTCTTAAAATAAATGAGCGTTGATATTTGATATTTACCTAAAGACATAAAAAACAAAAAAAAAACTCTATATCACTATAAATTTTTTCTTCTTTATGGTTTTTCATTCTATAAAATACACATATTAAACTGATGAATCTTTAAATTCATCCCTTACCTATTGATTTATTTTAAGTGTCTAGATCCAAAATAAATCAATGTTCATTAAATTAGCATTTTGAGGCTTGCAAATCTTTACCATGATCCATCTTGAGAACAAAATAAATAGAACTAGGAGCTCATCGAGACATGTGATGAATATGTCTCCATCATACAATTATATCACTCCTGGTTTATTTTGTAAGGGACTCAATGCGTTTTTGAGACAGAATTCTTCTTTCTTTTTTTCAGAGTGAAGTCCATGTGAAATTAGTCCAAAGATAAATGAATCAATGTGGAATATTCAGTGATTCCACCTTTGTTGAAATTTTTGATAATTTTTGGGATGGGATACCTTTCCATACGTGACATTCTGAGCATGTAACATTAAAAAAAAAGGTTATAAAAGAAAATGTTTTTTAGCTAGTGTTTTCAAAGAGCAAAGAAAAAGCCCAAATTTAAATAACATTAAAGAAAGACCACATTTGAACATTGACTAAGGATGGGGCATCAAATGAAGGTCCACTCAAGGGTCCAACGCGAGCACAATCATTAGATTAAGGTAATTTTCTATTTGAGAATAATGTATTCAATAGAAATAATTTAAAATGATTCATCAATGTAGAATACTTTTTGAGGCATTAGGAAAGTTAAAGAGAAACAAGAGGTAACTTTGTCAAATCTTCTACTTCTTAGGTATTCGGATGTGTTCGACATTTCGATAGGGAGTGATGGAACTGGGCTCTCTCTAATCTAGAGAGCAAGTTGACATGAAGACCAAGAGATCTTTCAACTTGAGAGAATTTGCAAGAACTTTCTCTGGACAGGTGAACCTAATGGAGAGGGTATCCTCAAAGTTAAATGGACTACTTGCATTAGCCAAAAGGATGAAGGTGGTTTAGGAATTCTAGACATCAAAGGAATGGCTGATACGTTAGTTGAAAAATTGTTAATTAAAGAATGGAACAATAGTGATGCCTCTTGGGCTAAGCTTTTGTAGAAAAAGGAGTGCTCTTAAGCTTGTGGGCCTCCTAGGCTAGGAGGGTCTTAGCCTTCTCAGCATGTTGTTATCCCATTTTGTGATCACTCCCAAATGCTCGAGCTTGTTGTTTTCTCTATCAAAGAGTTGAAAAAGGTTAAAGAGTTTATCAAAAATAAATGAAGATTGGAATAGGCTACTGGTATTAGATAGAATGATTTGATCTAGTTTGCTATCAAGGGCATCAAGGGTGTGGAGTATTGGAACCTCCAAAAAGATAGGAAACTTTGGAGCAAAGGCTTTCATTTGTGGAAACACCTCTAGAATCAAGATACTAGTGAGTGGATTAGATTTGAGGACATTGACTCGGCCAAAAGAGTGGACTATGAAGAATGGCATCTATTGGAGAGTAGATTCAATGCTTGGGAATGCTCGAGGAGTCGCCTTCTAATTGTTTAAGACCCTCCTCACCTAGAGGCTCTAGGGCAATAGTCTTGAGAATATTCCAAGATTGAAGAAGTATGTGTAATTTTATGTCATGCTTAATAGGAAGTATTGTTTGGATTCGTTGAGCTGGCGATGGGACTTTAAGTTCCAATCCCTTTGGCACCCGCTCATCAAAATAAGATGTATGTGATTATGTGGCAAATCCTTCACTGTGGAATCTGGACCAATGTAAAAGCTAACAAAAGTTTTGGGGTCATTGTGGTTCAAGCGATGCCTTTGTGGCATGGAAGACTTGGAACACCTATTATCTTTGTGGCCCAAATCAATATCCGTCTCAGAGACCCTTGAGAGAATCATGTTCTAATAGGGACAAATCAATTGGAAGCAAGCTTTGTTTGGTGAAGCAATCAAATGTTCCTCAGCACTATGGAATGATACAGGAGGGGACTTTGGAAGCCCTCCTAAATAATGGTGGACTGGAAAATCTCTTTTCCTTTTAGGCAAAATAATTTCTAATTGTAAGAAGCCCCCACCCTTTAGACATCCTGGAGTGTTCTTCCTAGAGAGCAACAAAATCAAAACCAAGAGGGCCCCATATGAGGGGAAGGAGAGAGTTATCAACTTTCTTTGTAAAATTCTCTAGTAATCCATAAGTAGCCTCAACTTTGTGGGAGACAGGGGTCCCACGGGTGTTAGGCTCCTTCACTTGTACAATGGTAATTTCTTTTAATTAAATCTTGGAAGATTAGGCTATGGTGAACTTCCTTTTATAAAAAAAGAATCATCAATGAAAGTCACAAAGTAAAGGTAGTTCCCAAGTACCACAAACATCACTATGAACAAGCTAAAATTTCTGAGTAGCTCATCTAAACCATCTCTTGGGAAGAAGAAATGCTACATTTTGTAACAAAATACAACCTTCACAGACATGTTTACTAGGTTCCTTAAGTTTGGAAACAACACCATTTTAGATTTTTCTAAGCATAGAAAAATAGCAAAATTCAGATGACCAAAGTTTGGAGGCCAAAGCTTTACATCTCACATAGCTTGAGAATCTTCAAGTGCACATGCTAAATCATTCAGAAAGTTTACAAAATGTATGAGCCTATATATCCCACAACATAAAATCCTAGAAGCAATAATGATGTTGCCAATTGACAGATCATGAATAGTACATCTATCATTAACAAATTTTATAACCAAGCTAATCTTCACAAATGCTAAAATTAATAACAAATTTTTCTTGATCCTTGGCACAAATAAAGCATTCAACTACCATCAGCATTAGAAAAAATGATCTTACCAGCTCCCATGACAAGAGAAGAAGAGTTTTATGGGCCTGATCCACTGAAGTGAAGAAAGTGCACTATGAGTAATATGTTTGGTTTCCCACTATCAAAGTACCAAACTTCTAAGTCTACTCTACACATACATGGTTCATGAGAAGATGCTTCATAGCTCCAAACATAGAAAATGCACATTTTTCATTTTGCACAAGATTAGCAAACTCTCTTTTGGGTGTAAAAGGCTCTACAACAACGATTTCAGCCTCTTTCTTTTTTGCCTCTTTTGTAGCTAGTTTTGGACAACTCTTTATGACATGATCATTTTCTTTACAGTATTTGCAAAACACTTTCTAGTTTTTTGTTTGATTCTCCTCTTTTTCATCCTTCTTTGATTGTGCAGAATTAGTAGATTTCTACTTACTAGTAGATGAGCTCCATTATCTTGGCCCTTGTGACTAGCCAAGAAAGCTTGAACTGCAACACGCAGAATGGACTTGTTCTACCTAGACTCATCTTCTTGCAATAGAATAAAGACTAACTTCTCAAATGTTAAGGCATTTGCATTGCCTTTCATCATCAATCGAAGAGTAGAAGCAGAATTATAATATGAATATGGAAGACCATTTAGAAGATTCTGCATAAGTGAACTATTTGGCAAGACTTCATCAGCAAAAATCAACTGCTCCTTTAAACCTTTGATCTTTGTCAAGAAATTGTCCATAGAATCTCCTTCATTCATGTTCTCACTCTTTAATTGTTTTTAGAGGTAAGCAACAGAAGCCTCATTCCTTGTCTGGTATACAGTAGTAAATGTATCCTATGTTGATATATTTAGGTAGTGATGTGTTTGAACACTGTAGGACCGCTAGGGCATTTTTTTCCGTCGTCAAGAGGTTTTTTCCCTCCGGCTTGTATATGCGCCTATTGCCCTAGTGGGCTACTTATCTTTGTAATTTCTAGTGGTAATACATTTAGTATTGTGTGTTGTGATCCAATCTTCTTCTTTTTCCTTGTGTTGTTTGCATGCTTCTGCACACGTCTAACTCCAACAATTGGTATCAGAGCAAGTCACTGCTTCATCTAGGGTGTCGTGGACACCTCTCCAGTTGTAGTCTCAGAGTTGCATGAAATTTTCTAGTGCCCAAATTGTGATTGGAGCTCGTTTCAGCCTCGAAATGCACTATTGGAAATGTTGCACATTTGAAGAAGGAAGACAAAGATGAGAAGAAATTAGAAAAGCAGAAATTGTTTTGCAAATACTATAAAGAAAATGATCATGTCAGGAAGAGTTATCCAAAACTAGCTGCTAAAGAGGGAAAGAATAAAGAGGCCCAAATGGTTGTTGTAGAGGCCTCTACACCAAAAATAGAGTCTGCTAATCTTGTGCCGGATGAAGAATGGGTATTTAATACAGTTTGAAATTTTGAGCCGTCTTCTCATGAGTAGTGCATGTATGTAGTAGACTAAGATGTTTGGTACTTTGATAGTGGGGTGACCAAACATATTACCTCAAAGCGCAGTTTCTTCTCTTCACTCGAGGTTGCCCCTATAGGGAATACTCTTACATGTGCCAACAACTCCTCTTATCCTGCTATGGGAGTTACTAAGATCATTCTCTCTACTAGTGATGGTAGTTCTTTTACACTATCAGATTCTTTATTTGTGTCAGGGATCAAGAAGAATCTGTTATCCATTTTGGCTTTAGACAAGATTGGCTTGGTTGTGAAATTTGCTGATGATAGGTGTAGAGTTCATAATCAGTCAAATGGCAACATGATTATTGCTTTCGGCATTTCATCTTGTGGGTTGTATAAGCTTATAGATTATGAAAAATGAGTGAGTGATTATGCATTTGCAGTACGATTGTTAGGCTATGTCAAATGCACAAATTTGGCATGCATGCTTTGGTCATCTAAGTTTTGCTAGTTTGCTACACTTGCAAATGGTGTCCTCTTTGCCCAAACTTGAAGCACCCAAAAAACATGTCTATGAACGGTTTATTTTGGGCAAAATGCAACATTCCTGCTTTCCAAAGGATGGTCGAATTTGGGCTACTCAAAAATTGCAGCTTGTACATAGTGATGTCTGTGGTCCTATGTAGACACCTTCTTTTGGAAACTATCTTCACTTCGTGACTTTCATTGATGATTTTTCCAGGCATGCATGGGTATATCCACTCAAAGCAAAGTCGGAAGTGTATATGTGCTTCAAATATTTTTTGGTTTTGGCTGAAAATCTGTGAGTACGTAAAAGTGGGGACCCTCCATTTTGATCGAGGGGGGGAATATATGTCTTCTGAATTTAATGCATTTTTGGCTGAACGTGGGATAAAACATTAGTGGACAATGCCATATACAGCTCAATAGAATGGAGTTGTTGAGCGGAAGAACAGGTCACTCATGGAGATAGAGAGGTGTATGGTCAAGGGTCAAGCTTTACCACATAGTTTCAGGCTTGAGGTTTTCATGTGTGTAGCATATGTACTTAACAGGTGTCCCACAAAAGCACTCTAGTCTATCACTTTATATGACGCTTGGCATGGCCCCAAGCCATCTATTGCTCATCTGCATGTTTTTGGTTGTCTGGCATATGCATTAGTGCGTGAACAACATCGTAGGAAATTGGATGATAAAGTAGTAAAATGTAATTCTGTTGGATATAGCTCTGAAAGCAAAGGCTACCATCCATATCATCCACAAACTAAACACATTTTGGTTAGCTATGATGTTGTTTTTGTGGAAGATGCTACTCGGCCTTTACTTTCATGTACGAAGGAGATAGCTGTTAGCTCCAAAAACATGTATGATACTTTGTTGTCTCTTTTTACAAGTGGAAACTCTAGTCTTGGTCCTAATGAGGCAACTTCTTAGCCTTTGCAGGTTTCATGAGATGATGTAGATCATTCCATTTCTAATGAAGATTTACATGATGCACTTGTTGATGAGAAGTCTGATATTGACCAAGCAAAAACTATGCTGAAGTGGCTAGTGCTGACTTTGCACGACAGGAAATTAGATGCACCTCTCTCATATCGTACTCGATCAGGATCTCATAGTGCCTCTTTTGCATTGGATTGCTATGTTATGGCTACCTTTAGTCTTTGTGATGAGACTGAACCTGTTTCATTTGATGAAGCACAAAATTGTGAATATTGGATTGCTACAATGCCATATGAATATGATGCTATAATGAAAAATGGTACCTGTTCTTTATATGACTTGCCTCTTGGCAAGAAGGACATTGGCACGACGTGGATATACAAGCTGAAGCATAAACCTGGTGGAACAGTTGACATGTATAAGGCTAGGCTTGTTGCAAGGGGTTATGCACAGGAAAGAGGCATTAATTTTGATGAAACCTTTCCTTCTACTTGGGAAATGACCACTGTCCATAGCATTTGTGCACTTGCAGCTCATCATGGTTGGAATGTACATCGGTTGGACATTAAAAGAGAGTTTATGAATGGTGACTTGTGTGAAGAAGTGTATGTTTTTCAGCCCCATGGCTTTGTGCAAAAAGGGCATGAAAACCAGGTTTGGAGGTTAAAGAAGGCATTATATTGCTTAAAGTAAGCACCGGGTGCTTGGTATGAAAAGATACATGCCTATCTATTTGCACATGGTTTTGAGAAAAGTCCAACTGAAAGCACCTTATATGTTAAGCATGTTAATGATGTGCTTCTAATCATTGTGGTGTATGTTGATGACATGGTACTCACTAGTCCTCATGAGAAGCATATTGTTGATTTCAAGGCTGATTTGGGGCATTTGCATCATTATTTGGGCATTCACTTTATGCATGTTGATGGTGGAATGGCTTTGTGTCAAACGAAATATATTGACATATTATTGCAGTTTTTTGGCCTTGAAGACTATAAACCTATTGCCACTCCCATGGAGACAAGTTCATGATTGAGTCTTCATGATGTTGGAGATCCATTTGATGTTGTTCTCTATCAACAGGCTAATGGAAGCTTGATTTAATTATGCATTACTTTGGTAGATATTCAGTTTGTTGTCTCATAGGTGAGCAGGTTTATGCATTGCCCAGGTGTCAAGCATTGGGAGGCGGTTAAGTGCATCTTTCGCTACTTGAGTGGTACCCAGCTACTTGGGTTGTTTTATCCCAAGGGGGATCACCACCGCCATATTTGCATGCTTTTCTTGATTGTGACTCGGCTCGTTGCTATGACACTTGTGTGTCTACTAGTGGTTTTTGCTTCAAGCTTAGTGGCTCATGCATATCATGGCTAAGCAAGAAGCAACCTACTATGGCCACTTCCAATTGTGAGGCTGAGGATAGGCAACGACTATTGAGTGTGTGTGGCTCATACACCTTATGATTGATTTGGGTGTTGATCAGTCTTCTGCCATCACCATCTTCATTGATAGTAATAGCGCATTGGCAATTAGGAGGAACGATATGTTCCATGCTCGCACTAAGCACATTGAGGTGCATTATCATTATGTCACGGAAAGGTCTCCACTGGAGAGATCACCTTGGCATATGTGCCCATGCACCAGAACATGGCAGACCTTTTCACAAAGGCTCTACCTAGGGAGAAGTTTGAAGATTTCTACAAAGCTTTAGTTTTACTTCCTTTTGTGGATTGATTCCACGTACCTTGGCACTTCCTTATACATGAGTGTTAGCTCCTTGTGCATCGCCTCACTCACAAGGGGGCTTTGTTGATATATTTAGGTAGTAATGTGTGTGAACACTCTAGGACCACCGGGGCATTTCTTTCCCTCTTTAGGAGGTTTTTTTCCCCCGACTTGTATATACACTTATTGCCCTAATGGGTTACTTATAATTGTACTTTCTAGTGGTAATACATTCCGTATTGTGTGTTGTGCTCCAAGCTTCTTCTTCTTCCTTGTGCTATTCGAGTGCTTTCGAAGATGTCTAACTCCAACATCCTAAGCATCCTTTTCTATTTTGCACAAGGTAATGTGAGGATTAATGGCTTATTTGACACACAAGGCTATCAATGCATGTGCGTGAGCATCTCTGGCATCCCAAGAAAGTTGCTCTATAGGAAATGGAGTAGGAACCACAACATGAATAGGAATTTGAAGATCTTCATCTTCAGTGCCATCTCCATCACCTTCAATAATTGTATTTGTAGGTGTACTAGTTCATTTTTCAACACCTTGCACAATATTCCACAATCCCTTCACAACCAATACATGAGGCATCAGATATGCCCATAATTAGTAATTAGTACCATCCAATCTATCCTCAATAGCAATCATATAGAATACGTCATTGTTTTCATTCATGGTCGCTCACTAAAATACCTTGATGCAAAAAAATGGTTGTATCTTGAAAAGTTGAATAAAACTACAGTATCAAGCTTTGCTAGATCCATAGCACACTTTGATGTGCTTGTAGTGGAGAACCAAAGCGTGTATATATGTTTGGCACAAAAGGGAAAAATTTCTTGCATAAGCATTGTGATTGTGCATTGAGAGACTTAAACAAGCTCACATCATGGTTTTGACACCACAAAGTTTAAAATTTTTGAAATGCTAATCACCTTGAGTATGTTCACAAATTTGCATGTGATTCTGGGAGTATGACTAAAGGGGCATCAAGGATGCCCTACATGAAGTGATGACCTGCAATGACACCAACTATTTGAGTTTGAGGTCTACCAAAGCATGCAAACAGCACAAGGAAGAAGAAGAAGCTTGGAGCACAACACACAATACTCAATGTATTACCAATAGAATGTACAAAGATAATTACTCATTAGGGTGATAGGTGTATATACAAGCCGGGGGGAAAAAAACCTCCTATACATGGAAAAAAGTGAATTCGCGGTCCTAGTGTGATCACACACATCACTAACGAAATATATCAATAGAATTGTGTGGTTAATATGATGAATGCTATTCGGGTGGTTTTATATGACTTCATCCCAAATGTGAGTATTGATGATATTTCAATAGATGCTCATGAGGAAAGAGTGAAAGATGAAACTTTATATCTATCTTGTTCTAGGAAATTTCTCACTAATCATATTTCAAACTATCATTGGATATTAAAGAGAATTGTAGAGGTTTGATTCACATTCTCACTAGACATATCTGTTTAAGGAATTGCTTAAGTTTTGATTATCACACAAGGGTGTGGGAATCATGGCCCAAATCCATACACACACAAAGTTGATACCATTTCTCTTCTTATACTTTTGTTCTATTTGTAAGAAACTCTATAAACTCTGTAATATTCATCAACTATTTTGTGCATAAGATTCATACAAGTATTTCTTAAGAATCTAGGACATCAATTTATTGGGATTGATATTCATATAAGTACATGGAAAAATATTTAAAAACGTAATTATTTTATCTTACACATTGGTTCAATTGAACATCTTCTAAGAGACTCTAAGGATCGGAATCCTTAAAGTTTCATGAAACTATTACCTATTCTTTTCACCTTACTCCATGCTTGGTCTTATATATCTTTATCATTAGATATCTCTTTCTTAAATTCTTTTTATTATTCTTAGCTATCCTTTAATTAATGGAGGTGTTAAGGTAACTCATTGCTAGTTCAACTTGTCAATCAACTAAGAATAGTGCATTGCTTCATTTCGAACAATATATTCATTTCCTATGCCATCATGGTGCATCTATTCGATGGAAAATTTAACTCAAAACAAATTCAAAATTCATATCAATTTTTTGATGACCTGATCATTTCCGAGTTGATGAGAAGTTCAATTTCTTCAACATAAAAAATAAGTTAACTTTTGACGCATTTGTCTTCCAATGAAGCTCTTATTTATTATTGTCATATTTAATTTGTGAAATCATTTAAACATGAAGAAGTAGGATTGATATGACATATAATCAATTATTAGTATATGCAAACTTCAAAGTTCCAGGAGCCTTCAATGAGTCATTTCAGCAATTGGAGGAATCGAAAATCAAATGCAGTAGCCCTATTTGGTGATTTCAAGTGCAAGGTTACTCATTTAGGTATTTCGGATCCTTAATATTATTGACTTCTTCACGTTTGCGCAATTTTAGTAATCCAACACCGTCTCTTCTATTTCTACCGTATATATAATCAAGAACAATATCTGGATATCGGGGAACCCAGACTCCTACAGTAGCACGTTGGAGACATCTATGAATTCACGCCCATTTCATATTCGGAAGTTATGTTCATTTGGACAACAAAGCTTTATTTTAATGACCTTTCCGTTCAAGCAAAATAAGTCACAGAGTAGAAATTCATAGCTTCAGCTGCCAAAAAAAAAAAGGCCAAAAAAGAAAACATGAGAGAACTTAGCTGATGCCATCAGACGTATCTGATGCTCTTTTGTGTTGTTTTTGAGATTAGCTAAGATCTTCCAGCCATCATCAGATATCAAGTGATGTAAGTGTGGAAAATATGCTCGCAATGTATGTAGTAAACAACTCCCGACGCAGCTTTGAACTGTTTTAAGGAATTGCATAAGATTTTGTCATGAAAAATCAAGGGAAACACATACAGCTTTGGATATCTCCTCAGACATTAATGTCCGCTCAAGGCATGTACTCCCATTGTTCACGAATTATGAAAAATGCATACAAAGATAGCACTCTCACTATTCAGGGAGTATGAAAATTATCTATGAATGCTTTGCAAAGACAGATATCTTACACAAGGTCATACAACAACGAGGAAGACGGAGGATTCATTTAACCCGAAAGAGCATGCTTCTGATGTGATGTTTTAGACTAACATCGTTTGGATTGACCAATGCCCCAACCTAATTCAAAAGGATAATATGCGACACTTGTTGGTGCAATTAAACCCAAGCCCACATACTTGGTTAATTCACTTATGCTTGATGGCATAACCTATGCAAGATTTCATATGATTAGTCTCTTGTAAAAATCCTTCATATTTATCCTTGTAAAAGTGGATTACAACCACCTTGAGTGAGGAAGCTCTAAAATCATGAATATTTTGGTTGTTGATTCATCAGAGAATCTATTCTATATTTTAGGATTCATCTTTTAGGTAGAAGTTTGAATTTGAATTCAAACTTTGGCTCCAAACATGACTATAAGAAGAGGATCAAAAAGACTTGTGTGTATCTCCACTTTGGGAGATCATTTTCGAAGAAAACCATTGCAAAGTGAGAGCTCACATCATAGCTCATTCACCTCTCACACATTGAGCAATGTACAATTGCCAATGACATTGTATTTTACATGTTTTAATACATATGTGATCATTACATTCCACTTCTCTGTTATAACTTCATCAAAATAGTGATCTTCTCGAAGCTTGTTCTCAGTGTGTAGTTGGTCATTTTCCATGATTTAAAGCATGTTAGATTTTGCATAGTGTCTACTACAATATACAAATTTTCATGAGCAATACTTCTCTGGATCATGATATATTAATGTATCTTTGCTAACTGGTCTGATAACTATGGCAGCCCGTGAATGTCGGGATGGAGCTATGACTTGCTAAACTTCTTTCTCTACATGTAGTCCATCATTTTTTATGAAATCCCTCACAATTGATAGCTCACTAAGTTAGTCAAAGTTCCCCAAAAGCAATTAAGCCAAATGCTGTTGTGCTTAGGGAATTTTGCACAACATTGAACATGTATAAGAACAAAAATAGCAAGTTTTTTGTTTTTGCATCAACTTCAACATATCTGTTTTGATCCATTGATTGTTGGATCATCTTCCGAGCAACATATATGGTTATTTGTGCTTGTTAGCTAGCTATAGAGGCCCACTACACTCTCCAACCATCATTTGTAGTATGTGTGAACCAAGATCTAGCTACATCATTTCATCTCTTGTGACTATCCACCATCTCCTCCAACAATGGTATTAGAGCAACAACAATCAAGATCGTAAATTGGAAAAGAACAAATACTTAGCATGGTCACTTAGGATGCAAGCCTACCTTCAAGGGAGAATTCTATATGGATACATCTGAGGAGATGAAGAGATGCCAATCTTCAGGAGCAAGCAACAACCTACAAGGGAAGAACAAGAAAGGTTGACCACATGGTGTGCAAGGGATGCTCTTGCCAAGTCATATCTACTAAAATCAATCTCTAATTTCTTTCTATCACATGTTAGGAATTGCAAGACCTCCCAAGAGACTTGGGAAGTACTTTCATCATATTTCTCATCAAACACAAGAGCTAGGAAGAATCAGTTATGGATGTAATTTACAACTCTAAAGAAACAACCAAAGAAAGGAGTGGTTGATTATGTAACCATAATGAAAGATGTGGCTGATCATCTTGCAAGCATTGGAGAGGAGATAGAAGAGGAACACATAGTGAGGTGGATCATTAATGGAATCACGACTGATGACAAGTGGGAGTCCTTCACCATAGTAATGGACCTCTACATGGATATGCAAATACGTGACCTCAACACCTTGATGGGGCAACTCTTCACCCATGAGACAAAGCTCAACAAGAATGTGACAACTCTAGAGGTAACCAATCTCCTGCCCTTTATATAGATAAGAATAGAGCTAAGGATAAAGGTAAAGGCAAGAAGCATGAAGAAGAGGCTAGTACCTCTCCAGTTAATTATGCAGGAAGAGGAAGAGGTGCTAGAGGAAGGGGCAGAGGAGGAAAGCAAGGCAAGGGGAGACCCTACAACATCTCACCTGCAACATTTATGGTCTTAACAATCACACCACAGAAGAATGCTTCAAGACAATGAAGCAAAGGGAAATGAGTTTCCATAGTGGTTGTTATGGGAAATCAAGAGGCAGATACAACAATGGTGGAGGCAACTATAATCAAGGCTACAACAACAACAATTATCACGGAAATTTCAAAGGAAGAAGGGGCTAAAACAACTATAATGAAGACCAAGAAGACTCATCACTTATCATGAACATGACATCCAAGCATGGTAAAGATGATGAGCATCTTCTCTACATTGATTCAGGTTGTTCCAATCATGTGGCTAGAAATGTAGCTCTATTACCTGGTCTTGAAGAGCCCAAAGGGAAGCATGAACTATAAAAAGCTGATGATATTAAACACTCTGTCAAGAAGATTTGAAATTTCAAAACATCTGATGGTAGCATGAACCTTTTGAGTAAAGTTCTGTATATGCAAGCTATAACTGAAAACCTAGTTCGTGTTGGGCATTGTTGATAAAGGCTTATAGGTCACATTCACTAAGCATGGAGCATATGTGGAAGACCCTCAACAAGGCTTCAAAAGGATTTCCAAAGGTGAGAAGTCTCGTAGATTATTTACATTTGAAATTGAAGACACATGCAACATAGCACTATTCAATTATAGAGATCAAACCTTATCTGAGTAAAAAATATGGCACAAAAGGCTAGGTCACATAGGAGAAAGGAATCTGAAGAAAATATGAAGGGGTCAAAGTGTGCTTGGAATTCCCAATGTGACCAAGCAACATATGATATACAAATGTGGAGCATGCCAATTTGGCAAAGCTCATAGGCAACCATTCAATAGGAGAGGATACATTCATCAAGACTATTTGGAGCTTGTACGCACTAATGTGTGTGGTCCTTGCAAAGATCCATACATCTCAAGTTCAAGGTACTGTGTTTCATTTATTGATGATTACAGTAGATGGACAATCCTTTATTTCATGAAAGATAAGGATGAGGTAATATTTACATGTTTCAAGAAGTACTTGGCACTAGTTGAAAATCAAATAGGAAGGAGCTTGAAGAGGATCACATATGATGGAGGTGGTGAGTACTTTTCACATGAATTTGATTCATTTCTACAAGACAAAGGCATAAACAGGGAAATAACAACAAGATACACTCTTGAATTGAATGGAATAGTGAAGAGAAGGAACAGGTTGATTGTTGAAGCTGCTAGGTCTATGTTAAATGAGAAAAATTTACCTAACTATCTATGGGCAGAGGCTATTTCCACAGCCACTTACTTGGTAAATAGACTCCCATCCAAATCATTGGATGGTATGACACCCTATGAGGCATGGAATGGAAGGAGACCCTCATTGGACCATTGCAAAATATTTGGGTTTTGGTAAGTGTTGCTACTTCTAAAAATTGGAGTTTATATCAATTAGATGCCAAGAATGCATTCTTAAATGGACGGATATCAAAAGAAGTGTATATGGCACAACCACCAAGTTTTGAAGATGAAGATAAAATAGGTTATGTATGCAAGCTAAGGAAGGCCCTCTATGGTCTCAAGCAAGCTCCTAGAGCTTGGAACCATAGGCTAGTTACTTATTTGCCGGACCAAAGCTTTGTGGCAATCAAGGCAGATTCTTCTTTATTTGTTAAGAAGAAAAAATCAGAAGTTATCTACTTATGTGTCTATGTAGATGACATCATTATTACACGGAATGATGCTAATGGCATCAAGAAAGTCAAGGCTCAATTAATGAAGGAATTTAGAATCAATGATCTTGGTTTATTAACCTACTTCCTTGGCTTGTGTACATAGATTTTGGAATATTTATCACTCAAAAGAAGTACATACATGATATGTTGGTAGAGTTTAAGATGGAGAACACTAAAATTGTATGCACTCCTATGGAACTCAACCATAAACTGACTTCACATGAAGGTGAATTATGTGATGATGTTATAGGTTATCAACAACTTGTGGGAAGTCTAAACTATGCTATTGTAACAAGAATAGACATTGCCTTTGGAGTGAGTACATTGAGTCAGTTTATGCATGCACGAAGGAAGCCTCATATAGAAGCTGCAAAGATGGTGCTTAAGTATCTAAAGGGTACATTGAATGAATGGTTTTTTTATCCATTCACCTCTGACATAGATATAAAGATGTATTCTGATGCAGATTGGGCTGGCTCCAAGGATCATAAGAGGAGCACTTCACGGTACCTATCCTTTGCAAGCTCAAAGGTTATATCTTGGTAATCTAAGAAGCAACCAAATGTGGCCTTATCTTCCACAAAAGCAGAATATAGAGGTCTGGCTAATGTAACTCAAGAGGCTATGTGGCTTAAGCAACTATATGCAGATTTGGAGATACACTCCTACACTCCAATAATCTTTGGAGATAACACTAAGTTCACTTCATTCGGCTACTAATCATGTATATCATGCAAGGAATAAGCACATTGAAGTGCACTATCATTATGTAAGGGAAAAACTTCTTAGCAAGGATATTCAACTATCTTATGTATCAACTCATTTACAATGTGCAGATATACTCACCATGTCATTGGATGGAACAAAGATGAACAGGTTCAAATTGATGATTGGTTTGCAAGAAATCAAGGAGAAATGAAGACCAAGCATGTGAGGCTTGAGTGGAAGTTGTTGGTGCAATTAAACCCAAGCCCAACTACTTGGTTAATTCACTTATGCTTGATGGCATAACCTATGCAAGACATCATATGATTAGTCTCTTGTAAAAATCCTTCATATTTATCCTTGTAAAAGTGGATTAAAACCACTTGGAGTAAGGAAGCTCTAAAATCACGAATCTTTTGGTTGTTGGGTCGTGAGAGAATCTATCTTATATTTTACGATTCACCTTTTAGGTAGAAGTTTGAATTTGAATTCAAACTTTGGCTCCAAGCATGACTAAAAGAAGAGGATCAAAAAACCCGCGTGTATCTCAACCTTGGGAGATCATTTAGGAAGAAAATCATTGTGAAGTGAGAGCTCACATCGTAACCTTGTTCACCTCTCACAAATTGAGCAATCTATGATTGCCAATGACATTGTATTTTACATGTTATAATACAGATATGATAATTACATTCTCATTCCACTTCTCTGTTATAACTTCATTAGAACAATGATCTTCTTAGAGCTTGTTCTCAGTGTGTAGTTGGTCATTTTCCATCATTTAAAGCATTTTAGATTCAATATACTGTCGATTACATGCATACAAAGTTTGATTAGCTGCAATACATCTCTGGATTGTGAGATATTAATCTATCTTTTCTCACTATTCTGATAACTATAGCAGCCCGTGAATGTTGAGATGGAGCTATGACTTGCTAAACTTCTTTCTGTGCATGTACTCCATCATTTGTTATGAAATCACTCATGCATGATAGCTTACTAAGTTAATTAGAGTTCCCCAAAAGGAATTGAGCCAATTGCTGCTGTGCTCAGAGAATTTTTCACAACACTGAACATATGTAAGAACAAAAATAGCAAGTTTTTTTGTTTTTGCATCAACTTCAACATATCTGTTTTGATCCATTGATTGTTGGATCATCCTGCAAGCAACATATATGGTTATTTGTGCTCATTGGCTAGCTAAAGAGGCCCACTACACTCTCCAGCCATCATTCTTAGTAGGTGTGAAGCAAGATCTAGCTACACCATTTCATCTCTTGTGACTATCCACCATCTCCTCCAACAACGCCTTCATGGAGTTTCTTAGGAAATGCTTATGAGTTTACATTGATGATTTACGTTTGTATTCGGGTGAATGGAATTAACACAAAAAATAGCATCTCCACAATTCAGAGTTGTATAGGCTCAAATAGATACACAATTTTCTATACATCAAGGGACTTGTAAAGCCACATTGAAGGAATGGCCTCATTTCATTCCCAAGATTTGTAAAACCTTGATCCTACCAAACTAGTCGAATAGATATTGAAGCCTAAGGATGAATTCCAAACTCAACTCACATTCACACATACTAAAGGGTTAGGAGCCACCATCTTTCAAGATGAATGTAGACAACCTATTGTTGGATTTGATGAGATTAGGGATAGACTAGAAAGATAATCACTTCTTATAGGGTAGATGTCCCAAAAACTATGAGTTCCAATCAAGAGCATGACTACCATGAGAGACAAGTGCACAAGTGTTGAGGGTAGAACAAGTATTTGATATCTATATGCATGATGAGGCCTTGGAATGCACGTTGAAAGGAGCTACACTAGCATGGTTTTCATGGCTATGCATGCAAAATTTGCACAATATAGATAAGTTTGTGAAGACATTTATTGCTGAATTTCATAAGATAAGAGTGACGCATTACACCTCAACAACAATTATGAGCTTCAATCAAGAATACATTGAGAACTTGAGGTTATCTACTTGTTGCTATAAGAAATATGTAGCATGATGCACTATACTAGGGGATCTCCCATGAGAGGAGAAATAAATTGAGCATTTCCGTTTGTGGGTTAAAGAGTGCTTAGTTGCAGACTACAACTTAAGTGATGAACCCCACCACTTTGAAGGATTTTATTGAAAAGTGCATTCACGTGGAAGATGATTTGGGTAATTATATTCATTTCTTCTTTGGAGCCCTAGACTTTGCTCCAAGTGTGAAGTACGAATCCATAATGATTGATGAAATGGGACAAGCTATTACCCAAAATTCAAACTTACAAGGCACGAGGCCTTCACTTAGGAAGTTGTTGTAGTGTAGAGAGGGGAATCCTCACACTTATATAATAGAAGTCCATTGCCTTGAGCAAAACCAAAACTAAAATATTTTCACATAGAGTAGACTTGGGCAGATCACTCAACTCTCAAGTGTTTTTACAATATGCAACCAACTATGGAGTATCCTACAGAACAAGGCTAGAATCACAATAGATTGGTTGTGGGAAATTACCAAGTTTCAATTGATTAGAAGGGGAAAGATCACTAAAATATCAAGTGTTTTATAATAAGAAACTAAATAGATATTATCCTATAGAACAAGGCTAGTATAACAAGTGTGATTGTGGGAGATTATCAAGTCTCAAGGCCTTATGCACAAGGAAAGTAGTAGTAGCCCCATGATATTCATAGTGGGTCAGGCCATAGATGTCGTATCTATGTATCCATAAGTTCTTGAATTACCACCCATACTAACTAAGAAAGCCTTTTGTAATTACTGTTGAGAGACCTACTTCTATAAGAAGTGTCCTCACAAGCGAGACAAGAACAAGTGTGAACCTTTTGAATTGTAATGACTCTTCCTTCTACCTCTTAAATTTAAGGTTACAAGGGAGCTAGAGATCTGGTACTAGTGATCATCAGTGTACAAGCCAAGACTGTGCAACAAGATCAGCAAGAAAAGTTACAGAGTGGTGAGGAACATCCTAAGGATTCTCAAGTGACCAAGGGGACGTGGAAAATGCAACGAGTACGACATGCCCATAAGTATATAAAGAAGGTTGCTAAACGCAAGAATTCTCTGAACTCCACACAATATGAAGTAAAAACAAAAGAAAATTATCTTTGTAGGGATCAAGATAAAACTCATGAAGGTAAAAGCATCCCTTGAGGATCATGAAAAATGCTACAC
The DNA here is from genome assembly GCA_020310875.1 of Ceratopteris richardii. NCBI lineage: Eukaryota > Viridiplantae > Streptophyta > Polypodiopsida > Polypodiales > Pteridaceae > Ceratopteris > Ceratopteris richardii. Next base: position 76,557,571 of record CM035421.1, on the reverse strand, counting down.
ACGAAGGGATCTAGAAGAAGAAAGACTAGACGTGTGCCAAAAAATGATTGAAGTTGCTCGAAAGCTGCTAGAAAAAGTTCCTTTTCATATCTGTCTCATATGTGTACCTAAAAATAATTTTACAAAAGGTTGTGTAGTTCCATTGAGAGATATCTCAGGTGCAAGAACCCTAGATGGGCATTGCGAAATGAGGACCTTTCCAACAAATGAATACGCCTCTACAAGGAGATGTTATTGTTTCAAGCATGGAAGGTTCTTGCAAAAGTGAACTTTGGATTCATATTCTAGAACCAAAATAGAATAAGGATGCTCTTATGCAACATAATTCTCCCTTTTCAAAGTTCTAAACATGTCTTTGATCAAAGAGCACTCACTTCTTTTTTAAGATAGACTTTGACAAAGCCTATGATAGAATGGAATGGGACTTTATTCTCTAAAAAAACTTGGAGAAGCTTGTAGAAGGTAGAAAAGTGCGTTTCAAAGCGACGAAGTTTAGTCAAGCCAACCGGCATTAGACCAGCCCTTGAGCTTATGGAGACTCAAATAGACCTTATAGTCATGCGATAAGTGCAAAGAAATAAACTATGTACTTTGGAGTATCAAGGAGAATGAGTCGATACAAAACAAATAGGTTCGCGGGTCGACTAGCTCAAAAAACTTATTATCTATGGAAGAGACAATGAACTTCAAATGCCCATAGCGACCAACGTGATTACAATTAGAAAAAATCCTTTTATGAGAGTGATACACAAAGTTGAGTGTATAGAATGAAAAAAAGTATAAGGAATAAGCAAAATATGCTATAGGAATGAATGCGACATTCACCAGTGGTACTTCCTATTTTTCAGGAATACGTAGAGATTAACCCCGAGATAGAAAAACTCAGATTTCGTCCAATCTGCTGAACCAAATGCTTTGAAACTCTGTAGGCATAGACTAAACATATATACCTTTCCAATGAGCCATCTTTCACTCATTTTGGAGCTCCGGAGAGAGAGCAACAGCCTCTGCAAGATTACTGTTGGCGAAGAAGATGATGTAGAGAATCAAAGGAGCAAGACAATGATGGTCACAAGTGTATGTATATTGCTTCCATGTAATGTACAAGTGATTTCAAGTCTTTATATAGAATCTAAGAGTGTTCCAAGACTTCTACAAGTGAAATTTGAATTCAAATGAAGGTGGGCATGGTTGTTGGAGGGAATCAATTCACTTTCCTACAATCTAGGAAAAGTGAAGATCTAGTTTGATCTACTTTTAGGTGATTTGATTGCGTGATTGAATGCAACTTCAACCACCACAAATTCGTGGGATTTGGGCTGTATCTTTCTACCTTTACATGTGTAAAGCTCAAGGCTTATACAACAGTAAATGAACCATCAAAAATCTCTCAAAAAGTACAATAAATGAGCATAAGAAAAAAAACTCTCCAACGGATATTCTTTCGACGCGATAGCCTTTGATGTAGATCAAATCCACCTCAAGCATAGTGTAAGTTTGATGTTCCAACAACACCCCCTCAAGCTAAAGTATGCTTGAGTCTTCATTCTCTCATAGGTTGAATACCTGCCATAGCTTTGAATTTACAAAGCTTTATTCCATCAAGTGCCTTCATCATCATATCTGCTACTTGCTTTTCAGTAGGAACAAAAGAAATGTCAATCTCCTTTGCCATGAGCTTCTCCCTGATGAAGTGGTAATGGACTTCTATGTGCTTGGTTCTCGCATGGAAAATAGGATTTGATGCTAGATGCATGGAACTTACATTATCTCCAAATATGTGAGGTTTGGAACTCACAAGTCCCAAATCTGTATACAATGCTTTTAACAATATTGCCTCTTGAGTTGTTATGGTCAAGCCTTTGTACTTTGCTTCAATTGAGGATAAAGCAACTGTTGGTTGCTTCTTAGAACTCCATGACACTAGCTTCGAACCTGCAAGTGCTAAGTAACCAGATGTACTTTTTCTATCATCCTTAGCTCCGGCCCAATATGCATTTGAGTAGATTTTGATATCCAAATCTGAAGAGTAAGGATAGAATATACCTTCCTTGATTGTACCTTGGAGATACTTAAGTACTCTCTTAGCTGCATCCATGTGTGGTCTTCTCGGTGACTGCATGAACTGACTAAGCACTCCCACACTATATGAGATGTCTGCCTTTGTATGAGTAGCATATATCAAGCTACCTACCAAGCTTTGATACTCTTTAATGTCTTCAATTTTCTCACCTTCATAAGCACTTAGTTTATGATTCATCTCCAAAAGTGTACCTGCAGGTTTTGTGTTCTCCATTTTGAACTTGACAAGAAGATCCTGAATGTATCTTCTCTAAGTCAAATATATTCCTTCATCTGTGTATATCACCTGCATACCTAGGAAATATATGAGCTCACCTAGGTCACTAATTTTGAACTCCTCTTGCATGTGTCTCTTGATCCTTTGAATGCCATTTAGATCATCTCCTGTCACAATAATATCATCTACATATACACATAGATAGATAACCTCTTTGTGATCCCTTTTGATGAATGGAGAAGGATCTGAGCTGCTAGCTTTGAACCCTTGATCTTGAAGATATGTAACCAACGTGTAATTCCAAGCTCTTGGAGCTTGTTTCAATCCATACAATGCTTTCTTAAGTCTGCAAACATAAGATGGATGATTAGGGTTTTCAGAACCTGGTGATTGTGACATGTATACCTCTTAACTTATCCAACCATTTAAGAATGCATTTTTCACATCAAGTTGGAGGAGTCTCCAATTCCTTGCAGCAGCTACACTTATCAATGTCCTAATTGTAGTCATCTATGCAACTGGTGAGAATGTTTCCTCATAGTCTATACCATGAGTTTGTGAGCATCCTTTGGCAACTAATCTTGCCTTCTACCTGCAAACTAATCCATCTGAATTTCTTTTAACTTTATATACCCATCTGCAACCAATTACCTTTTGATTTGGCGACATTGGAACCAGATCCCAAGTGTCCATTTCCTTCAATGCATCTATCTCTTCTTTCATGGCCTTTTCCCAATTAGGGTTTCCCTTTGCCTCTTCATAGGTTGAGGGTTCCTCTGAAATAGAGTCTTTTGCCAAGTATATTGAATGCTTCGTAAGAAATGTGGAATCATATCCATACCTTTCTAGTTGTTTCTTCTCTCTTGCTGATCTTCTAGGTGCTTGTTTGGAGCATTCTCCAACCTCTTGCATCTTTGCTTTTCCTCTTGACTTCCATAGCTTGTAATCCTTTTCTCTTTCATCTTGGTCATCTATTGCTGCCATATCCACCTCTTCCACTTCCTTTCTAGGTCTTCCCATTGAACCAGCAATTCTGAGTGGTGTGGTTGGTCTTATCGCATATGGTATAAGGTTGAAGATTCTGACCTTTGGCTTTGTCTTGCTTTGGTCTTTTCTTCTTCCCTTTCCACTTGCTCTTGCTTGCAAAGTTGGCTTGAGAAGTCTCTTCTTCCTTCTTCTTGCCTTTCTGCCTTTTATCCTTCTTATCTGCATATAGAGCACTAGTTGAATTACCATGATAAGAGTTACCTTCCTTTAGGCTATTGTTGGCTTCTTGATTAAAGAGTTGTCCAAGAAAGATGTTGAAGTCTGGAGTTTGCACATCCATGATGAGATCATAAGCCGTCGTGAAGGATTTCCATTGCTTATCACTTCGAATGCCATTGAGAATTTGCCTCATGATGACCTCTTCTTCAATCAGCTCTCCAATGGATGCTTATTGATCCGCAACCTCCTTGACCTTGGTAACAAACTTTGTGATGGTTTGTTTAGGTGTCTTCTTCATTTGGTTGAACTTGTTCCAAAGATGATTCTTTCTTGCTTTGGTACTAGCAGAAAAGAAAGTCTCAAGGGCATCCCAAGTCTCTTGAGATGTCTTTCATCCTCTAATATGTGGTAATAGAAAGTCAAAGATAGAGTGTAGTTTGTACGACCTTGCTTGAGCATCCCTTGCGCACCAAAGTGTGAGCTTATCTATCTCCTCTTGTGTAGGTCCTCCTTTGGATCTTGCAATAGGCATACCTTCATCACCTGCTACAATTCCATAAAGATTTCTACCTTGCAAATAGGCCTCCATTCTGATTTGTCAAGCCGCATAGTTGTGTCTATCAAGCTTCTCGATCATTGAGGGAAAGCCGTCACCCATCTTGATCTAGCTCTGATACCACTGAAAAAACTTGAAGAAGCTTGTAGAAGGTAGAAAAGTGTGTTTCGAAGTGACGAAGTTTGGTCAAGACAACCAGCACAAGACCAGCCCTTGATCTTATGGAGACTCAAATAGACCTTATAGGCATGCCATAAGTGCAAAGAAATACACTATGTACTTTGGATCATCAAGGAGAATGAGTCGATACAAAACAGATAGGTTTGCAGGTCGACTAGCTCAAAAAACTTACTATGTATCGAAGACACAATGAACTTCAAATGCCCATCGCGACCAGCGTGATTACAATTAGAAAAAATCCTTTTATGAGAGTGATGCACATAGGGTTGAGTGTATAGAATGCACAAAAGTATAAGAAATAAGTGAAATATGCTATAGGAATGAATGCGACATTCGCCGGTGGTACTTCCTAATTTTCAGGAATATGCACAGATTGATCCCGAGATAGAAAAACTCAGATTTCTCCCAATCTGATGACCCAAATGGTTTGAAACTTGGCGAAGAAGATGATGCAAAGAATTGAAGGAGGAAGACGATGGTGGTCACAAGTCTGTGTATATTGCTTCCATGTAATGTATAAGTAATTTCAAGTCTTTATATAGACTCTAAGAGTGTTCCACGACTTCTACAAGTGAAATTTGAATTCAAATGAAGGTGGGAATGGTTGTTCGAGGGAATCAATTCACTTTCCTACAATCTAGGAAACAAGCTTGAAGGGATTTCCATTCCAGGGTGCTCCAATCAACTGTGCCTTCAGGTTTTTGCTGACTCATTAGGGGAAATGATGAACCCTGCATGGGCCTTTTAGATTAAGGAGTGATTAGGGATCGACCAATAAGAGGAGGGTGGTGGCCACAGTCTACTTGCTTAATCACCCGAATTTCATTTTGAGCCGTTGGATTAGGATTGTTTTCAAAGGTTCATATTGTATCGTTCTTGAAAAAGGCACGATCGCTTATGCATCCTTGGATTAGAACCTCCATCGGATGGAATCCATTGAGGATAGAAAATTTTGAGTGCCTTTGCATGTGGTCCACTAGATCTTCTCTTCATCAAACGGCCACAGATCATCTGCAGCATGAAAAAGGCACCATTTCGTGTGGACCATACGATGAGGAGTTGCATCCGATGGCTGCCATTGATTGCACAAAAGAGATCAGCGGAAAATCCGCTCAAACATCGGATCTTGTAAGATCTAAGGGCCATGGTTCTTATAGAGTTTGAGCGAAAAAAATCTGGGAGACGCTATGTGTTGTCACGCACGTCAGACGATGCATACTATCATGATTGTGACCTTTTGATCTTGGCCATTGAATTGAAGGATCCAAAGGCCCAAAAATTTTCTTTTCAAATTTGAAACTCAATATTCTATGAATCAATATTTTATTTCACAATACCACTAGAGGTTTTATAAGCCCTCTTAATCCCCTAGATTAGGCTTTTTAATTCTTGAAAATTAGGAATCCTTACAAGGCCCATGTAGGGTTCACTTTTTCCCCTAATGCATTACACCAACATTTTGGTTAAAGCTGAGCCTAATTATGTTTATTGTTTGCTTGAATGCCTAAACACCTTCTATTTAGCTATTGGTTCCCATATTAACCATAGAAAAACAGCCTTTAAATCTTCCACCAATCAAGTGCCCCCCTCGATCATTTCTTTGGGCTATGATATTATTAAGGAAGGGGAAATTTTCAGACTCTTGGGTATCCCCACGGGGTTCTAGGTGTCCCTTAACCAAAGGTGGTACTGGATCATGAACAAGTTTAGAAAGAAGATCTTTCAATGGTATGTCTGTCAATCCTCCCTCTCCCATAGAGTCTTTGTTCTAAACCACTACATTTTTCCCTCCCTTGTTTAGTTTTTGTCTTGCTAGATGTCTAATAAAAGGAATTTTAATTTGATTTTTGCTCTCTCAAGAAGGTTCTTATGGGGAGGCAACACTCACCAAAACAGAATCCCCAAAGTGGCATGGACCACCTATTGTCTCCCTAAAAATGAGGGTCGGCTTGGCATTTACTGCCCTATCAAAATGGCCACAAACCTTTCAGCCAAATGGGTAGCTAGGGTTTTTGAATCCACAAACATTTGGGCTCTCCTCCTGAAACATAGCTTACACAAATTCTATCTGACTTATTACAAAGCTTGAAAAGGGCATAATCTCTAGGACATAATGGTTTCTCCTCACTGTTACACTCCTGTTGGCAGAACCATCTCTTGTAGGTTCTTGAATGCTTGGATGCAAGTCAAAACTGAATGTTCCCCCAGCCCCAAGTATTTTCTTCTTTCTGACTTCTTTATGTAGGAAAGCCCCAAAGCCAGGAAATATGGATTCAAAAATGAAGTATGTAAATTTTGTGGCAATGAGGACGATATCCCCCATCTTTTCTTCAGTGGCAGGCATGCTTAGAAATTTTGGTGCTTCCTCTCTCCTATCTATCATAAAATGCAGGTCAACCTCTCCTATAGAGAAACCTTGGTGGGTTCAAGCAGTGGTATGGAATATGTGCTGTGGAACATCTGGAGGGGTCATATCCTTTGGCACATCTGGATTTTAGGAAACAACAAGGTGATGAACAACAGGAACTGCTCCCTACTGCATATGTGTCTCAAGAGTCTCAGGAATTTAGGGCAAAAATGTATATATATGATCAATGATGCTCCTCATGAGGACTTCAAGCTTTCAGCTCACCTTGCTACTACAGCTCCATGTAAGTGGGGGGACTCCCTGCTCTAGCTCTACTGTAATACCTGGCTAGAAATGATACTTTTATGTACTTAAAGAACAATTGGGCTTATGCCTATATTTGTAGCCTCATAATGGCCCCTTGGATTCGTGGCACCTGATGTCTGCTATGTTTTTCTAGATGGGGCTGGACTGCCCCTTGTACTGATTTACATTTCTTTTTTAATTGATATTTCCTACTTCTTCCAAAAAACAAGAGCACTCACTTACATCATCAAGAGTCTATAATTCCACTATCATGGGAAGAGGTAGCTACACACTTTGAGTCCTTAGATGCATACATCGGCATTGATGAAGTAGCCTCGGAGTTTAATAAAGCTATATTTATAAAGCCAAGTTTCATGCCCAAAGAACCAACAAAAGTCACAAAGTCAAGCAAACGTGGGCGACTATAGTGAAGGGGATTAAGGTATTTCATTATTTACCATCACATATAGTAGTTTGACTATCAAAGCTATTGTACATGCAGATAGAGGAGTATCGATTGGTACATAGTGGTTATGGGAGAAGTGGGATGTCTACTTTGCAAACCACTCGGATGATTCTACAACCAGCGGTCGGACACATGGAGAGATACTTCCATCATATAGATTATATTGACCATTTTCAGTGTGGTTTAGAGCACATGAATTTGGAAAAGCAACTAAATATGAATTTTTCTTAGGACAACCATTCCAAAGACACTTCAAAGTTCTCCAAGACTAGGGAGTAAACACAATTTACATACAACACAATGGCACAACTACCAAGATCAACATGCACACTTATGCGTAAAGAGATGTGCCACCTCTCTAATGGCATGCAATTCAGTAGAGCAAAACCAAACCCAATCAGAACAAACAAATCAAATCAAATTGTAAGTCAATTTCAAATAGGCTTTATCTTTAGCTGAATTTTGTTATTCCCAAATTCCATATTCTGCTAATCGTAATAAGTTAAGGTTAAAATTGAATTCTAGTGAATGCGAATAGGTATACATATGGATTTGAGAATGTATATGATATAGATGAAGCCTATCAGAAATTGATTACCTTACATGTTGATGAAGCCTATGAGAAATTTATTACACGAGAAAACAGGATATGAATGTTGATTCTATGTGGAAAGATACCAACATGCCTATGCAAGAACATCAAGAGTCTTTTGAAATTCCTAATAATTCTATGAATGTACTTGAGGATGATGTATTTGATCAAGGTAAGAGTATATTGGATGTAAATCCGCTACTTAATGATGATGTTACGAATGTGACTTCAGATTATTTAATAAAATATATATGTGATGATGATAATGATATTGATGTATTTATTAATGATTCCCTGTATAAAATTTGCAATACAACCTTAATCATCACATCAATTCAACTTAGCAGTATATGTGATGATCATAATGATATTGATGTATTTATGAATGTTGCGGGTGGTGGACTCTTATCCATAACTTTCTCAAGAAAAAGAAATGATAGATATGGTGCAAAGATGGTTACTCTTCACTCACGGCTTCTTTCCTTGGCACCTACGATAGGGGGTGCACATTGAGGACGAAGGGTGGATGTCATGAGAAAAATAATTTTCTATTTGAAAACTTCATAATTATCCTCAAAGCCCTCCCTGTTATGACTACATTATGTTCATTGTCATAGCTATATTGCTGCAAAAAATAAGTCAGGGAGTAACCATGACTTTCTTAAGGTATTTAAATACCTCGTCATTTGGTTAGTGTTCCAAAGTAATGTAATATTAAGTTTCCCACTATCGTATATACTGCTATAACCACAACTAAGGAAATGGGCTTCAAAAAATCACTACAAGAAACAAAGTAATGTAATATTAAGTTTCCCACTCTCGTATATACTGCTGTAACCACAACTAAGGAAATGGGCTTCTAAAAATCACTAAAAATATTTGGAAGGTAGTTAAGCAAGTGAATTACTACTATTTTTCGTGATGTAAGAGGGGAGATGGTAATTAGCAAATGTTGGCTTCACTTGAGCGATATCTAACTCTTCAAATCTAACTCTTCAAATAAAAAAGTGATGAAAATATAAAATATGGGGTAATAAAAAAGACACACGAAGATATTGATGATACATTTTCCCACCTCTAATGAGACAAAGTTAGATATTCACATGCAAGTCCTTTGTAATGCAATTATCTATCATTCATAACGTTAATGGGCATGGATAAAAGCATACGAAACTTGAAGACAAAAAGAATGTCTATAGTTTGCCATGCCACCCTATATTTATGGAGGGAACTGGATTGAGGGTGATATGATTTTGTCAGATAAGTTTATTGGGGCATTGACCTATGTAAGTATAAAAGTTGTATTTGTAGTAGATGATTATGATTAGACATTTTACCTATTTTGGCATTATTTCTTTGGAGTAAAAACAGATCACTATTTACATATGGAGTCATCCTCTCTCCTTCAAGTTCAACAAGATTATATTATGGCTTGATTTGTCTTCTTATATTTTCTTCTTTGTTCATGCTTCAAACTATATTGTAGCACAAAACTAAGATTTTATCCGTCAAATATGCAACAAGAATGGATATCTTATAATTACCCCATTCTATGGCAAAGGTTGTTTTATATAGGTCCTCTTTGGCAATGGTCACTTGATTATAGCCTCAAACTCCATCTAGAATACTATGTACTTAATGTCCAACTACCATTTCTAATAAATGTTCTATAATGGGTAGTGGTAGCTGTCCCAAATAGTGAATACATTGATCTTTATAAGATTAATGCAGACTCAAAGTTTCCCATTCTTTTCCAAATCACCACTATCGGAGATACCCACTCTATGTGCTGATTTTATAAACCAAATCATCTGCTACAATCTTGTCAATTTCTTCCTTGATCTTTTCAAAGTAAGATTTGTTATAAATATGGTAATTTAGTTTAGATGGTCGCACCATTTGTATATAATGGGAACACATGTAATGATCAACTCCTTCAAGTTTGTCATATGTCCAAACGAAGAAATATTGATATTCCAGCAAGAAATATATGAGATCTCCTTCCTCAAAGCTTGACAACTTATTTTTCTTATATAAGCATCTCTCTTCATTACCTTCTATTGTTATGACCACTTTCTTTGCATCCTATTTATTATCCTAACTCTCTCCCATGATCTTCTCATGTTTTAGAATAAAAACAACGATTTTCCATTCGTGCACTTTATATTTCTTAAAATGCTAAGGAACTTGGAATCCTTCTATATGATATGATGCCTTGGATTAGGAACTTTTTGTAGAAATTTCTAAGAAATTGTAATAATTTGTTGGCACATGGATAGTCAGTCCCTTTCGAAGTCCCCTCATGGGTAACATATTTCATGATGCTCAAGCAATGTTGAGCTCTTCATCTAGTGTGATATGCTCACAATAAAACGTCTAACTTGTGAGTTAGAGAATGAGTGAGGATAGCTATGGGTAGAGAGTTGGATAAGCATGTCTATGATATTTTTTGAGATATACTTTGTTGCATTCATACCCCATAAGTTTTTCCTTTCCTTTTTAATTCTTCTTGCATGGACATAAGAGAACTCTCAAGCTCAACAACGTTAGTCTTTCATTTATGAACTCTCAAGATCAACAACCTTAGTCTTCCTAGTCCCTTAGTTGGTTGAGAATCATTTGAAACCCCCTCATCACTCTCTTACCTTGAACATCGAGTCATAAAGAGCACCAACAAAGATATGTTCTGTTTTTTATTTGAGATAAAATGCACCAAACGTGCAAAAAAAGATCATTTTTGTATCCCCACTAGAAAACATTGTATCTTGTTCAGTTAGTACCATGAAAAACCCACATTTTGATGCATCGCATTCACAAAGTAGCTAAGCAAATTATATTTAATGGTAGAAAATGATCCACTACCTTATGTCAGAGCTTCCAATTCCAAAGAGTAGTGGCAATAGTGCCAAAAACAAAGAAATACAACCTCTTGATATAGTGCTTGGCAATCTAGACACAGAGATGAGGTTTCTTTGTAACTGTAGGGAACATTACTATATTTGAAATTCCATTCTCACTACAATGTTCCATTACCCTTCTTTTACTAACTTCATCATAGTATCCAATTGTAAGGCACTCGGTAGCGCTAACGAATATATGTCTTACAATTGTCTTTAGCCTAGAAATTTATAATAATAATTATAATGTCACATGAATTTTCAACATAGAAGAAAAGAAGCAAAGACAATACCATGTAAGACACCCAATAGCATGACACCTTGACTTTAATGTTGTTCATATAAAGAAGGATTGGTCCCTGTTTTGGAAAAAGACAATCCTCTAGAGTGGTGACATGGTCAATATAGCAAACTTTGTCACAATCATTTGTATCTATGGGTGCTTGAATGTCTTATCATCATTGATGGAACCACTCATTCTAAAACCATATGGGATATCTACTATGAGTAGTGAATAATGATTCCTAGGTACTACTGTACATATGTTATCTACATCATTGCAATATACATTGTCATACAATGGCCTTAGAGGGTCTATGGGGTTTGAAAAACACTTTAGTACGAAGGACACATCCTTGAACTCCAATTCCTTTGCCAATATTCTAGAATTCTCGTGCCTTCCCGTTGGATATTAGTGAGGAAGTTAGAGTATAGTCTTCATTGGCCTCACCACTCTTCATATTTCAAGGTTTTACAAACAAAGGATGAGTGTTAACTCAAAGATTGATACAAAGTGCAACATACATGAATGATGCCAATGCTTGGCATAGAATAAATTGATAACCTCTTTGCTAGGAAACATAAATCAATAAATGGATAAAGCCCCAAAGTCATTTTAGCTCCTTCAAGTCAATGCTTGGCATTGACTACTTACGAGAAGTGATACTTGACATTGAATCTATGCTCAAACCCGTTGCTTTGCATCTTAATTCAAGTAACACTCATTGCTTGGCATCAAACTTAGACTCGGATGTGATGCCAAGCATCCAAAGTGTAGTGACATTTGATGGCATGGATCAAATTATAGCATGCCTATTCATATAGGTTGATGCCCTACATCGAATAGCACAAACTACTAGGCAAAGACAATCATACTAAATTTGAATGAGAAAGAGAACTCACCCGATCTCGGAACAATATAAAGTATTCTAATAATGCTTTGTATGAAGAGCTGGTTAGGTACTTTGCCTGGACTTCACTCCATGTGAAGCACCCAAGCCTCCTCATCTTAAACTCTTAAATCTTCATATAAACCTTGTGATTGCATTGTGAAGTTTTACGCTACATGATAAGTTACTAAAGGAGCAAGTGAAACCACTTATTGACAAGCTTCTGCTTACTTATTTATCTCTATAAACATCTCCTCAAGGCTCAAGTCTTTCAAAATAACACTTGACAATGTCAAAACTATCAAATGTCATCCTTAATGCCTTGCAAAGCTCTCCAAGGTGTAAGCTTCATATCCTTAGTAGCCTCTTCAATTGAGGGATCCATTTTCTTTCCGTTTCCCTTTACATCCTCTTGAGGATCTAGCTTTGCCTTCTTTTGTTCCTGGCCTTTTACCTCCTTTTTCTCCCACATTGTGAACATTTTATCCTAGAGCTTCCAAAACTGCTCTATCCTAAAGGTGAGTTGGAACCATGGGTCAAACTTACAAAATGCATATGAATTCACATTTTCATCCATAACAATCCCAACCTCTACCACACAATGCTTTCTCACATTTGGATGAATACTTTCACCATCTGCATTTAATGAAAAAAAAACATAATCATGGTGGAAGAAATGGATATGCTCAATGGATGAAATCTTTTGCCTAGAATCATTATCATTGTAGTGGTCCCAAGCTAGAAAGCTTGCCTCCTCTGTAGTCAAAACAATGTATATCTTACACTGTGCATACCTGAAGAAATATCTAGTTGCATACTCTTTAACAAGTTGTCGTTGGGCCTCTACAAAGTGTGATCCTCTAATAACATAATACCTGTAGTCCTCACACAATCCATTGTTGAAGTGCTCTAGAGAACTGCACTCATTTGGATCGACCATTACCAAGAATGGCACAACACTTGTGTTTGGGTTTATCTTCATCTAAACGTGCATGTGTAGTAGCGGTGTGTGTGGTGTTATTCTAAGCAAATTGAAGCAATGGCAACTTTTCATCCCAATTAGTGGGATCATCTAATGAATAACAATGCAAGAAATCAAGAATAGTATTTTTTGTAGCATCACTTTGTCCATTACTTTTGGGATGAAATGTAGAGCTAAAATCTATTTTAGAACCAAAATGTTAAAATAAGGCAATACAAAAATGATTACAAAATCTAACATCACAATCAGATAACATTACTTTAGGAAATCCATGATGTGGGAAAATGCATTTAATGAATAATTTTGTAGATTGAGGTGCAGATAAAGTTTTTCTACAAGGAATGATATATGCATATTTATAAAACCTATCAACTATTGTCCAAATCATATCATTATGTGATGAAGTGATAGGAAGACAAGTGATAAAATCCATAGAGATTTGTTCCCATGGTTCGTTTAGGATGGAACTATTCACATTTTTTCTTTCCACTTATATGCTTCCTATGGAGAAAAATATGCATCAATCTCGTAACATTCCTATAGATAAGGAAACTATCAATTTTCTTATTTCCATATATTTGGGTGCAGTGGAACAAAACTAGGCCTCTACCACAGAAAATAAAAACGAAATTTCCTAAACTTAGTTAAGTTAATTTCTTTGCACTTGCATGTCTGAGATCATTCATATATTAGGACATTCTCATACTCAATCACGTCAATCAGCTTTAAAGTCAGTTGATGAAACACCCCACGTGTAGTCATAGAGAGACCCATAGAAAAGCCAAACTTGATCCATGTGGATGCCTCTTTTTATGCTTTGAGAATTGGTGAATCCGACGTGAAATAGGACATATGTTTGCTTAGGGCTTTGGACTTCACTTATTTGAGATTCAGTGTTGATCTTTTATTTTGTAGTGTGTAGGAGTGGATGAAAAGGAGGAGGATGAGACACTAAGAAAAAATTCTAGATGTTGCTATAGTGGATTCTCTTCCCTAGTTGTTGAGGGTTATTACCTAGGGAACTTAGTGCCTCCATAGGAAAAGGAACTCTCAGGACGCGCCTCTATGTCCCCCCCCTCCCCCCCGAAGTTTCATTTGCACAAAGCACATCTAGTTTTATTTATCTAGGATTCTCCTATTGAAAAATGTAAACATAATTTTTTTACATTGCACTCTTTAACCTATACATGAGATAAAAAAAAGCAAAGATAATGGTATTTAAAGTTCTACCCATTCATGCACGCACAAATAAAAAAGAATGTTTCTTGTTGTTTGCATGTGAACCATGTCACTTGCATTACGAAATTTGCCATTGTGAGCACATTAGTCTATAATTCACTAATCCTTTTACTTGTTGATTCTCTACTTCTACCTTCACTACAATTTTGCAATCTTTGTACACATTTTAAATACATTAAGAAAAACTCCAAAGAACAAACAAATTAACAAAATGAAAATCATAAGAAAAAAGAGAAATCATTTTAAATACGTTAAGAAAAACTCCAAAAAACAAACAAATTAACAAAATGAAAATCATGAGAAACAAGAGAAATCTTAACCCTAAGGAAAGGAAATCTAGTTTGAGAGTAAGAAAACAAGAGCACTTTCTTGAAAATATAGGCATCTATTGAAAAGACTTGAGAATTTTTTTTAAGAGATTTTCCTCTTGGCTAATCAATATAGTGAGATTTTGATGAACTTTAAGGAACTTCTGGAATCCATCCTATTATATTGAGTACTTCATTAGGCCACCAACAAAGAGGAATGGAGGAGGTTTTTAGGGACATTAATATTATAGAAAAATAAATTGCATGTATTGTGCAAGCAACTTTGCGAGAGAAAGGGAATTTTACTACAATGAACATAACTGAGTACCTATTTGCATTTAAGGAACAAGCATAGATCCAAGGGTTAATAGAAGACAAACTAGTTTAGTAGTTCAAAAGGGTAGTCTCTACGTCAACTCTAGATACCATCCATGTTCATTCAGCTAAAAAATGGGATGGCTTCAGAAAAAAACTCCATAAAATGTTATTTCTCAAAGAATCCAGTTAGCATAGCATAGAAGGATTTCTAAGAAAGTAAAATTCCCCAAAGTCTAGTGTGTCTCTAACTCATCTACATGGAGAGTTTTTGAATGAAACGCTAACAGATTCGCTTAATTTCCTAATCTTGCAATGCCTTCCTTAAAATATGCATACGTGACAGCATGAATTAACACTAAAACTTTATGATCAAGCAAAATAAGTCATTTACGTATGTTGACAAAAGTGTTGATGCAAGCAAACATTCTCTCGAAGTTAAATGTATATGGAAAATTCATCATAACATATGCAAATGAAGAAGTCAAATTAAGGCTTATGTGGTAAAAATAATTGTAAGAGATTGCACTAGAAATATATTAAAGCTCAAAGGAAAAACATATACTTAGCATGTCATACAGTTGGGAGCTTCTAAATCCTTCTTTTGTATTGGCTTATGCTTCCAAGAACCTTGTAGGAGTAAGCTTGCTTCTGATCATTGCTTTGATTGGCTACCAGTAGTCCAAACGTTCTTGGAAGGCTTCAATTTTCATAAGTAGCAACCTTCTTAGTAATTAACTAAAAGAGAATTCCTCGTCTCTCTCCGCGTCCGTGCGCTATCACTGGAAGTCTCTGAGCTCCCGGCAGTCTATCGCAGCACCAGCCGCCTGCACTCTTTGACAGGTAGCAAGCAGCAGCCGGCCATTCTCTGTGCACCAAGTAATATTTCTCTCTCAAATGCCATCTCTACAAACTGCGCCGCCTCTAGATTATCTCCTTCCACGTGGCTCTGCAGCGCCGGCGTTCTCCTCCCGCAATATCTCTCATAATTACACAGTCATGGCATCGATCATTTCCATAGTTTCAACATGATATGATAGTATGATTCATAATTCAGAAAAATATCAAAATATCAATATATCATCAACAATTCTTCGTAGTAATTGAAACAACTCACGCAATCCCACATAACCTACATGCCAAGTTCAAACTTTCAAGTCATGGACTAATGGACAGAAGATATGAGCAATACCTAACTCTTGGCATGGTCATGGAGAGTATGAACAAGCAACTTAAAAAGCATGAACAACAAATGTAAAGAACAAGGAAAGGTAAGGTACATACCTGGTAGGAAGATCCACAAGCAAGAACCACAGGGAGGAACAAATGAGGTTAGGGCACCTATTTATAGGCCTTCCCCTATCTAGGACTTCTCTAGAATCTTCTAACCTCCTCACATAACTTTGTATTTCTGGAGCCTTCTTGCATGTTCTTTTACTATTCCTAGAACCTGACATCTTTGTTTATATTTTTGGATTTTTCTCTTTTTATTTTTCTAATTTTCTTCTTTCTATTTTTGAATCTCTTTTTTTCTCTTTTTATGTTTTTGAAACTAAGGTTTGCTTAAACACTTTATACACAAATTAAATAAATTCTAAGGGCTAGACTTATGATAAATGACAAAACTAAGGTTCCAACCTAGGATTTCCATGGGACTAGATTTGGTTTCATGGGCTATTTACAAAATCACATGGTTTCCCATCTCAAAGTCAATTCAATCGACCAAAACATGTCAATTTTTACCACTTTCTCAGTGAAAAGACCACACAAAACTCATAAAATCAATCAACTTTGAAAAAAAACAGGCATACTTCCCTGCGGGATTTCATCCCGACATTTGCTCCCACTAAACCTGCACATCATCCCGATGGGCCAACCTGCAAGATCTAACAGAAGCATATCAAGGTTCTTTTTAAACACTTTTTACATTTTAATGAATTTCTTTTCAAAAATCAAAGTGTGATCTCATGTAGTACATGCAATCTCTATAAAGATTAGTATAAATTTTAGAAAATTATGCAGATTCAAGCTTTACAAATATCATACTATGTTCCTGCTTTTGCAATCTGACAAGTAACCATATGAATAAACCATTGGCTTTCTAGATCTTTTGTTTGCTCAACTGGTTCAAATCCGCTAGCTCATTCTAGGTACTATATATACTAAGTTTCTACTAACTCAGTTTGTAGAATATGCCTTGTTTCCCCTATTTATTCCCTACTGTCCAACTCTCCATCAAATCTTTTCTTTTTCTTTTCCATTTTTATTTTTCTTTTTTTTTTCTTTTTTACTTCATCTCAGCTCAGCATTTATTCTTTTTATCTTTAGTTCACAAATCATCCTATCTCGAAATTGGGTGCGACTCATGGATTTATCCGCGCTTTCGTAGAGGGGTGTGAAGGGAGGCTGACGTTCATCTAAAAGAATCACGCTAACCTAACCGTGTGACTGAAGGCATGGTGCTTCTAAGTATGCCTAGGGCCTTCGGTTGATTTTTCAGTTTAGGTGTGATAAAAACCTATATGTTTCTAATATATGGGAGTGTAAATTAAGAACTAATTATTTAGACTAAGGACCGTAAGGACGAGCATTTCTATAATTTTCTATAGCTTCTAATTGATAAGACAAAACTAAGTTCTCGTTTGTAATTTTATCTTTAACAAAGTCAACTTCTTCGTTCTCAATTTGATTTGAGTTACGTTTTCTAACTAAATTAGGTGGGAATAAGTCTTTCTTGTCCTCCGGTTCTGGCAAAACTATGGTAATTAAAGGTAAAATTTTAGAAAGAAGACGATCGTAATCTAACGTGTGTAAAGTTTCGTTAACTACTTTATCTTTAATAATTTCAACTTCTATATTTTCGTTATTATTTGAACTATCAATTGAAGACGGAAGCAATGTTCCTATTATTAAGTTTTCTAATTCTTGATTCTTAATATCAGAATCGTTTGAATATACTAGTTTAGAACTACTTGTAGATCCTGATTCTTTAGACATATGAAATAAAAAAGTAAAGATCTCAATTAATTTTTAGAGAAATAGTATGAAGAATTTCAAAATCGATCTTATTTAAGCCTATACAATAAGCCTATACAAAAGTTTATCATAAGTGCTAATACAATTCTCTTAATAGATAATCCTATACAACTTAATAAACAATCTTCAAATATTGTATTTTTGTGATCCCGTATGCTTGTTTTCTCGTATCCTCCTTTGTAATCTCTTCAATGATCTTTCTTTCTCTCTCTCTGTCTCTCTCTCACGATCTCTCTCACTCTCTCATTGGGAATCGACGTACCTGCAGGAATTCATTAAGCAAAAAAAAACAAGCATTCATACATATATATATATATATATCGAACATAGACGCTATGTATGTTTACATTTTAGAATAGTTAGTTATACAAACTAACACTAAATCATGCATGCCTAAATGAACTTCTATTAACTTAATGTAAAGTAAAACTTTTACTAACGTAAGAACTTTTTGGATTTTATGATTAATATAAATAATCAATATTAGATGGAATAAAAACGTAGTAGATATATTTTATATTAATTATATAAAGTATTACTTAGTCTGTAAAATAACTATCATAAAAAAAGATGATACATTAATTTTTATTTTAATACTAGTGTCACTTATATCTATTAGTTAAATCAATTAATAATTAAATAAATTAATACTTATAATTGACGCACATATAAATAATTAGGATCATGATTATACTCATAGGGTTTTACTCAATTATGATTTAAGTTATATAAATATCATGATTAACATGTTTTTAAGCTCATAGGTAATACTAATTCATTTTATTAAGATAAATCATATTTAGAATAACCACATAAAATAACACACGTCTCCATAAATTTTGCTACACTTACATGAATTAAATAGACAGATTTTCTTGTGAGAACTCTATTTAAAATATGTTCATATGCATAAATAATCACACAAAAAATTAAAAAAAAAACATAGGTACATTAATATGTATAGACTCTTAGGCTAATGCATAGACATAAACACAAATGCATACTCTTACTTATTTATTCACATAACACACATCTTTATAGTTCATAAGTAAAGTCATTCATGGGATTAATAAAATTATAACTATAGAGAGTATACATAAGGCTCAACCAAAGATCTCTTGCCATTATTCAAAGTTCTGAATATATGCCCATCTTTTGCCTACAGGTACTTCAAATAAAAATTAGTCAATTAAAAACAATGTGAGAGAGATTTCAACTAATTGACTTTAAATCAAAATATTTTTATTTTCCCATATATTAAATCAAGTAAAGAAATCCTTTCGACAGCGCGGCCAAGTTTATCCCACCTGTCTGCCAAACCGACATAGCACACAACATACACAATGCCAATCCTGCATGAAATCGATGTCAGCTCGTGGCTTTGACCACCCGGCCAGAGTAGCTCTACCCGCCTACCGACAAATGTAGGCGCATGACAACAAATAGGTCAGCCCTATGATGAAACTAGCTACGGCTCGTGGCCTTGATCACCCGACCAAGGTGGTTCCTCCCGCCTACTAGCCCATTGTAGTGCACTAACAACATGTACACACATATAAGTTGGCTTGAGTATGAAGGATTTTCATAAATCATGATACATATGGAGGTAAGGTTTTGCAGGAAGCAAATAGTAGGACCCAAAGAGTCGCACTCACTAAGTGTTCAAATTGATCAGCATATACATGCATTCAGTCTAAGCATGCCATCACATTCCCAAGCTTTCACTCCCAAAAGTCTCTAGTCTGCTAACTGATTTGATTCATATCATTCCTAGTCGTTCATGCTTCATGCAAACCCATAATAGATATTTGTTATCTTCATTCTACATGATTTTCCTAAATTCATACATATCTTTATCACACACATCAATGTCATGCATATGCTCTATCAAGAAGAATGCTTCATGCAAACCCATAATAGATATTTGTTATCTTCATTCTACATGATTTTCCTAAATTCATACATATGTTTATCACACACATCAATGTCATGCATATGCTCAAATTGGAAACATTTCACCTGGTCATTTTATTGCATCTTCTTCATTGATTGATCCAGCTTCTCTTTAGTTTCACAGTCTATCATTCTTCATCAGTATCAACCTCAGTATCATCAGCTTCCTCCAGAAGTTCCTCCTCAATCTCATAGTCCGCTTCATTTCTTTTCTTGAATAATTTTATCCTCTTTCCTACAATCAAAGATCTGAAAGGAGTACTGTCTAACTCGCGAAGCGCATACGTTCCATTTTCAAACACAGACATCACTACATATGGCCCAAACTATCGTTTGGTCAATTTCTTCCTAGCATCATACTGAGTATCGAATGTATTGTCATACACCAATACCCAATCATCTATCTCAATCCTACATGGTCTGAGTCGATGGGTTTTGTCAAAATAGATCTTATTCTTTAACCTTGACTCTTTTAACTTTTGGACTGCTTCTTTCAACTTTTCATTTCCTTGTTCCAACTGCTTTATTCTTAATGATAAAAGTTCTTCTCTTGTCATGTCATCATTCCACGGGAGTGTCAACCATGTCATTATCTGAATCTGGATGGGGAAGACTGGATTCTGATAATACATCAATTCAGTAGGCATAAAACCTGTGGACCGAGTGTAAGTCATCCTATCAACCCATAATGCGAATGGAAGAAACCTAGGCCGCCGCTGCAAGCCTTAAAGATCGCCTCCACAATGGAAGGGTGACCTCTCTCGATCTTTCCATTTGCCTCTAGGTTATAGGCAGTGGTGAGAGACAATCGAATTCCATGACGATCAAAGAACTCTTTTGCCTCTCTCGCATCCAACTCTCCCCTGTTTGCAAGCACTTTCTCAACATATCTGAACCTCGAGATCACTTCTTCTAAAAGAAATTTGCATATATTATAAGTCCTCTTCGTATGGAGAGCTCGGCCTTCCACATGGTTGGTCAAGTCAAAGCACAATATATCTCATCTTATCTATCCCTTTGGGCATGGTTACAAGGTCGATCACCCACTTGTAATGGACACAAGGAGGGTAAGTCGGATGTAATGGGTCTCTGTGCCGAACTGATGAATGCATGTGGCATATAGCACAAGTGTCTACAAAACCTCTCACACTCACATGAATACCTAGCCACCAGTAGGCCTCCCTAATCTTCTCATATATAGCATAAAATCCTTTATGACCTGCCCATAAGATCTCGTGCACCTCTCTCATAACCTTGCTTCCAAGACTTCTCGAACTCAGTACCCTCTGTGGACTCGTTACCTTGACCTTATTGTGTCGCCAAATAATTCAATCCTTCAAGAAAAAGTTATAAGACTTCTTCCTAATGGATCTATACTTATTTGTGGACAGCCTGGGGAAGGTTTCAGAGTACTGAGATATCTTCCTATATCTCTCCACTCGCCATCATACTCACTCTCATGGAATTGCTCATATACATATACCAATGGATCATATCTCATCATGTGTGTTTCTCTCTCTATCTCATCATCATCATCAGACTCATCATTGAATTTTGCACTTGAAAGCAGATCAGCCACTGTATTTAATTTCACAGCTATGTGTATAAATACGGGATTTATAAACTTTACATAAGAGATCCATCTAAGCATAGAAATGTCCGGAGATGAACAATTTGCAATCATGCCAATTAATGGAAGACAGTCGGTCTCAACTACCACATTTGCCCCAATGAAATACTCTTTATCACTCTTTAAAGCAGTCACCAATCCCCATAGCTCTCTCTTTATCTGTGGATATTTTCTTTGAGTATCATGCAGAATCTTAGCACCAAAGCTCACTACATATCTCTGCCCCTCATCATCATCTTTCCCTATGACCCAGCCTATACCAATAGGACTGGTATCAACAGTCAAAATGATAGGTCTCTGACGTGAATAGTCAACACGCTTCAGAATCGGTGCTTCAATTAGGAGTTGGTTTAGTCTACGCATAGCTCTCGACTGTTTCTCTATCTATACAAACTGCTTTTTCTTTCTCAAAAGGTCATATAAGGGAATCGCAACATGAGCGAAGTGAGGAATCCATCTCACATAGAATACACAGGCTCCCAGAAACCTTCTTATCTCACTGACATTACGACACACTTCAGAGATCCTACTAATGGCCTCAACTTTCTGTGGGTATGGCTTGCGGCCACAATGTCCACACAGATGCCCTACTATGAGGACCTCATCAATGCCAAAAACAGATTTCTCTAAAGACAATGTTAGTCCCATATCTGCAAATCTCTCAAATATTTTCTCACAGTCAACAATATGATCACTTACAAACTTTCTACACCCAGAAGCATCTAAACTGTCATCTTTCACTCTTTCCTCACATCCCTTTATAGGAACATCATCAATAAATAGCATCACAGATGGTATAAAGTCTCGTAAAACCAGGTTCATGGCATTCATCATGTGAGCCATAGAATTTGTCGCTCCCTGCGGCAAAGTACACATGCGTACAAGGCCTAGTGGAGTCTTCATGGTCGTGATATCTCTGCTCTCCATAGCCAACTGAAACTCGTCATAACGTGAATATAGATTGCCTATAGAGTAGACGGAATGCCCAATAAATGCTTCAGCAAACTCATCCACTATGGGTCCTGTCCCTACATTTCTAATTGTGACTTTATTCACACGCTGCAGATCCTGAATGAAACGAAGCTTCCCATTTTTCTTAGGCACTGTAAACCACCTATTCTAATATGGATTCGAGGAAGGTTCCAATATCCACATGGAAATCTTTTCCTTTAGCAGCCTCATCAGCTCAGGTAGTGAGCTTTTGGGATTGGTATAGGCCGGATATTCCATGGTATATGTGGCACTATAAATATAATCATGGGAGGTACTTGTTTCGGAAATGCTTTTTCATGTTTCTTGATGACTTCAATAAACTTCTCTTTCTCTTTATCTCTCACGAATGGTTTCTCTCCAAACTTTATCTCTTTAACAGTCTCATCAGTAAAATGATGCCCTATGAGCTCTCGTCATCTCAGCATAGGGTCGTCTAACACTCGCACATACTTCTCATGACTATCTTCTGGCAATGGCTGAGCTATAGGTTTGACGTTCTTATCCACAGTCTTATACTTCGTGTTTACATTTACGGAATGCTCTCTCATAAACTCATCAATCATCTCATACTCTTGGATAGAGTTAAGCATAATGATTTTTGATTTCTCACTTCTCTCAAATGCTTGCTCAAGCTCTTCCAGAGTAGTCGAACTCCTCTCCAACTAGATCACATCCTCTATCCTCTCTTTAGGCAACATGATTCCTAAACCTTTATACTGTCTTTCATAAACTATTCTGAATTTATTTGAAACATTTTCTTTCTATAAGCATAACAACTTAAATGTAGATGAATAAATGAAAAAACTCTCAAAACTATATACAGAATCATGCGAGACATCAAACCAACTCCCACTGTTGTCTCGCTCAATAGTGGATCCTAACATAAATTTTGCTCAGCAGAAGCTCCATACTCTCCTACAGGCATACACTGATCATGGTCATGAGAGTTAATAGGTCTCTTTCTTATATTCTTTATATTTCTAGAGTGATTCAGACATACTATCATCACTTGCAAAGAATGAAGGACAGATCTAGAATGGATTCGTGCATAGGTAGATCCATCATCCATTGCCTTAGTCTCCATTCGCACCTCAGCTATAAAGGACTGGCCAAGGATGGCCTCATCTGAACAATGGTCTTGGACGAAGAAGTGGAATTCCTCAGAAATCCCTCTTATGGTCACAGGCACAAATGCGCATGCCGCAAGCAGCGCTCCTGAGCCATTATCTGCTGTCCTCATCCTGCATCCATGATCTTTATCTATTGGTCACCTAAACTGATCATAAAGCTTCTTGGAGATCACATTTATTTTTGACCCTAAGTCAATCAAGGCCAAAGCAAAACATGACTTGTCATTGCTTCCTAATTTCACCTTCATTTCAGGTGTCTTTCTTGCCCAAAAATTCCTCGAAAACTCACTTTTTCTCTTTCTCATCTCATCATCAGGTGTAGTAGGACCTAGAGAATTCTTATGGCAGCTGGCTATCTCATCATCATCGCCATCCGAAGTATCACTCAATGTAACTGCTTCATTTGTCACTTGGATTTCTTCAGTTTTCTCTTCGATCTCGACATCTTCAGGTAATGGAAATCTCTTTCTCTTGATCAACTTTATAAAGTTGTCCTTGAAATCAGGCTTCGCTATGGAGAGGACCTGCTCCAAGGACATGGTCACTTGGCTCTTTAACAGAATGTCATTTAATATCTCTATTGCATCAATTTTCTTTTCTAACTTAGAAATTAATATAGCCTTTGGGGCTTTCTTCTTTTTCTTCTTCTTCTCTTTATCTTTCTCTTGAATATTTTCTTGAATTTCATCAGTCTTCTGAATGGGTTCTCGTTCTTTCTCTTTCTCTTTAGTCGGTTCTTGAATCTTAATTGGATCAGCTGGCCTCTTTTCGTCCTTTATCTCCTTCTTCTTTTCCTCTTCCTTTGAAACAATAGGCTCTTTAAATTGTACTTTCTTTTCAGGCTCTTTAGCCTTCTCTTCAGCCTATTGGCTTTGCTTTCTGGTCACTCTTCTTTCGGCTCAGTCTCTTCCTGGCTCTCATCCCTCTTCTTCTTGTCTTCTACATTGGCTATATGGGAATAGACCGAGAATTGATCAACATGAGACTTCCAAGCAGCCTTCTGCATAGTCGCATCCCTGGCCTTCACTTAAGCCTCTATAGAATAATTTCTTTGAGGTCGAGGTCTAGTCTCCTTTTCATCTCCCTTCTCTATAGGCTCTAACCGTGCGGCTGATGTGCTTGCATTATTGCCTGATAAATCTTCATAAAGTTTCTTCATTCCCCCCTTTCCCCAATTCAAAGGTAGCGGAAGGCGGGTCCTAAAATCACACAACTTCTTATCTATATCTATTACCAATTCATGTTCCTTTGCTAGCTTAAGCTCTTCACATGCATATGAGAAATGTTCTTGTGCATCGCACCATACACATATCTTTCGCCCTCCAAACCCACCAGTTGCTCGTCTCTCAAAAGGTCTAGTGTTTCTCTGAAATTTGGGCTGCACTGGTGGTGCAGATATCTGTTGAGCAATAGGCTACAACGGAGGTGCAGGCTGAGGTATTGCATACCCATGTTTGGAATAGGCATAGTATTTCTTTGTATCGCGTCTGCATAGCTAGTACTTACCTAAGGAGGAGTGGGATCTTTATACCCCATAGAATAGACCTTATTATGAATGCTAGCCATTTCTTTACACATGGAGGCTTGCATCGTCATAAGATTTTCTATTTGTCGACTAAGAATCTCAAGTTGTAGCTCCATTGGTGATCGTGAAGTGGATACAACATTAGCAAAAGCTGATGCTGTAGACACGTTCGGAATCGTTGGAAGCAAAGCCTCCCTAGGTTGTTGTGGAGCTACTACTGTAGGTCTATCATATAATACTGCCTGGCATTGCCTCATCTGGGCAACTGCTTCTACTTCTCTCCTCACTACGGCCCAATCTTATGTCAACCTAGACCTCTTCCCAGGCTCTTCTATCCTCCTCTCTACCTCAGTCCTATCTTCAGGACTTAAGATCTTAAGGAAGGAAATGACTAGGTTAGGCTTCAATGCATCTAAATCGGCCTATGGAAGTTGGGCATGTCTACTCAAGAATTTAGGATGCAGTGGGTTGTGGGGAGTTTACCCATCGTAGGAGCCCTCATTATTATGTTGGGAGAAATCTTCCAAATAAAATAGTTTATGTAATTCTTTTCTGAATTCGGTCCAAGGCCTTGCTATATGCACCATAATAGAAGCTAGGGTAGATATTGATACTACCCGTGTGAAGTAGTGTGCAAACACTTCTTTGGGTAGACCATAGATCCGTGCCTGTTCCTCAAAAATATCTAGGTACTCGGTCATATTCAAGCCTGTAAACTTGCCTTTCTCTCTCAAAACCGCTTGGACTACACGAGCCCCCTCCTTCTCTATTACTAATTCCTTGAATATATCCTCCATCTCTCTTCTCTGGTCTGATCTAGAACTCAAAACAATGTCCAGTGTGAGTGGCTCTACTATCTCTCTCAGCTCAGAGTAGAGATGAGAGAAGAAGCTCGATGTGTCACGAACCAGGAGGTAATGGTCAGTCTAAGCACTCTTTGTCTAATTCCAAATCTTGTCTAACTGGTCTCTCTTTAATTTCCAAAACTTTAATGTATTTTCTCCCCTTTCTATGATAAGTTTCTAATGTTCCTAACGTTCTATCTAAGCTAGAAAATCAGCAAATCCCTAGTCTGAGCAGAAAAAAAAATGCACACACATATGGACTAAGCTAATGCAGAGTGTGGCTGCTCAAACTCAAGCAACAAAACAATCTTTTTGTTTAAAGTGTGTGCAAAGCAATGCAAAAATTCATAGAACCTGAAATGCTAGTACCAAAATATCCGATCTGAGGTCGAGGTTCCAGTCTGACTCTTCTCAAGGAGTGGGTGACGCATCGAGGATCACCGGGCAACCACCTCGCTTCACGTCGGGTTCGGGTGTCGGGAAGAAGGAGGTCAAGCGAATGGGAAGAACAGGCACGGGGTTGGATCAGGCCCTCTCTCGTGTGCACCGTTCCCGCTGTTTGGCGAGTGACGTCTACGCATTGGGCGCCTTGCCCTCTCACTCTCTAGTGTGTGGCGATCATCGTAAGGCCCCTATCCTCGAGCGAACGTGTGTACGCGTAAGACTGTAGGCGTCGGAAGAGAAAGAAAGTCAAGATATAGCAGTAATACATGGAATGCAGACAAAGCTCAAATATACGATGAAAATGTAGCGGAGGTCCTCCAATAAAATCTGAATGATACAAAGATGCCCGCTACAGTGCGGGTCGGTGATGCAAAAATCCGCTACAGTGTAGAAGAGGTGAATACAAATGTATGCCCCTGCTACAGTGCGGATCGACCGGATATGACGTAGGCCTCCCGGTACAGTGCAGGAAGTCGCCCTCGTCTCTCGACAGTCTTCAGAACTTTTGTGGATACGTCTTTTCTTCCAATCTTTGGTCCAAGCTCTACTTCAGGTCTTCGTCCAATAATTGTTTTCACTTCATAAACTGCAATAACCTCTGATCAATCAATAACCTGGTAGGAAGATCCACAAGCAAGACATATGGGGAGCTTAGTGAGAAAAAAATCATGAGTACTTTTGATAAAATAAGAGACATTCATGAAAACCCTCTTCTCTTAGTGAATCTTGATAGAATGCATATTGACCTCTTGAATTATGTTTCCACTATAATGTTATGTTAATACTTCGTATGTTATAGTGAATTCGGGAACAATGATACCAACTCAATAGTACATATACCTTGATGTAAATGAATCCTTTCGATTGTTTTGTTCCAATTTAATTGTGATAGCAATTAAAACTAATTGTTGTTACTTCAATTCTACGAGCTATATGTAATCTCTATCAGTCTTGCTCTCTGTACAATAGTAGCATTTACAATGTGCGAGAGTTAGCCGTAAGGATATTCAAGTTTGTGAGCTATCACAAATGATGAGTCACACATGTACAGATCCTTGCGAAACCATCAAGATGCGGACTGCGGACAGCTACAACAAAGCGAAGAGCAGTATATCATTTGGTAATATTGTTATCTATTTGATACTGTGTAGACATTCATTATAGATTTCCATTATCTCTCTTGAATATGAATGTATAAGTCTCGAGACAATATCAAATATGATATTGTGATAGGGATATACATATGAATGTAGTTTGCTTATGGATGGGAAGGCCATAGAGTGATGTGATAGCACCGGCAATGATGTTTTCGTTGGTGACTTAAATGTATAACGTGGGCATTTATACTCATATCTTTTTTGGAAGGCCACATGGTGAACGTGACAGCAATTGATTTGATGTATTAATTCTTATATGAATTAATACATACAACATGGTGGTGTATATTATATGTTTTGTTGCAGGAAGTAAACATCACGAGTTTTTTCATATGATATTGGTGAATGGATTTATATGAAGGTGCTATAGGATATGCAGATCGTTGTTCTATTAATCTGATGGTCATACTATGCATGCAGATTGATGCTCTGTTGATGTGATGGTGATACTATGCAGGTTATGCCTCCTACAAAGACTCTTTGCAATGATGTGATTGATAGGAAAATAATACATCGGCCTTGTGATGTATATGAAAACATCACAGAATATTAGGAAGCTACTTCAAAAACATATGAGTGTGTTTTTATCATGTGCAGGAAGTATCTTGAAGACACATAAGTACCTCATGCATGACTCTGCGTTAAAGGGTTCACATGGAACCAATCCATAAATATTGATACAAGAAGATTCTTTAAACTGATGTATTAAGTGTTCATATGAACTCATCAATACATACATATATTCGAGATGTTATATGTATGGATACATCTATATAGGTTTATTGTTGGTTGTGCAGGTACAATAAGAAGTGTTGAAAGAAGAACAATGAAATGAGTTATTGATATGTGACATAAGAAGGTTGCCTATGCATATGATCCTTTTGCTAAACTGTTCATAAAAGAGATTGATGACCACTTAGAATATTGAATGACAATAGAATGTCGAATGACATATGCTATACTATACGATTCTATGCAGGGATAAAAAGTATGAGGATCATATGATTCTATGCAGGGTAAAGGTATGAG
The DNA here is from genome assembly GCA_020310875.1 of Ceratopteris richardii. Lineage (NCBI taxonomy): Eukaryota > Viridiplantae > Streptophyta > Polypodiopsida > Polypodiales > Pteridaceae > Ceratopteris > Ceratopteris richardii. The sequence goes on along the minus strand of CM035421.1, from coordinate 76,528,967 downwards.
AATATGAATGTAGTTATAAGCATTGTGGTTTGTAAATGCAAGTATTTGAAAGGTTTTATCTATACTGCAGAATACTCATAGAATTCTGAAGAGAAAAGATCTTATATCATTTTGATCCATTTGTAACAGTCTATGTATGAAGTTGTGTGGCATTGTCAAGATGCATTGAAGTTGAGGTTTATCACTAAGAATAAATTCGATTGAAATTCCTAATTCCGATCCCATTGGGTAATCGGCCCACTACATTCCGCATGTGCTTCGGTATTGCATATACCTACAGTGGTATCAGAGCCATAGTGCTCTTGTATGCTTGCAAATTGTTGAAGTCCCCTCATTGATTTTGGATGCACTTTGATTGCTAGAGGCTTGTTGAAGCCGTCGAATTACAAGAAGACTATAGGAGCCATTGGAGCTCAAGGTCCCCTCAAGGATTTCATACTTGATATTTTTTGTTGGAAGAGATGCTAACTCTTTAAGAGTGTTTGAAGAATACAGGTTCTTGTAGAAAGCAAGTTCAAAAGTAAAAGCAAACGAGTAAAGACGAAGAAGCTTTGGGAAAAGACAGAATCTCTAGACAAGAAGAAGACTCCAAAAGGTAAAGGGCTGCCATCATAAAGGTGGATAGGATTCGAGAAGGAACTCCTATCAAAGTGAAGTCTCCTCATCAATTGAGTTGAAGACAAGCCAAAAGAAGAAAGCTAGCAAAGGTTCGGATTCAAGCTTTGGAAGGCAAACGAGCTGTGGTAGAGCTTGAGGCAAGGAGTGTGAGTCCTTGTTACAAACTTGCTTGGATTCAAGAGGAAGAAAACTCAAGGTATACATTTCTTTAGTTCATTGTTCTTGAACATTGAAGCTAAAGTGATAAAGGTTCTACAAAGGATTTCTAGTCCTACGTTATTTATGCTAGTGATTTGAGAATCTCACAAGTAGCTCGCCTAAAGCTTGAGCATTGGTCGCTACTGGGAAGCTTGAGCAATGGTCGCTAAAGGCTTGAGAATTTTTGGCTTATTTTTATCTTGAAGTGATCTCAACAAGAAGTGTTGAGAACCAATTGAAGACAAGGAAGAAGTCAAGAAGACGTTTTTCAAAGGAGGTGATCAAGCAAAGCCACAACAAGGCAAAGGAGTCAAGAGGACTCGTCGAAGGAGTTAGAGCTATTGAAGCTCAGTCAAGCTACATAAAGTCAAGCTACATAAAGGAGTCAAGAGGACTCATCGAAGGAGTTAGAGCTATTGAAGCTCACTCAAGCCACATCAAGGAGTCAAGAAGACAAAGGAGTTTTGAGCTAGTGTGGAAGCTCACTCAAGGATAATTGAAGGAAGGAGTGAAAACTATCATTCCAAGATAGTCACAAAGGTATAAAATCTTGGAATATTTGTTGTGTTCTATTTCAGGTTTTGAAGATAGAAGAGATGGCAAGACAAAGCCCTGCCTTTGAAGAAGAAGAGAAAATCATTCATGATTTTCTATCATGGTTGGAGGACCAGCCATATGAAGAACTTGCACATACTAGAGATGAAGGGGGAGACATGTCAATGAGTCAAAAGAGTGCACCTTATGAAGATCAACCAATAGATGGAGTAGAAGAAAAGGTTCAAAGATTCAAAGATGACAAAGAAGAAGTGCAACCAGCCCAAGGAATATTGATAAATCGAAGAAGTTATGAAGAAGACACGACCATCCTTGCACATGAAGATGAAGGAAACCAAGGTAAGAAGATTTTGGAAGAAGAAGCAAAAGAAGACAAGATCAAGGCATCCACCTACAAAGGAAAGCAAATGGAAGAAGTAAGCAGAGATCAACATGAGGAAAAGAAGAATGGAAAAGAGAGGGAAGCCACCAAAATAGAAAAGAGGAGAGAAAGAGAAGACAACAAGAGAGAGAAAGCAAATGAAGAAAAGATTTATCAAGACTTGAAGAGTCAAAGCAATGGAAGAGCATTCATGGAGTTAAAGGTCCAAGAGAACCAAGTATCGAACGGGAACATCATCAATCTTGAAGTGAAGGTGAGAAGAAAAGGGTCGTTTCCCTTTCTCATTTTGAAATCAATTCAATGGACAACTCGGTTGTTCATCACTCTACTTATGTTGAAGATCATCTACCAAGATATCTTCAAACAAGTCATGAAGTGGTGTCTTGGATTATCATATGATCCAAGTCATTTCTTTATGAGGAAAAGCATGGAGCATCAACGACAAATCTTAAAGACATGGATACTATATCAAGGATCCCGAGCATTCATTGCCTTGCTCAAGGAAAACTTTGTATGGCACATCCCTTGGATCTTCCATTGAATCTTGAGGGGGAGTGTTGAAAATGTAGCAAGCTTCAATGGAAGCTCTTCATAAGTGGCCTCTTGATTTATCTCTCAATAGCTCATCCATAGGAACCTTCTTTTAAGCTCTAGCTCTTAGATTCATATTTATCTTCATATGAACGCATGTTTTAGAACTATCGCTCTTTAGTTTTTCAAGCATGGAATTAAGAAATAGTATTTTGTTCTTTCGGTCAAGTAGATACCAAATCTCCTACATTTGTGCTTACAATAAATCACATCCACGATTCACTCCTTGAATCATGCATGCAAGTTGAGAACTCACCGACTGGTGCAACTCTCTATTTAACAGAGAGGCGGAAAGTTGTTTGTGTGGCTTCTCTCTCATAGATGGCACCTATCGCTGTATGAGCCATGCTTCTTATGTATCGAGAGTTTTGAAATAAGAATCAAGTACATATTTCTCTTTTCAGTTTCTCTCTCTATCAGTCTTGCTCTCTGTACAATAGTAGCATTTACAATGTGCGAGAGTTAGCCGTAAGGATATTCAAGTTTGTGAGCTATCACAAATGATGAGTCACACATGTACAGATCCTTGCGAAACCATCAAGATGCGGACTGCGGACAGCTACAACAAAGCGAAGAGCAGTATATCATTTGGTAATATTGTTATCTATTTGATACTGTGTAGACATTCATTATAGATTTCCATTATCTCTCTTGAATATGAATGTATAAGTCTCGAGACAATATCAAATATGATATTGTGATAGGGATATACATATGAATGTAGTTTGCTTATGGATGGGAAGGCCATAGAGTGATGTGATAGCACCGGCAATGGTGTTTTTGTTGGTGACTTAAATGTATAACGTGGGCATTTATACTCATATCTTTTTTGGAAGGCCACATGGTGAACGTGACAGCAATTGATTTGATGTATTAATTCTTATATGAATTAATACATACAACATGGTGGTGTATATTATATGTTTTGTTGCAGGAAGTAAACATCACGAGTTTTTTCATATGATATTGGTGAATGGATTTATATGAAGGTGCTACAGGATATGCAGATCGTTGTTCTATTAATTTGATGGTCATACTATGCATGCAGATTGATGCTCTGTTGATGTGATGGTGATACTATGCAGGTTATGCCTCCTACAAAGACTCTTTGCAATGATGTGATTGATAGGAAAATAATACATCGGCCTTGTGATGTATATGAAAACATCACAGAATATTAGGAAGCTACTTCAAAAACATATGAGTGTGTTTTTATCATGTGCAGGAAGTATCTTGAAGACACATAAGTACCTCATGCATGACTCTGCGTTAAAGGGTTCACATGGAACCAATCCATAAATATTGATACAAGAAGATTCTTTAAACTGATGTATTAAGTGTTCATATGAACTCATCAATACATACATATATTCGAGATGTTATATGTATGGATACATCTATATAGGTTTATTGTTGGTTGTGCAGGTACAATAAGAAGTGTTGAAAGAAGAACAATGAAATGAGTTATTGATATGTGACATAAGAAGGTTGCCTATGCATATGATCCTTTTGCTAAACTGTTCATAAAAGAGATTGATGACCACTTAGAATATTGAATGACAATAGAATGTCGAATGACATATGCTATACTATATGATTCTATGCAGGGATAAAAAGTATGAGGATCATATGATTCTATGCAGGGTAAAGGTATGAGAATATGAATGTAGTTATAAGCATTGTGGTTTGTAAATGCAAGTATTTGAAAGGTTTTATCTATACTACAGAATACTCATAGAATTCTGAAGAGAAAAGATCTTATATCATTTTGATCCATTTGTAACAGTCTATGTATGAAGTTGTGTGGCATTGTCAAGATGCATTGAAGTTGAGGTTTATCACTAAGAATAAATTCGATTGAAATTCCTAATTCCGATCCCATTGGGTAATCGGCCCACTACATTCCGCATGTGCTTCGGTATTGCATATACCTACAGACCCCCCTCCCCTCTCCTCACCTCCAACCACCGCAAGGCCCCTCCCCTCCCCTCACCTCCAAGCTCCACGACCCCCCTCCCCTCTCCCTTGCGCCTCCCCCTCACCCCCCTTGCGCCCCATCCCCTCCTGCCTTACACCCCTCCCCTCTCCTCACCACTCACATCCGCAAGTCCCCTCCCCTCCCCTCACCACTAACCCCCACCACTCCCTTCCCTTACCACTATTTCCCCCCATTCCACACTTCCCCTCGCACTCCCCCTCACTTTCACCATCGCACACACCCTCACACACATAATCACACACAATTCCACACACACCCTCACACAACGACACACACATACACCCACACATATGCCCGAGGAAGCTCAACAGATTTCTAAGAAGACCGAACCACAGAGATCTCACCGAAGAAGAGAAAGAAGCTGAATCTAAGTCATTTAAATTCCTAGTAATTGTTTGAAGAACATGCAGAGGACTCTGGAAATTGGAGCCAGTTATCTCTAGATGATTGCTGAAAGGTGGAGCAGTGGAGGAACACCATGATTGGATAAGCAGATGGACCAATCGGCTTCATTGGATTGCCAGAATTGGATAAAGAGGTAAAAGTAAGTTGGTAAAAGTAAAAGTGTATTGTAGAGAGTAAAAGTGGCCGCCAACCATTCACGACGACTACCTATCTTTGGGGATCCAATTCAAATCAAGGGAGTAATTGACCTACTCCTCCAATTTTGGGTGGTTAACCAGCGCGTGATCAATGGACGTGAAGATTCGGCAAAGCTCTCTTGGCCTATTGGGGCCTATAAAATCAAGGGATTTATGCTCATTTGGATATACTTTTTGTACGTACGTTGGGAGTATACTGTGCACACACTTTTTGGGTACATTTCTTTTAGTTTCATTGACGCGTGCAGAAGACCTCTCTGGCACTTGGTGGTTTCAAGTCACTGTGGGAGTCACTCTGTGAGTGGTTACAGAGCGTGGGCTTCCCAGGGAGGACTATGAGCACCATTGTGTAGGAGAGTAGCTTGGATTTTTCTCCTTATCTGTAAATCAGTGTGTTGATTGGGTTCTATTTTCTTGTGAAATCCATCATATCAGTGTATGGCTCAGAGTTAGATTGCATCACATTGCCTTTGTGCGGATGACAAGGATCTATTGTATTGAAGCTAATTGCTTTTAGGGTGGCTCATTATTTTTGAGCATCGCTATGCCCACTTTTGTAATCCTCTGTTTCGAATCAAGGAGTGTCTGGTCTTTTAGTCATTGATCATCTACATTTTCTGGAGTCTTTCCACTCTGTGTAATCTTGTCATATACCTGCTCACAGAAATGTTAAAGGGTACATTTCCCTGAAAGAGAACCCCCCTTGAGTAGGTGACGTACTGGACGAGTCGAATCTTCATTCTCTACTTTAGAGAAAAACGGATACCCCAGTACCTCCTCTACATACACATACACTTGTAATACATATATATATGTATATACACATGTATACAGAAATATACATATTTTAGGTCTAGATATTTAAGATTAGGGTTTTAGGGTTTAGTATTTCAGATTTAAGTCTAAGTCTTTCTCATTAGGGTTTTAGGATTTTAATACATAGATAACATATATACATAAGCACACATATACATATAATACATACATACATGTAGATACACATGCATACAAAAATATACATATTTTAGATTTAAATCTTTAAGATTAGGGTTTTAGGGTTATAACACCTACATAAGATATATGCACACATATACATAAATAAATATAAAAAGAACTAGTGTTTTAAATAATTTGATTAAATATTTATAATTAAATATATAAAATTAAATATATAAAAATAGGATTACGTAACGAAAAAAATCTGAATATATAAATAAATTTATATATAAAATAAGATAATTATATACATAAATAAATAAAAAAAGAATTAGTGTTTTAAATAATTTAATTAGATATATATAATTAAATATATAAAATTAAATATATAAAAATAGGATTACATAAGGAAAAAACTCTGAATATATAAATAAATATATATATAAAATAAGATAATTATATACATAAATAAATATAAAAAGACCTAGTGTTTTAAATAATTTAATTAAATATATATAATTAAATATATAAAATTAAATATATAAAAATAGGATTATGTAAGGAAAAAAATCTGAATATATATATATATATATAATAAGATAATTATATACATAAATAAATATAAAAAGAACTAGTGTTTTAAATTATTTGATTAAATATATATAATTAAATATTATTAAGTAAAGAAAAAATCTAAATATATAAATAAATATATATAAAAGGTAGGATAATTATATAGATAATAAAATATGATAAGAACTAAAATTTTATATAAATAAATGAAATATATATGATTAAATATATAAAAATAGGTTTAAATTTAATCATTTTAAATAGAGTGAATATATATACAATACACAAACACACATATTTATATACCTATCTATATTCACATATATATACATATACACATATATATACACATGCATACATATATATACATGTTTTAGTTCTAGGTCATTTGGAGTAGGGTTTTAGGGTTTTAACAGGTACATAACATATATAAACACATACACATACACATATAATACATATATACATGTATATACACATGTGTATAGAAATATACATAACTTAGAAAAAATAAGAACTCATTTGATTTACATGCGCACATATTTCTCTCCACAGATTCCAGTCCTTAAGTTGCACGCTTAATGTGGAAATCATATTTTCTGTTTCCTATGCATACCTGTTTTTCAATGAAGTCTGAAGCATTTCTTGTTATTCTATAGGGGCATCTTGATATCATTTCCAAAAAGTAAATTGTTTTCGTACAATGATCATTTCGAGGCTCATCTGTGCGTGAACAACTTAAAGAAAAACGTTTTGAACTTTCCTTTCTTTTTCGTCATTTGACATCATAAGAAGTCATATTATATTGTTTTTTATTTCTTCTTAGCATGCCATACTCCGTGTTTCTCTTTCTTTGGTATGTTGTTCTTATTTCTTCTTCGAATGTAAAGATCTGATCATTTTCTATTATGATCGTTGTTCCGTTTAAGTCTAATGATCTGATTCAACTAAGCAATAGCTTGCAAAGAAAAGAAGGTAAGTCTGACAAAGAAAAAGCATCAATGGATTCATTTTATCATTTTCAAGTATAGCTTGCAAAACTTCAGAACGATATTGCATATGCCGTGGACGAGTGATGTTTGTCTCTGTGATCTGACGCAACCACATGATGCTTCGGATATATCCTCATATGTGTTATTTTCAGTTACTTAACCTTAGTTACACTTGCGCAAGAAGAATCGAGACGTAAACTATGCTCGAAGACCAATTTTCTCTATTCATCTAGCGGAGGTGAGAGACCATCAGAACTGTGACAGGAGGGGTTGATATCTAAAGGAGAGGAGCTGTGATCAGCTTCCTGATCATTTGAGAAAGCTGGCAGCTTTGTTTTGCTCTGATCGACTTCCTGATCATTTGAGAAAGTTGGCGGCTTCATTTTGGATGAGCACCGATGATCTTCCATCATAGAACCTGAGCTTTGATTTTTTATGCAACAGAGATGGTTAAAGTAGTATATGAGAAGCTGCGTTAACATGTGAGAAATACAAAAGGTGTTTTATCTGATTACATTCTGTGCCATAATTGCTTTTTTTACGAAAAAGTGCTCTATGGATGTTTTATGAATTGATTATATCTTTGCAATCTAGTTTTGCATGCCCATAATACTTATACCTGAAAGAAGTTTTATATGTTCTGAGTTCTTCGCATAGACAATCACCGAAAGACAACTGTGTGGGTAGCAATATAGTAGCGCTGAATTGACCAGGTGGTTCGTATTAATTCTCTAATCAATTGAGAATAAATCTCATTATATCATATGGAATTTCTGCTATAAATAAAAACCTACAACGTGATGTCAACAGTTATTGGTGCATGTATTCTTAAGTAGTATTGTTAACAAAAACACATTGAGCTATTGTTCGAATGGAAGCACAATAGATTATCAATTGAAGTCTTCAATATAATGTTAATATGATTGCATCGCATTTCTTTAACCTTGATAGATGTTTTGATAGAGGTGCTAACATTTACATTTATGAAATGTTTTGAAAGATGAATCATTAATTGACCAAGTTTGTTTCCTTGAAGGATCTGAGATTTATGCAAGTTTTGGGGTTTGATCTAATTGTGTTTTTTGAGTTTCCCCTTCTTTATACCTGAGTTTCTTGAAGCACCCGGCGTGTACCGTTAGCGAGGCGGTTGGCTTGATCCACCAGCCATCACCATTCGCTCTTTTTGCTCTGACATTTTGAACCCGACGTGAAAAACGGCGTCTCAAGTATAAAATTTTAAATTTTGCTGGCATGTGCACACATTATATTGATAGGTTAAAGTGCAGAAGCTTCTTCATCCGTGGGAGCAGTGGCTTTGTCTTTGGAACCTTGCACTCTTCTAGGTGTTGAGGGCTGTTCCCTAGGGAACTCAGCGCCTCCACGAAGAGTGGCAAGTAGCTATCATCACATTGCCACCCCTCTCATCGACATTAGAAGCAGGAACGTTTGCACATTCATCCATTAGCAATTGATGTATTAGATTTTGATCCTATTAAAAATTGTATAAATTTACACATAGTCACTCTTTGAGCCTCTTCTTTGATTCAGATTGCAGGTATTGATCTATCCTCTAATACTTCTTTTTTTCTCAAATATCAATGGGTAAAAAGAAAGCAGTTAATTTAAACACACATAAAACGAACTTTACTATGGAGGGCTTAATAAAGAATGCAAATTTGAGACTTGAAGCGCAAGTCAAAGATTTAGAGGATAAGCTAAACTCATCAAATCAAGCCAAATTTAAAGAAGTATTTCAGTTAATTGACAAGTTAAGTGAATTTTCTAATTCAAATAATGTGATGTGTGGAATTTTACAAGAAATTGTTAAAAAATTAAAGAGCCAAATAGATGATTTGACCAAACAAGTCAATGAACTCCCTAAATGCAAGTGCAAACATGAACATGAAAAACGTTCATCTCCAAAGTTGCCTAATGAAACCCATATGAATGAGTATAGGAGATTCACCTATAGGGCTATGAATAGGAAAGTATATCCCTTAAAATGCTTTTGGTGTGACCAACTAGGTCATATGTATGAGGATTGTGTTGCTTATAATAATGCATGTCAAATTCACTTATTCATTATAAATGACCATAAGATTTGTGATTATCAAACACAACTACCTTTGAGATTAAACTTAGGTAGAGGAGGGATGAAAGATTACTTTGACCAAACAAAATTTAGATATCATACAAGTAACAAACTTCAAATACAGTGGACCTAAGAGTTATGATGAGAAAAGAAATGTATGCCAATTACAATCTATGAACACCAAGATTGTGACTAAGAGTGAATGCTTGGACAATGATCAAAACCTTCTTAAACCTAAATCTATGAGTAACATTGATATTCAAATTACATCTAAGGATCAAGATACATTGAAAAAGATTAAGAAAGAAGAAGATGTAAGGATAAAAGATGATGAAAATGAACAATGAATTGATGGAAATAAAGACATACATGCGGCTAGAACAGAAACTAAAGTGATAGAAAATGACAATAAATGTGACCAAAATAAGAATGATGAAAGAATAGTACAAACATCTGAAGATGAAAATCTTCAAATTCAATTAGAACATGACAAGAATATGGGAAAATGGGTACAAGAAGCCATATGGAGGATTGAAAATAATACTAAAAACCCCTCTAAAGTTAAGAAAAAGGAGAAGAATTTAAGAGAATAGTTTTATTGTGATGGAATTGTTTATTGATGATAAAACTTTTCAATTTTTGATATTGCTTGCTCCATATATGCCAGTTTTCCTAAAGAAGATGAACATATACCTAAATTGTTTTGTTTTATGAAGTTTTATGCTTGGAAAAGCTACTTAAAAGCTTATGATAAAGTTTTGCATTTTGATTTGCTTAACAATAAGAATACTAAAATATGAAAACACAAAGTTTGTTGATTTCAAATTAAACTAAAACATGTTTGAAATTCTATGCACAATATGCTTGCAAATAATTTTGATCAATATGCTTGTCATTTCCTAAACTTATGATGAACTTATGATTTTCTTTCTTTCACAAATAGGAAGAAATCTATTATGATGAACAATTATGAAATACATTATTATAATGAAATGATGAATATTTTGAACAAAATGATTTTGTTTACAAAAAATATGATGGTATACTTTTAAAAGAAAGAAATATACATGATATAAATATGATCATGATAAATATGATGAACATGAAAATATGATACAATATGATGATGATTATATTATACTATGAACATTATGATTTTTTCTGAAATTTATGAACTTTGTTACAAAGGTTGAAAACCTAATATGAAACTTATGAATTTTGTTTCATAGGTTGAAAAACCGATTGTAAAAAATAAGAATGCATTATTTATGACAAATATAACGACTATGAATTTCTTATGATGAAATTTGTGACATGATGAAGATGAATCTGATAGAATATATGAATTTATATTTGCAAGATAAATGCTATTGAAGATTACTTGTTTTGTATCTTCTTCTTTATGATTACTTACAGAAATTGACGATGCGTTATGAAATTGATGTTTTGTCAATACTATGAAGAATTTGAAGAGAAGTTGAAGAAGAATTCTATGTCAATCAGGTGAAACAGTTCTAAACCTGATTAATGTTTTAAGTTTTGTTTTTCCTTGCATTTCATGATAAGATATGTACATTCTTCAGATAGGTTAAGAAACTTCTTAAAATTACGAAAAGTAGAATTTTCACTAAAGTAGGAACCTGCTTGAAGAGAAGATAGGGATAAGAGACCTATGGCTGTCATATGAATAGTTGAAGGAACCCTTAACTTGCAACTCCTAGTAGAAGTAGGCTTGTTTTATATAGGTAAGCTTCCTTAAATCTGACCCATTTTACTAAAGAGATCCTAGTTCTCGCTTTAGGTTACCTCTCGATCCTTTGCTCTGATTAGGGGTTAAGCCTTTCCCCTTCATCAAAAAAGTTGCGAACAAAAATTGAAAGCAGTACATTAATGGTTGCTGCATATGAAAAGAGGAAAAAAAGACAAAAAGAAAATTTATTTTGAAAAAAGAGATGAAAGAAAAATCAAATCATTTCAGTGAATTAGTTGTGGTCTTGAAATCACTTCTGAATTGAAAAGCGGGCTATATAAGGTGGATGTATGCTAGAGGGGAATTAGTTTTTCGTATCTTAATGGCAAGTGGCTAGGAGATGAGGATAGAAGGCTTATATAACATATGCTTTACTTATGAACAGAGTTAAAAGAAGAGTTAGTACGAACACTACTTGAATGACTTCTATAGTTTCTTTCTAAAACCTGTTTTCCAACTCATGCATTAAACGAAAAGGTTAAAATTCAAGCTTAAATAATTTTATAAGTTTCTTTGCTATCAGAAGATGTACTAATGATAGAAGGATTTTTTATAAACTATTTGTATTTGAGTCATGAATAATTTTCAAAAGAATTTGATATTGCCTTCTCTGATCTGCAGGTTTGGTGCATCCGGAGGAAGCACAGGTTTGGTGGGGGTGGATGTCGTAGATATATTCATCTCTACTTTCATGTCTTGATCAAACTCCCTATGATAAATGAAAGGATGAAAGGCCTCATCAACGGAAGTCTCAATCGGGGATTTTAAACTTATAGTTAAAAGTTTGGGCCACCTCAAAAGAGTGTGGTGAATCCACATATTGATGGGCATATTAATATGGTAGTGACTATTTGCATGATGCGGAAGGGAGTTTCCTGTCGATGTTTGAAGTAAGAAGAATGAGAAGGATGGTCAGAGGTTACCGGAGGGGCAAGTTCTTGAGTACAAGTTATAGTAGGGAAGCCAGATGAAGATGGACGAGCGATTCATGTGTAATGGCACAAGGCATCTCTTATTAGACCTGTATAAGAAAAAAAGAGATTGAATAAAAAGATCGAAGGAAATACTTTTAATGATATGCTATCATTTATTAAGAAGTAAGCAAGGTTGAGAAGGATTGCTGCCAATGGATTATGACTACTTCAAAGGCGAAGGACGGAGTAGTTCTATGAACCGATTGTTTGCATGAAGTATCTGAAGCGAACATTTTTTATTCTGAATAAGCATGGAGGGAACTCGAAGAGAAGTATGATGGCGGATGTTGCGGCAGCGATGCATGAGATAAGTGGGGGCTCTTCTGGGAGATCATGAAGGAATACAAATAGGTGTGGCACTACATGCTGGGATCGGAATGGGGGGAAGAACACTATTTATCTGAGAAGGAGCCGCTGCTGCTGGAGGGGCCGGAGATATTTTAACGTGAAGGCCCAAATACTTCTTCTGCAAGTACAACAAAGAGAGAGAGAAGGAGAGACGCAGAGATAGATTCAGCAAGAGGAGGGTGCAAGCCAAGGCGGATCAACATGTGTATCGCATAAAAGTTTTGGAATTGGATGGTGCTGATCTGATGAATCACAAAGTCTGGGACAAAGAAAAGAGCACAGTGTTTTTTTCCGTTGAGATAAGTTTGATCCGTCATGGCATCCTGTTTATGCCTACGTACATCTGTGTGGATTTTGATATCTATTTAAAAAGTAGAACTCATTTGATTTACATGCACACATATTTCTCTCCACGGATTCCAGTCCTTAAGTTGCATGCTTAATGTGGAAATCATATTTTCTGTTGCCTATGCATACCTGTTTTCTGAAGCATTTCTCGTTATTCTATAGGGGCATCTTGATATCATTTCCAAAAAGTAAATTGTTTTCGTACAGTGATCATTTCGAGGCTCATCTATGCGTGAACAACTTAAAGAAAAACGTTTTGAACTTTCCTTTCTTTTCCGTCATTTGACATCATAAGAAGTCATATTACATTGTTTTTTATTTCTTCTTAGCATGCCATACTCCGTGTTTCTCTTTCTCTGGTATGTTGTTCTTATTTCTTCTTCGAATGTAAAGATTTGATCATTTTCTATTATGATCGATGTTTCATTTAAGTCTAATGATCTGATTCAACTAAGCAATAGCTTGCAAAGAAAAGAAGGTAAGTCTGACAAAGAAAAAGCATCAATGGATTCATTTTATCATTTTCAAATATAGCTTGCAAAACTTCAGAACGATATTGCATATGTCGTGGACGACTGATGTTTGTCTCTGTGATCTGACGCAACCATATGATGCTTCGGATATATCCTCATATGTGTTATTTTCAGTTACTTAACCTTAGTTACACTTGTGCAAGAAGAATCGAGACGTAAACGATGCTCGAACACCAATTTTCTCTATTCATCTAGCGGAGCCGAGAGACCATCAAAACTGTGACAGGAGGGGTTGATATCTGAAAGGAGAGGAGCTGTGATGGCTTCCTGATCATTTGAGAAAGCTCGCGGCTTCGTTTTGCTGTGATCGGCTTCCTGATCTTTTGAGAAAGATGGCGGCTTCGTTTTGGATGAGCACCGATGATCTTCCATCATAGAACCTGAGCTTTGATTTTTTATGCAACAGAGATGGTTAAAGTAGTATATGAGAAGCTACGTTAACATATCAGAAATACAAAAGGCTTTTTATCTAATTACATTCTGCGCCATAATGGTTTTCTTTTAGGAAAAAGTGCTCTATGGATGTTTTATGAATTGATTATATCTTTGCAATATAGTTTTGCATGCCCATAATACTTATACCTGAAAGAAGTTTTATATGTTCTCAGTTCTTGGCATAGACAATCACCGAAAGACAACTGTGTGGGTAGCAATATAGTAGCGTTGAATTGACCAGGTGGTTCGTGTTAATTCTCTAATCAATTGAGAATAAATCTCATTATATCATATGCAAATTCTGCTATAAATAAAAACCTACAACATGATGTGAACAGTTATTGGTGCATGTATTCTTAAGTAGTATTGTTAACAAAAACAGATTGAGCTATTGTTAGAATGGAAGCACAATAGATTATCAATTGAAGTCTTCAATATAATGTTAATATGATTGCATCGCATTTCTTTAACCTTGATAGATGTTTTGATAGAGGTGCTAACATTTATGAAATGTTTTGAAAGATGAATCATTAATTGACCAAGTTTGTTTCCTTGAAGGATCTAAGATTTATGCAAGTCTTGGGGTTTGATCTAATTGTGTTTTTTGAGTTTCCCCTTCTTTATACCTGAGTTGCTTCAAGCACCCGACATGCGCCGTTAGCAAGGCGGTTGGCTTGATCCACGAGCTGTCACCATTCGCTCTTTTCGCTTCGACAATGCTCTGGAGCGGGAGGTTCTAGGAGTGGATCTACAGGAAGGTCTGGAGGCGGAGGAGGTGGTTGTTGTGGAGGCAGTGCGACAGACGTTGTGTCGCCCACTTCTACTCCTAGGACGAGTACCTCAGATGTAGGTACGCCACGCAGTACACCACGCAGTACACCACATACACCTTGGGGTGCTCATGACCATGATGACTCCAAGGCGTATAGTATCCGAGATGGAGCTCCGGAGATGGATGCGGCTGGCAAAGCAATGCGTGCACACATACGACAACTTTGCTCCATCTAGTTTGGACACTCCATCATGTTGAAATGGAGTGAACAGGATAAAGATCGGAAGAATTATATCACACAGACAACTTTGCTCCATCTAGTTTGGACACTCCATCATGTTGAAATGGAGTGAACAGGATAAAGATCGGAAGAATTATATCACACAAATCTTGTACTTTATCCTCTTTTGAAAATAGATCTTTCAACCTTGCATATTCCAGAGGATTACTTTTGCATAGCCTCCTCATAGAAGCGTCTGATAAATGAGGTCTTACTGGCAATTGTGAATGGTGTGGAGGAATATCATCAACATCATACGTTGAAATCTACACATATAAGTAAAATTCATTAGTATTCCATAAATGAATAAAAAGTAAACTTTCAATCTAAAATTAATTATATAAGTTATTAAATATGGATAGAAAATTTTTATTCTCTCTAGCTAAAAGGTGCCCTTGGAGGTCTACGCCATCCATAATTCCTTAATAGTTCATCACCTGCATGTAATGTAGTAATAGCATTGACAGCGATGTATCTTGATACATCTCTACTCACGAATGCTTATTCATGACTATTTTCATGCTCCTCAAATTTGCAATTAGTCCTTAAACTATTATGTAACCCTCGACTACTATTTATTGAACCTGCTATATTTCCATGTGTAAGGTCTTCCATCAATATATAATCTTTCATTTTCTGCATGTAAAATCCTTCTACTAGTAAGGGATGCTGCGTTCAAGCATATTCCATAAGTATTCATGCTTTGAACATAACCTAAAAGTCGATGCCAATCTCCCCATCCATATATAGGACCACAAAATGACATAAGAGTGACTTCAGAGTTCGAAGGCACATACAAATCCTCTACAACAAAGAGACCATGACGAGCATTAGTAATAGTGGATGGAGCAATCATATAGCGACTACCCCAAAAGTTGAAACCTCTCCATCTAAAGGAAGTTAATACATAATAGGAGCCTTCTTTTGATGTTGTTTGCTTGCACGACACCACAAATCCAGACACATAGAGCTTGCGTCGTTCTTTCCTCCCAGCCATCGCTTGAGCTACTCTCTTGTACTCTTTCAAGAGTCACATGCATAAGAATGCCATGTGTCATTCTCTATTAAACCTCCATATAAATATCATGTGATATTTCAATAATACATAAGAGGAGCCTTTTTTTGATGCCGCTTGCTTGCGCGACACCACAAACACACACACAGAGAGCTTGCATCGTTCTTCCCTCCCAGCCATCGCCCAAGCTACTCTCTTCTACTCTCTCAAGAGTCACACACATAAGAATGCCATGTGTCATTCTCTATTAAACCTCCATATAAATATCATGTGACATTTCCTTCCCCTTGAAAATGTTTTCATCCTCGAAAATGTAAATGAATTGTCCGTAATGGTAGAAGAAAGTACTCGTACTCCCCTGAACCCCATATACTCTATGTACATGGTCATCTCTGTATCCTTCCCCTTAAGAAGCCTCATGAGAGATCATCTCAAAGGTGGGAAACCGTTTGAGTGGTGCCTATTATCTCCAATGTACACTCTACTTCCATACTACCACTCCCATGACATACTACATCATCCAAATGACCTAAGTCCATGTGATGTAACCTCTATGGAGTAATAATATGAAAAGAAAGTGTAAAGTGTCAAGCTTATAGGCTTGATCATAGTGGAGATAATAATCCATAGAATCCTATGAAATATAGAACAAAGTCCCATATCAATTGACTTCAAACCCATCTAAGACTAAATGATAGATTGCCCTCATAACACTCGAGGTATTCCTAACCTTGAGTGTGCTCACAACTAATAGTTTAATCTAAACTACCTTGTGATCAATGCAAATCCATCATCCAGCTCACGGCACTAAAATGCAATCTCTACATTTCACTAACCAAGAAGTCTATGGTTTTTCATCCATTACCTGTGGACTAAGTTCTATTGGAAGAGCATCTATTGGCACTTGTGCAAACTCTAATATTTCTCTTCTCCGTAGTTTGCCATATGAATGCAGAAAGCATTCCCTTTGAGATTCAGATAATCCCTAAGTACCCATCCTCCTAACTGATGTTTACTCATCATAATCATGATGTAACACCAACTAAGAGTTTGGTACCCTAATAGGTTAGATATAACCCTATCTCTTGGAAACTCAAAAGAGAAGTATCATCAATCTACTCCCAGTCTAACTAATATCAATAACTAGATTATGTCATCTAGTCAAAGACCATTACTAAAAATAGTATAACTGCTTCTCTCTAGATTTTACACGTCAGACTCAATCTAACCATCATGATTAACTGATCTCCCTCTTGCCTTTGATAGAAGAGTGCCACTTCTACCTAGACAACCAAACTGAGAAAGTAAAACTCTCTCTATGTCACTCTCTGTAATCTCCTCAAAGGAAAAGAGCTATGGTAGTGGAATCTATTCCACTTTCCCTTTCCCTTTGAAAGAGATTCCTTTGAATCCATTTACTCTACTCATCCATAATTGACAACATGCATATAAGTTCTCCATGTCTTTGTCCTTCCAAAATAGTGGAGAAAGAAACTCCCATGTGAAGGAAAATTATACTGAAAAGTAGAGTAAATGAATTCTTTTTCCTTCTTTCTCTCTCAAAGAGTAGGAGCTAAAGTGAGACCACTGAACTAAAGTGAGATCTCTCATGGATCTTTGAGCTGATTCCCACTTTCTCCTTTTCTTAAAAGAGAAACTCATGAATTTATTTCGTCCTCTCCTCCATTAGTAATGCATAATCCCTCATTACATATATTCCTATGAAGATGGAGAACAAATCTCCCCTGACTAATGAAGGTGTATGTAGTGAAGAGTGGAGAAAATAAATTCCTAACAAGGGTCAAAGCCCTCTACTAAAATGGTCAGCAATGATATGTCATGATACCGTAAACACATGTGTATCCATAATAAAGAACTATCTCTGCCAACCATATTGTGCGCATGGATCTATGCAATCCAATCAAACTGATGGAATTATCCTCCTTGAAGAACTAGAAATGAGTATGTGATTCCAATGGTGATAAAATCACCTATCACATTCTCTACTGGAAGAATAAATCTTCCCTAAACAATGAAGGATAACTCCCAATCCTAAGGAGATATCTACTAAAAACACTCCTCTGATCTAGTGAGACATGATGCTGTGAATGATGAGTCCTTTTCTTCGTGGCCATAGAAGAAGAGTGCTCAAAGGGAAGTCATTTCCACCGTCCCATACCAGTGAAAACTTCTTCCAATTCACGGTACCATACCTACACTAAACCAAATATATATTCCATATATATGTAATGGAATATATAGGTGGACTCTAATGAATCCCATATCCTAGAATCATGTCGGTGGGCTCAAGTGAGCCCCATGTCCTCGAACGAGTTAGTTTGGTTCTAGTCAACACGTGACAATGGATATCTCTTTCTGTTCCAAACCAACTTGTTCTTAGGTACAAAGACTAAGTCTAAGTACCTCTCTGTAGATCCCGATATACATATATATGTATTGTGCTAGTGCCATGTTTGTGGCCTTCCTAGGTATCACTCGAATCATGTAAGCACCCGTCGATGTTGTCTCATGAAACCCATCTCTGTGATCCCGTCTATTTGGTTTCCTTAGTAGTGTAGCAAAAAGGCTTCACTACTTGGTCAACTGATGTACATGAGTAAAACTAATCACTCTTTGGGTATTTCTAATAATACCCCATAGTCTCCTAATCATTCTGTGAGACTCTTGTGAAGATAAATAAATCTTCACTTCTTTGGAGAATATCAGATATGTATCTCCCGTGCCTCTATGCAGCTTCCTATAACCTATAGGATTGCTTGTGCACATTCCTAATGGTGAAGGTATAGCATCCTTCCTTTTAGCAATCCTATGGTCTAAAATCCATAAGGATTATGTGTGGGGATCCTTTTGGTACTGAAGTTGCCTTATCAATGATATTGTGATGGTACTAAGTCCATCAAATACATGCTTAGAAGCATGCCTACATCTTATTGATGTTTGCAGAAGAGGCATGTTACCATGCCATAACATTCTTACCTAAAGGCAAGTGCGTATATAACGCCATGAGAGGGAAAAATTTTCGACAGCATTTCCTCAGGAAATGGAATCCCAATAAAAAATTATAACCAATAGCTCAGTGGCACATAGGCCATCCAAAAACATAAGGCTTGACAGGCCCATGGCATGCACGCCATAAACGCATATATGGACTCCATAACCTGCAAAACATAAAAAACAAATGCTAGCAACCATTCTCTGTGTTCCATAGCCATTCTACAATCCTCTTTCTTGCAAACAATCAAAAAGTGTACTTCTTGCCTGTCGATCCATACTTTAAGAATTTAAATAATGATCAACATTTGATGTATGCAATCCAATTTATGCATGTACATACAGAACATGCCATAACATAAAGTAAAATGACTGAAGCATAAATCATATGTCCGTGAGTAGTTTGGTTTTGGAATTGCATGCATCCAATCATTTTCAACAAGCTTCGAGACCTTTGCACCTTCCTCCTCAGGTCCGAACATAAACTTTGAAGTTTCCGAAAACATCGGAGCACTCCCCAAAACATAAAGCATGGTCAAGTGATTACAAAAATAATGCAAATTTAGTCAAAAAAATGCATTAATAATCCTTCTCTAGACCTGCCAAAATCACTTTAGGACCTGAAAATATTCATAAACTAAAATATATAGCATGTTCAAAGAGCTCGAAGTGAAAATACTCAAATCGACTTCCCGGTTTCTAAGATATGGCTCCCAGAAGGTAGTCGCCAAAAACTGTTTAGACTTTGTAGAGATGTTCAGACCTCCAAAAGTATTTATTTTCCAAAATTTCTTCTCAAAAAACTAAAAAAAGACCTTGTGCTCTTCAAAACGAGCCATAGCACGTCCAATTTGGAGTCTTCTAGCCCAAGATATGGCCATTCCAAGCGGGACATGCTAAACTAGTGGACTGTTGGAGGGGCTGGAAAAAGTGTAAAAATGTGATTTTTGGGGTGCCCCAAAGCATTATTCCATCAAGCAAATGCTAAAATTCTCTCCATAACCTCAGAGAGTGGTATATGAAGATGCTTAGGCCTATTTTTACCTTTCGAAATCCTCCGTTTGTGCATGCTAATTCGCTCCCCAAAAGAGGCCTAAATCAAGATTTTTACTTTCATGTAAAAACTTAAATGGAAGCTCTTAGCAAGCTTCTAATCCACTCTAAATGTGGATTTCTATTGGATTTTATACAATAATCCATGGGAAGCCTCTTAGATGATCTTTATTCTTACTCCCAGAAGTGGAGTTTGGCAAAAGTTAACATCTGAAAATTTTTCAAAAAGTTCAGGAAGGGGGTCTTTGAGGAACTAAAATTCCTCCTTAACTTATCATTTTGATGAATCTAATGATTCACCTATGAAGTCCAAACACCATACTCTCAGTATATATACTTTTTCCCATCCATCCATAGCTGTTGCATCTCCTTTTCCCTCTTCCAAAATGGGAATTTCTTAGATTTAGGTGCTGAAATTTTTTGTCAAACTGTGATGGAAGGGTGTTTTGTGGAGTTCCAAACTGCCATCATACTGAGGTATATTTTGGATTTCTTAATCTTATAAGGAAGCCAAGACACTAGACTATAGATATGCATGGTTTTTTCCATAAATTCATGAAAAATCCCGCTTCATTTCCCCTTCCCGAAGTGGCTACTTATCAAAAATAGCTCCTGAAATTTATGTAAAAGTCATGAATAGGGCTACTTTAAAGATACCCTGAGCTTGGCCTTCTTGTATTTGGAGGGAATCCTTGATCCTAGATGAGAGTATATACCTCATTCTCTCTGTACAGGTGATTTTCCTCCCGGATCTTGGCCTCTTAACAATTCATGGTCCTTCTCAAAAATTCAAACCTTTCAAAATTGAAATGGTAATACCTGTGATTAACATGAAGTTCCAACCTCTTCCACTTTAAAAGCCGGTGTCGGAGAGTTCATGAAAAGAGTGCTCTTCATTCCCGAACTCCTTAAATGCAATAGGTACATCCAATTTGCATCTTCAGGCGTGAATGTTCTCGATCCCCATTTGAAGATTCCTTCCTTGGACTTAACTCCTTAGAGATTTGGTGTAGTGTCAGAAGATCTTCCTTGTTCACCAATAGAATTATCCTTGATATTGTTGTCTGGGGAATAGTCTCCTTGCCTCCCTTGATCATGTAGTCTTATCAAAGTCCACAAAGAACACATGCGGCCGAGCAGGTCTTTGATAAGTCCATACTCTTCTGCGTGAGTATGTGATCACCAACATGAGTAGGTGCCTTGGATAGAAGGAGTGCCTTTGATCGTAGTGGCGAGAGTTCAAGTCTTGCACCCTGCAGCTTCGGCTTCATGTCCCAAGTCATGCTCGGATACCAATAATACATAACAGGAGCCTTCTTTTGACGCCGTTTGCTTGCGCAACACCAGAAACCCACACACACAGAGCTTGCCTCATTCTTTCCTCCGAGCAACTCTCTCAAGAGTCACACGCATAAGAATGCCATGTGTCATTCTCTATTAAACCTCCATATAAATATCATGTGACAGAAGTGGTCCTCTATTCCATCCTCCAAATCTTCTTCTATCATATGTTTGTACAAAAGGAAGATCACGAGCAATGGATAATCTCCAGCCGTTTCAGTCTCTAAACTAGGAGGTAGAGGATTTCTAGAAACCTCTGCTTGTGTTCGATGAACATCAAGTCCATGATGTGTATGAGGTATATTAACATTATGAGAATCATTTGTTGAGGGCGCACATTCATTAGCACACGGTCTTGGGTTCTATACCCAATAGCTCAATCTTTTGGCTACTTTGCGATGGTAGGGGATGTGATAGAGCTTCATCACACATAAAATTGATTCTGGAATAATATTTGCAGTCTGGTGTAACTTCATGGATAGAACTGTATACCCTTGAACGAGTGATCAAGAGTTAGATTACTCCAAGCTACTTTGCACTGGAGACCTCTCATTTTGTTCATATGTTACCTGTGAGCTTCATGAAAAAAATAAGATAGAATTAGATTGCAACACATCCAAAAAATGGAAGCCGAAAATGCCTTGCTCTCATGGATACACCATGAAAGCTTTAAGTGAATATGATGGGACCACTATGATCACCATCAGATCTTGAGCAAGGAGATGCTAAGATCAAGGTCTCCAATGTACATAAACTACAAAGTATTACCACCACGTGCTAGAGAGATGAATCTCCTACCAACGTTATGCTCGAATCAATGAGGACCACAGACGTAACTAGATTACACAAGTGCATGTACAATCTCCTCGACTCGTTTCATATCTTCCACTAGAGTCTACTAGTGGCTAGACTGATGTTGGCCACTCCTTTAGTACCTTCCACTAGAGTCCACTAGTGGTTGGTGTACTCACCACTGGACGTGAGTCTCACTGGTCTCAAGTTAACTCACCTTAACTTGAGTTTGAAGGCTCCAGAGCTCTTTGGGCAAAACCCTCTCCCCATGCTCCCGATGGGGGCTGAACCCAAGACCTCCTCCTTCACAACGTTGAGACTTAACCACTAGGCTAAGTGGATCACCTATTTAAGAGAGCACATGTACCTATGATTAAGTCTAGTCTCAATATCTTTGGCCATACACATGAGTGACCAAACAATGATTGATTCTAGATATCTCTAAACTGATCAGACTCTTCGATCATAAACTTACTTTTTTACAAGAACTCACATATTTTCATCCTAATTTCACATAATATTTGATGTTTGGATGCATGTTCAAAGGCAATAGAATTATCATAGGTATGAGCGATCTGATCACACCAAAAGCATCGACAATGTGCTTTTGATATCTATTTGATTTTATAGGTATCATTCTAGACTAGGAAACTATTCACATTTTTTCTTTCCACTTATATGCTTCCTATGGAGAAAAATATGCATCAATCCCGTAACATTCCTATAGATAAGGAAACTATCAATTTTCTTATTTCCATATATTTGGGTGCAGTGGAACAAAACTAGGCCTCTACCACAAAAAATAAAAAGGAACTTTCCTAAACTTAGTTAAGTTAATTTCTTTGCACTTGCATGTCTGAGATCATTCATATATTAGGACATTCTCATACTCAATCACCTCAATCAGCTTTAAAGTCAGTTGATGAAACACCCCACGTGTAGGCATAGAGAGACCCATAGAAAAGCCAAACTTGATCCACCTGGTGGCCTCTTTTTATGCTTCGATAATTGGTGAATCCGACGTGAAATAGAACATATGTTTGCTTAGGGCTTTGGACTTCACTTATTTGAGATTCAGTGTTGATCTTTTCTTTTGTAGTGTGTAGGAGTGGATGAAAAGGAGGAGGATGAGAAACTAAGAAAAAATTCGAGATGTTGCTGTAGTGGATTCTCTTCCCTAGTTGTTGAGGGTTATTACCTAGGGAACTTAGTGCCTCCATAGGAAAAGGAACTTTCAGGACGCGCCTCTATGTCCCCCCCCCTCCCCCCCCTCCCGAAGTTTCATTTGCACAAAGCACATCTAGTTTTATTTATCTAGGATTTTCCTTTTGAAAAATGTAAACATATTTTTTTTAGATTGCACTCTTTAACCTATACATGAGATAAAAAAAGCAAAGATAATGGTATTTAAAGTTCTATCCATTCATGCACGCACAAATAAAAAAGAATATTTCTTGTTGTTTGCATGTGAAACCATGTCACTTGAATTACAAAATTTGCCATTGTGAGCACATTAGTCCATAATTCACTAATCCTTTTACTTGTTGATTCTCTACTTCTACCTTCACTACAATTTTGCAATCTTTGTACACATTTTAAATACATTAAGAAAAACTCCAAAGAACAAACAAATTAACAAAATGAAAATCATAAGAAACAAGAGAAATCTTAACCCTAAGGAAAGGAAATCTAGTTTGAGAGTAAGAAAACAAGAGCACTTTCTTGAAAATATAGGCATCTATTGAAAAGACTTGAGAATTTTTTTAAAGAGATTTTCCTCTTGGCTAATCAATATAGTGAGATTTTGATGAACTTTAAGGAACTTCTGGAATCCATCATATTATATTCAGTACTTCATTAGGCCACCAACAAAGAGGAATGGAGGAGGTTTTTAGGGACATTAATATTATAGAAAAAACAAATTGCATGTATTGTGCAAGCAACTTTGCGAGAGAAAGGGAATTTTACTACAATGAACATAACTGAGTACCTATTTGCATTTAAGGAACAAGCATAGATCCAAGGGTTAATAGAAGACCTACTAGTTTAGTAGTTCAAAAGGGCAATCTCTACGTCAACTCTAGATACCATCCATGTTCATTCAGCTAAAAAATGGGATGGCTTCAGAAAAAAACTCTATAAAATGTTATTTCTCAAAGAATCCAGTTAGCATAGCATAGAAGGATTTCTAAGAAAGTAAAATTCCCCAAAGTCTAGTGTGTCTCTAACTCATCTACATGGAGAGTTTTTGGTTGAAACGCTAACAGATTCGCTTAATTTCCTAATCTTGCAATGCCTTCATTAAAATATGCATACGTGACAGCTTGCATGAATTAACACTAAAACTTTATGATCAAGCAAAATAAGTCATTTACGTATATTGACAAAAGTGTTGATGCGAGAAAACATTCTCTCGAAGTTAAATGTATATGGAAAATTCATCATAACATATGCAAATGAAGAAGTCAAATTAAGGCTTATGTGGTAAAAATAATTGTAAGAGATTGCACTAGAAATATATTAAAGTTCAAAGAAAAAACATATACTTAGCATGTCATACAGTTGGGAGCTTCTAAATCCTTCTTTTGTATTGGCTTATGCTTCCAAGCACCTTGTAGGAGTAAGCTTGCTTCTGATCATTACTTTGTTTGGCTACCAATAGTCCAAACCTTCTTGGAAGGCTTCAATTTTCATAAGTAGCAACCTTCTTAGTAATTAACTAAAAGAGAATTCCTCCTCTACTTCAATGGTGTAGGTTTTTTTGATCTTTCATGTTGGCAAGCAAATTCTCACATTTCAAATCAAAATGCACAACGTTCTTTCCATGGAGATATTCCATGCCAAACGCAACATCCATAATAATCAGCAATCTCTTTCGACGATCAATTGTTGTGTCTTTCTTCTGTAAGAATTTTTTTAGTAATCCATTCACCATATATTCACTCACAGTTGCCAAGGTGTCACTTGGACCATCACGAACAACTCCATAGAAAGCTTTAATATTCCGGTGAGTGGCTGCCCAAGAATATAGGTTTCTTTCCAAAAGATTGCTATCATGAGATCTCTTCAGATCGTCTCCCACTGCACAAATAGTGAGAGATTGAGCTTAGCCCCTCTCCTCACCGTTGTTGCATCTGCGATTGCCTTTCATTGTAGATCTATGTACATGTTTCCCTCATGCTCGTATACCCTGCTGCCTTCCTTCTCAAATCCCCTCCTTTCGTCGCAATGTCTCTCTCTGCCACATGGAGTTCTCCCCTTGAGATCTTTCTATGACTAATGCAATGGCAGCGGTTATCTTTCAATTGTGCACAAGAAAGCCCTTAGCAGGTTTTGACAAAGCCGAACAAGCTCGTAGGTTCGTCTCATTGCAATTGCAAAGATAATAAAAAGCCAATCTCATCTGTGAAGATCTCTCTCTCTCTCTCTCTCTCTCTCTCTCTCTCTCTCTCTCTCTCTCTCTCTCTCTCTCTCTCTCTCTCTCTCTCTCTCTCTCTCTCTCTCTCTCTTTGGCGGTGTCGCGAAGAAGGAGGTCAAGGGAATGGGAAGAATAGGCGTGGGGTTGGATCGGGCCCCCTTAAGTGTGTGCCGTTCCCACTGTCCGGCGAGCGGCATCTGCGCGCTGGGCGCCTCGCCCTCTCACTCTCTAGTGTGTGGCGATCGTCCTAAGACCCCTACCCTCGAGCGAACGTGCGTACGCGTGAGACCGTAGGTGTCGTAAGAGAAAGAAAGTCGAGATACAACAGTTATACACGGAATGCAGACGAAGCTCAATGATTTGATAAAAATGTAGCGGAGGTCGT
Source organism: Ceratopteris richardii (assembly GCA_020310875.1). Classification (NCBI taxonomy): domain Eukaryota; kingdom Viridiplantae; phylum Streptophyta; class Polypodiopsida; order Polypodiales; family Pteridaceae; genus Ceratopteris; species Ceratopteris richardii. The sequence continues at coordinate 76,502,973 of CM035421.1, read as the reverse complement.
CCAATAAAATCAAAATGATACAAAGATGCCCGCTACAAAGCGGGTCGGTGATGCGAAAATTCGCTATAGTGCGGAACACGTGAATACAAATGTATGCCGTCGCTACAGTGCGATTCAGTCGGATATGACGTGGGCCTCCCGCTATAGTGCAAGAGTCGCCCTCGTCTCTCAACAGTCTTGAGACCTTTTACGGATAGGTCTTTTCTTCCAATCTTCAGTCCAAGCTCTACTTCAGGTCTTCGTCCAATAATTGTTTTCACTTCATAAGCTGCAATAACTGTGATCACTGAATAACCTCGTAGGAAGATCCACAAGCAAGACCCACGGGCAGCTTAGTGAGAAAAAAAATCATTAGTACTTTTGATAAAATAAAAGATATTCATGAAAACCCTCTTCTCTTAGTGAATCTTGATAGACTGCATATTGATCTTTTGACTTATGTTTCCACTATAATGTTGTGTTAATACTTCGTATGTTGTAGTGAATTCGGGAACAATAATTCCAACTCAATAATACATATACCTTGATATAAATGAATTCTTTCGATTGTTTTGTTCCAATTTACTTGTGATAGCAATTAAAACTAATTTGTTGTTATTTCAATTCTACGAGCTATATGTAATTGTCATGGACTTCATTGTTTTGTTTTGATTTTCTGTAGACCTTCTATTTATACATTATTTTTACATTTATATGATTATGCTCGCTCCTTTATCAAACAATTTATAGATGGAGAGGAAAAAAATGCATGTACCGAAATTGATGTGCATGGTCACAGTCATGTGTAGATGATCAAGCAATACTCATAATCATGCATAGATGATCATGATCAAGAAATAAGTCTGTTATGATTGTTCAAGTGTTTTTACATGTCGGTGCAACTCTATTTCTCTCTTTATCTCTCTCCGCTTTCTCTGTAGTGCGTGAGTGGCCATTTTTCATGAGCCACATTCTCTCTCTATGTGTCTTTCTCCAATGGTTTCGTTTCTCTCTCTCCTACTTGGGCTCTGTTGCCGCCCGTGAAGCTACTAGTCTCTCTTTGTGTCTCTCTCATCACGTGTGCGTCCACTTCTGCAGCAACCATCGATCGGGTTGACAGTTTCTCTCTACCCGAAAACTCCCTTTTTGTCTTTCTCATCTCATCATCAGGTGTAGTAGGAGAGAATTCTTATGGCAGCTGGCTATCTCATCATCATTGCCATCCGAAGTATCACTCAATGTAACTGCTTCATTTGTCACTTGGATTTCTTCAGTTACCTCTTCCATCTCGACATCTTCAGGTAATGGAAATCTCTTTCTCTTGATCAACTTTATAAAGTTGTCCTTGAATTCAGGCTTTGCTATGGAGAGGACCTGCTCCAAGGACATGGTCACTTGGCTCTTTAACAGAATGTCATTTAATATCTCTACTGCATCATTTTTATTTTTCAACTCAAAAATTAATATAGCCTTTGGGGCTTTCTTCTTTTTCTTCTTCTTTTCTTTATCTTTCTCTTGAATATTTTCTTGAATTTCATCAGTCTTCTGAATGGGTTCTCGTTCTTTCTCTTTCTCTTTAGTCGGTTCTTGAATCTTAATTGGCTTTGCTGGCCTCTTTCCCTCCTTTATCTCCTTCTTCTTTTCCTCTTCCTTTGAAACAATAGGCTCTTTATATTGTACTTTCTTTTCAGGATCTTTAGCCTTCTCTTCAGCCTATTGGCTTTGCTTTCTGGTCACTCTTCTTTCTGGCTCAGTCTCTTCCTGGCTCTCATCCCTCTTCCTCTTGTCTTCTACATTGGCTATATGGGAATAGACTGAGAATCGATCAACAGGAGACTTCCAAGCAGCCTTCTGCATAGTCGCATCCCTGGCCTTCACTTAAGCCTCTATAGAATAATTTCTTTGAGGTCGAGGTCTAGTCTCCTTTTCATCTCCCTCCTCTACAGGCTCTAACCGTGCGGCTGATGTGCTTGCATTATTGCCTGATAAATCTTCATAAAGTTTCTTCATTCCCCCCTTTTCCCAATTCAAAGGTAGTGAAAGGCGGGTCCTAAATCACACAACTTCTTATCTATATCTATTACCAATTCATGTTCCTTTGCTAGCTTAAGCTCTTCACACGCATATGAGAAATGTTCTTGTGCATCGCACCATACACATCTCATTGGCCCTCCAAACCCACCAGTCGCTCCTCTCTCAAAAGGTCCAGTGTTTCTCTGAAATGAGGGCTGCACTGGTGGTGCAGATATCTGTTGAGCAACAGGCTACACCGGAGGTGCAGGCTGAGGCATTGCATACCCCTGCATGTTTGGAATAGGCATAGTATTTCTTTGTATCGCGTCTGCATAACTAGTACTTACCTGAGGAGGAGTGGGATCTTGATACCCCATAGAATAGACCTTATTATGAATGCTAGCCATTTCTTTAGACATGGAGGCTTGCATCATCATAAGATTTTCTATTTGTCGACTAAGAATCTCAAGTTGTACCTCCATTGGTGATCGTGAAGTGGATACAACATTAGCAAAAGCTGATGCTGCATGCAGGTTTGGAATTGCTGGAAGCACAGCCTCCCTAGGTTGTTGTGGAGCCACTACTGCAGGTCTATCATATAATACTGCCTGGCATTGCCTCATTTGGGTACTTGCTTCTACTTCTCTCCTCACTACGGCCCAATCTTCTGTCAACCCAAACCTCTTCCCACGCTCTTCTATCCTCCTCTTGACCTCAGTCCTATCTTCAGGACTTAAGATCTTAAGGAAGGAAATGACTAGGTTAGGCTTCAATGCATCTAAATCGGCCTATGGAAGTCGGGCATGTCGACTCAAGAATTCAGGATGCAGTGGGTTGTGGGGAGTTTACCCATCGTAGGAGCCCTCATTATTATGTTGGGAGAAATCTTCCAAATAAAATAATTTATGTAATTCTTTTCTGAATTCGGCCCAAGGCCTTGCTATATGCACCATAAAAGAAGCTAGGATAGACCCTGATACTACCCGTGTGAAGTAGTGTGCAAACACTTCTTTGGGTAGACCATAGATCCGTGCCTGTTCCTCAAAAATATCTAGGTACTCGGTCATATTCAAGCATGTAAACTTGCCTTTCTCTCTCAAAACCGCTTGGACTACACGAGCCCCCTGCTTCTCTATTACTAATTCCTTGAATATATCCTCCATCTCTCTTCTCTCGTCTGATCTAGAACTCAAAACAATGTCCAGTGTGAGTGGCTCTACTATCTCTCTGAGCTCAGAGTAGAGATCAGAGAAGAAGCTCGATGGGTCACGAGCCAGGAGGTAATGGTCAGTCTAAGCACTCTTTGTCTAATTCCAAATCTTGTCGAACTAGTCTCTCTTTAATTTCCAAAAATTTAATGTATTTTCCTCCCTTTCTATGATAGGTTTCTAATGTTCCTAACGTTCTATCTAAGCTAGAAAATCAGCAAATCCCTAGTCTGAGCAGGAAAAAAAATGCACACACATATATACTAAGCTAATGCAGAGTGTGGCTCCTCAAACTCAAGCAACAAAACAGTCTTTTTGTTTAAAGTGTGTGTAAAGCAATGAAAAAATTCACAGAACCTAGAATGCTAGTACCTGGAATATCCGATCTGACGTCCAGGTTCCAGTCTGTCTCTTCTCAAGGAGTGGGTGACGCGTCGAGGATCACCGGGAAACCACCTCGCTTCACGTCGGGTTCGGGTGTCGGGAAGAAGGAGGTCAAGCGAATGGGAAGAACAGTCACGGGGTTGGATCAGGCCCTCTCTCGTGTGCACCGTTCCCGCTGTCCGACGAGCGACATCTACGCACTAGGCGCCTTGCGCTCTCACTCTCTGGTGTGTGGCGATCATCATAAGGTCCCTACCCTCGAGCGAACGTGCGTACGCATGAGACCGTAGGCGTCGGAAGAGAAAGAAAGTCCAGATACAACAGTAATACATGGAATGCACACGAAGCTCAATGATACGATGAAAATGTAGCGGAGGTCCTCCAATAAAATCAGAATGATACAAAGATGCCCGCTACAGTGCGGGTCAGTGATGTGAAAATCCACTACAGTGCAGAAGAGGTGAATACAAATGTATGCCACCGCTATAGTGCGGATCGACCGGATATGACGTAGGCCTCTCGGTACACTACAGGAAGTCGCCCTCGTCTCTCGACAGTCTTCAGAACTTTTGTGGATAAGTCTTTTCTTCCAATCTTTGGTCCAAGCTCTACTTCAGGTCTTCGTCCAAGAATTGTTTTCACTTCATAAACTGCACTAACCTCTGAGCACTCAATAACCTGGTAGGAAGATCCACAAGCAAGACCCACGGGGAGCTTAGTGAGAAACAAATCATGAGTACTTTTGATAAAATAAGAGACATTCATGAAAACCCTCTTCTCTTAGTGAATCTTGATAGAATGCATATTGACCTCTTGAATTATGTTTCCACTATGATGTTGTGTCAATACTTCATATGTTATAGTGAATTCGGGAACAATGATTCCAACTCAATGGTACATATACCTTGATGTAAATGAATCCTTTCGATTGTTTTGTTCCAATTCAGTATACATACACACACACACGCATGTACACATGCATACATACACACACATATATACACACATGCATACATACACACATATAATCCTATTTTTATTTTGAAGTTTTATTTTTACATCAAATATATAAAAATAGGATTAGGATTTTAGGGTTAAATATTTAAGATTAGGATTTTAGGGTTTTAACACCTACATAACATATATGCACACATACACATGCACATATAATACATATATACATGTATATACACATGTATATAGAAATATACATATTTTAGGTCTAGATATTTAAGATTAGGGTTTTAGGGTTTAGTATTTCGGATTTAAGTGTAAGTCTTTTTGATTAGGGTTTCAGGATTTTAATACGTAGATAACATATATACACAAACACACATATACATATAATACATACATACATGTAGATACACATGCATACAAAAATATGCATATTTTAGATTTAAATCTTTAAGATTAGGGTTCTAGGTTTATAACACCTACATTACATATATGCACACATACACATACACATGTAATACATATATACATGTATATACACATGTATACAGAAATATACATATTTTAGGTCTAGATATTTAAGATTAGGGTTTGAGGGTTTAGTATTTGAGATTTAAATCTAAGTCTTTCTGATTAGGGTTTTAGGATTTTAATACATAGATAACATATATACACAAACACACATATACATATAATACATACATACATGTAGATACACATGCATACAAAAATATACATATTTTAGTTTTAAATCTTTAAGATTAGGGTTTTAGGGTTATAACACCTACATAACATATATGCACACATACACATACACATGTTATACATATATACATGTATATACACATGTATACAGAAATATACATATTTTAGGTCTAGATATTTAAGATTAGGGCTTTAGGGTTTAGTATTTCAGATTTAAGTGTAAGTCTTTCTGATTAGGGTTTTAGGATTTTAATACGTAGACAACATATATACACAAGCACACATATACATATAATACATACATACATGTAGATACACATGCATACAAAAATATACATATTTTAGATTTAAATCAAGATTAGGGTTTCAGGGTCATAACACCTACATAAGATATATGCACACATTCACATGCACATGTAATACATATATACATGTATATACACATGTATACAGAAATATACATATTTTAGGTCTACATATTTAAGATTAGGGTTTTAGGGTTTAATATTTTAGATTTAAGTCTAAGTCTTTCTGATTAGGGTTTTAGGATTTTAATACGTAGATTACATATATACAAAAACACACATATACATATAATACATACATACATGTAGATACACATGCATACGAAAATATACATATTTTAGATTTAAATCTTTAAGATTAGGGTTTAAGGGTTATAACACCTACATAAGATATATGCACAAATACACATGCACATGTAATACATATATACATGTATATACACATGTATACAGAAATATACATATTTTAGGTCTACATATTTAAGATTAGGGTTTTAGGGTTTAGTATTTCAGATCTAGAATTTTAAGATTAGGGTTTTAATTAAATATATATAATTAAATATATAAAAATAGGATTACGTAAGGATAAAAAATCTGAATATATAAATAAATATTTATATAAAATAAGATAATTATATACATAAATAAATATAAAAAGAACTAGGGTTTTAAATAACTTGATTAAATATTTATAATTAAATATATAAATTTAAATATATCAAAATAGTATTACGTAATGAAAAAAAATCTGAATATATAAATAAATATATATATAAAATAAGATAATTATATACATAAATAAATATAAAAAGAAGTAGTGTTTTAAATAATTTAATTAAATATATAAAAATAGGATTACATAAGGAAAAAAAATCTGAATATATAAATAAATATATATATATAATAAGATAATTATATACATAAATAAATATAAAAAGACCTAGTGTTTTAAATAATTTAATTAAATATATATAATTAAATATATAAAATTAAATATATAAAAATAGGATTACGTAAGGAAAAAATATGAATATATAAATAAATATATATATAAAATAAGATAATTATATACATAAATAAATATAAAAAGAACTAGTGTTTTAAATTATTTAATTAGATATATATAATTAAATATAATTAAGAAAAGAAAAAATCTGCATATATAAATATATATATATATATAAGGTAGGATAATTATATAGATAATAAAATATGATAAGAACTAGTATTTTAAATAAATAAATGAAATATATATGATTAAATATATAAAAATAGGTTTAAATTTAATCATTTTGAATAGAGTGAATATATATACAATACACAAACACACATACTTATATACCTATCTATATTCACATATATATACATATACACATCTATATACACATGCATACATATATATACATGTTTTAGTTCTAGGTCATTTGGATTAGGGTTTTAGGGTTTTAACAGGTACATAACATATATACACACATACACATACACATATAATATATATATACATGTATATACACATGTGTATAGAAATATACATAATTTAGAAAAAAGTAGAACTCATTTGATTTACATGCGCACATATTTCTCTCCACGGATTCTAGTCCTTAAGTTGTGTGCTTAATGTGGAAATCATATTTTCTATTTCCTATGCATACCTATTTTTCAATGAAGTCTGAAGCATTTCTTGTTATTCTATAGGGGCATCTTGATATCATTTCCAAAAAGTAAATTGTTTTTGTACAGTGATCATATCGAGGCTCATTTGTGCGTGAAAAACTTAAAGAAAACGTTTTAAACTTTCCTTTCTTTTCCATCATTTGACATCATAAGAAGTCATATTACATTGTTTTTTATTTCTTCTTAGCATGCCATACTCCGTGTTTCTCTTTCTCTGGTATGTTGTTCTTATTTCTTCTTCAAATGTAAAGATCTGATCATTTTCTATTATGATCATTGTTCCGTTTAAGTCTAATGATCTGATTCAACTTAGCAATAGCTTGCAAAGAAAAGAAGGTAAGTCTGACAAAGAAAAAGCATCAATGGATTCATTTTATCATTTTCAAATATAGCTTGCAAAACTTCAGAACCATATTGCATATGCCGTGAATGACTGATGTTTGTCTCTGTGATCTGACGGAACCATATGATGCTTCGGATATATCCTCATATATGTTATTTTCAGTTACTTAACCTTAGTTACACTTGCACAAGAAGAATCGAGACGTAAACTATGCTCAAAGACCAATTTTCTCTATTCATCTAGCGGAGGCGAGAGACCATCAGAACTGTGACAGGAGGGGTTGATATCTAAAAGGAGAGGAGCTGTGATTGGCTTCCTGATCATTTGAGAAAGCTGGCAGCTTCGTTTTGCTGTGATCAGCTTCCTGATCATTTGAGAAAGCTAGCGGCTTCGTTTTGGATGAGCAACGATGATCTTCCATCATAGAACCTGAGCTATGATTTTTTATGCAACAGAGATGGTTCAAGTAGTATATGAGAAGCTGTGTTAACATATGAGAAATACAAAAGGCGTTTTATCTGATTACATTCTGCGCCATAATTGTTTTTTTAAATGAAAAAGTGCTCTATGGATGTTTTATGAATTGATTATATCTTTGCAATATAGTTTTGCATGCCCATAATACTTATACCTGAAAGAAGTTTTATATGTTCTCAGTTCTTTGCATAGACAATCATCGAAAGACAACTGTGTGGGTAGCAATATAGTAGCGCTGAATTGACCAGGTGGTTTGTGTTAATTCTCTAATCAATTGAGAATAAATCTCATTATATCATATGCAATTTCTGCTATAAATAAAAACCTACAACGTGATGTGAAAAGTTATTGGTGCATGTATTCTTAAGTAGTATTGTTAACAAAAACACATTGAGCTATTGTTAGAATGGAGGCACAATAGATTATCAATTGAAGTCTTCAATATAATGTTAATATGATTGCATCACATTTCTTTAACCTTGATAGATGTTTTGATAGAGGTGCTAACATTTATGAAATGTTTTGAAAGATGAATCATTAATTGAACAAGTTTGTTTCCTTGAAGGATCTGAGATTTATGCAAGTCTTGGGGTTTGATCTAATTGTGTTTTTTGAGTTTCCCCTTCTTTATACCTGAGTTGCTTCAAGCACCTGACGTGCGCGGTTAGCGAGGCGGTTGGCTTGATCCACCAGCCGTCACCATTCGCTCTTTTCGCTCCGACATTCTGAACCCAACGTGAAAAATGGCGTTGGAGCTCAGGTATAAAATTTTAAATTTTGCTTGCATGTGCACACATTATATCGATAGGTTAAAGTGCAGAAGCTTCTTCATCCGTGGGAGCAGTGGCTTTGTCTTTGGAACCTTGCACTCTTCTAGGTGTTGAGGGTTGTTCCCTAGGGAACTGAGCGACTCCACGAAGAGTGGCAAGTACCTATCATCATCTTGCGACCCCTCTCATCGACATTAGAAGCAGGAACGTTTGCACATTCATCCATTAGCAATTGATGTATTAGATTTTGATCCTATTAAAAATTGTATAAATTTACACAAAGTCACTCTTTGAGCCTCTTCTTCGATTCAGATTGCAAGTATTGATCTATCCTCTAATACTTCTTTTTTCTCAAATATCAATGGGTAAAAAGAAAGCAGTTAATTTAAACACACATAAAACAAACTTTACTATGGAGGGCTTAATTAAGAATGCAAATTTGGGACTTGAAGCGCAAGTCAAAGATTTAGAGGATAAGCTAAACTCATCAAATCAAGCCAAATTTAAAGAAGTATTTCTGTTAATTGACAAGTTAAGTGAATTTTCTAATTCAAATAATGTGATGTGTGGAATTTCTTAAGAAATTGTTAAAAAATTAAAGAGCCAAATAGATGATTTGACCAAACAAGTCAATGAACTCCCTAAATGCAAGTGCAAACATGAACATGAAAAACGTTTATCTCCAAAGTTGCCTAATGAAACCCATATGAATAAGTATAGGAGATTCACCTATAGAGCTATGAATAGGAACATATATCCCTTAAGATGCTTTTGGTGTGACCAACTAGGTCATATGTATGAGGATTGTGTTGCTTATAATAATGCATGTCAAATTCACTTAGTCATTATAAATGACCATAAGATTTGTGATTATCAAACACAACTACCTTTGAGATTAAACTTAGGTAGAGGAGGGATGAAAGAGTACTTTGACCAAACAAAATTTAGATCTCATACAAGCAAAAAACTTCAAATACAGTGGAAACCTAAGAGTTATGATGAGAAAAGAAATGTATGCTAATTACAATCTATGAACACCAAGATTATGACTAAGAGTGAATGCTTGGACAATGATCAAAACCTTCTTAAACCTAAATCTATGAGTAAAATTGATATTCAAATTACATCTAAGGATCAAGATACATTGAAAAAGATTAAGAAAGAAGAAGATGTAAGGATAAAAGATGATGAAAATGAACAATCAATTGATGGAAATAAAGACATACATGCGGTTAAAACAGAACCTAAAGTTATAGAAAATGACAATAAATGTGACCAAAATAAGAATGATGAAAGAATAGTACAAACATCTGAAGATGAAAATCTTCAAATTCAATTAGAACATGACAAGAATATGGGAAAATGGGTACAAGAAGCCATATGGAGGATTGAAAATAATACTAAAAACTCATCTAAAGTTAAGAAAAAGGGGAAGAATTTAAGAGAATAGTTTTTTTGTGATGGAATTGTTTATTGATGATAAAACTTTTCAATTTTTGATATTGCTTGCTCCATATATGCTAGTTTTCCTAAAGAAGATGAACATATACCTAAATTGTTTTGTTTTATGAAGTTTTATGCTTGGAAAAGCTACTTAAAAGCTTATGATAAAGTTTTGCATTATGATTTGCTTAACCAAAAGAATACTAAAATATGAAAACACAAAGTTTGTTGATTTCAAATTAAACTAAAACATGTTTGAAATTATATGCACAATATGCTTGCAAATAATTTTGATCATTATGCTTGTCATTTCCTAAACTTATGATGAACTTATGATTTTCTTTCTTTCACAAATAGGAAGAAATCTATTATGATGAACAATTATGAAGAATATTATTATAATGAAATGATGAATATTTTGAACAAAATGATTTTGTTTACAACAAATATGATGGTATACTTTCAAAAGAAAGAAATAGACATGATATAAATATGATCATGATTAATATGATGAACATGAAAATATGATACAATATGATAATGATTATATTATACTATGAACATTATGATATTTTCTAAGATTTATGAACTTTATTACAAAGGTTGAAAACCTAATATGAAACTTATGAATTTTGTTTCATAGGTTGAAAAACCTATTGTAAAAATTAAGAATGCATTATTTATGACAAATATAACGACTATGCATTTCTTATGATGAAATTTGTGACATGATGAAGATGAATCTGATAGAATATATGAATTTATATTTGCAAGATAAATGCTATTGAAGATTACTTGTTTTGTATCTTCTTCTTTATGATTACTTACAAGAATTGACGATGCGTTATGAAATTGATGGTTTGTCAATACTATGAAGAATTTGAAGGGAAGTTGAAGAAAAATTCTATGTCGATCAGGTGAAACAGTTCTAAACTTGATTAATGTTTTAAGTTTTGTTTTTCCTTGCATTTCATGATAAGATATGTACATTCTTTAGATAGGTTAAAAAACGTCTTAAAATTATGAAAAGTAGAATTTTCACTAAAGTAGGAACGTGCTTGAAGAGAAGATAGGGATTAGAGACCTATGGCTGTCATATGAATAGTTGAAGGAACCCTTAACTTGCAACTCCTAGTAGAAGTAGGCTTGTTTTATATAGGTAAGCTTCCTTAAATCTAACCCATTTTACTAAAGAGATCCTAGTTCCCGCTTTAGCTTACCTCTCGATCCTTTGCTCTAGGGGTTAAGCCTTTCCCCTTCATCAAAAAAGTTGCGAACAAAAATTGAAAGCAGTACATTAATGGTTGCTGCATATGAAAAGAGGAAAAAAAGACAAAAAGAAAAATTATGATGAAAAAAGAGATGAAAGAAAAATCAAATCATTTCAATGAATTAGTTGTGGTCTTGAAATCACTTCTGAATTGAAAAGCGGGCTATATAAGGCAGATGTATGCTAGAGGGTAATTATTTTTTTGTATCTTAATGGCAAGTGGCTAGGAGATGAGGATAGAAGGCTTATATAACATATGCTTTAATTATGAACAGAGTTAATAGAAGAGTTAGTACGAATACTATTTGAATGACTTCTATAGTTTCTTTCTAAAACCTGTTTTCCAACTCATGCATTGAATGAAAAGGTTAAATATCAAGCTTACATAATTTTATAGGTTTCTTTGCTATCAGAAGATGTACTAATGATAGAAGAATTTTTTATAAACTATTTGTATTTAAGTCATGAATAATTTTCAAAAGAATTTGATATTGCCTTCTCTGATCTGCAGGTTTGGTGCATCCAAAGGAAGCACAGGTTTGGTGGGGGTGGATGTCGTAGAGATATTCATCTCTACTTTCATGTCTTGATCAAACTCTTGATGATAAATGAAAGGATGAAAGGCCTCATCAACGGAAGTCTAAATCGGGGATTTTAAACTTACACTTAAAAGTTTGGGCCACCTCAAAAGAGTGTGGTGAATCCACATATTGATGGGCATATTAATATGGTAGTGACTATTTGCATGACGCGGAAGGGAGTTTCCTATCAATGTTTGAAGTAAGAAGAATGAGAAGGATGGTCAGAGGTTATCGGAGGGGCAAGTTCTTGAGTACAAGTTATAGTAGGGAAGCCAGATGAAGATGGACGAGCGATTCATGTGTAATGGCGCAAGGCATCTCTTATTAGGCCTGTATAAGAAAAAAAGAGATTGAATAAAAAGATCGAAGGAAATACTTTTAATGATATGCTGTTATTTATTAAGAAGTAAGCAAGCTTGAGAAGGATTGCTGCCAATGGATTATGACTACTTCAAAGGTGAAGGACGGAGCACTTCTATAAACCGATTTTTTGCATGAAGTATCTGAAGCGAACATTTTTTATTCCGAATAAGCATGGAGGGGACTCGAAGAGAAGTATGATGGCGGCTGTTGCGGCAGCGATGCATGAGATAAGTGGGGGCTCTTCTGGGAGATCACGAAGGAATAAAAACATGTGTGGCGCTGCATGCTCAGATCGGAATGGGAGGGAGAACACTATTTATCTGAGAAGGAGCCGTTGCTGCTGGAGGGGCCGGAGATATTTTAACGCAAAGGCCCGAATACTTCTTCTACAAGTACAACGAAGAGAGAGAGAGAGAAGGAGAGACGCAGAGAGAGATTCAGCAAGACGAGGGCGCAAGCCAAGGCGGATCAACATGTGTATCGCATAAAAGGTTTGGAATTGGATGGCGCTGATCTGATGAATCACGAAGTCTGGGACAGAGAAAAGAGCACATTTGTGTGGATTTTGATTTCTATTTAAAAAGTAGAACTCATTTGATTTACATGCGCACATATTTCTCTCCACGAATTCCACTCCTTAAGTTGCGTGCTTAATGTGGATATCATATTTTCTGTTTCCTATGCATACCTGTTTTCCAATGAAGTCTGAAGCATTTCTCATTATTCTATAGGGGCATCTTGATATCATTTCCAAAAAGTAAATTGTTTTCGTACAGTGATCATTTCGAGGCTCATCTGTGCGTGAAGAACTTAAAGAAAAACGTTTTGAACTTTCCTTTCTTTTCTGTCATTTGACATCATAAGAAGTCATATTACATTGTTTTTTATTTCTTCTTAGCATGCCATACTCCGTGTTTCTTTTTCTCTGGTATGTTGTTCTTATTTCTTCTTTGAATGTAAAGATCCGATCATTTTCAGAGTGGATTCTGCACACCGCACGTGAGGTCATGTCGCATTGATGATCCGAGGCTCGTGATGCATTCACAGAAGGCTTACCAAAGCCTGTGTGGTTAGATGCTGAGGAGTGGGACATGATTCGTGATGAGCAGCAACAGACTCCTGATTGATATCGCCAGCAGCGAAATGCCGCAGTCACACGTCTAGATACTATTGGACCGTCACATTTGGGCAGCGACGGATATGACACGATGCATCATGAGTTTGTAAGTACCATTTCATTTATTGAATTTATTTGTGTTAAATTTCTCATAGATATTTCTCTAATCTTTTTATATTTGTTTCAGGAGCTGGCAATGGGTCGTCCTCCAACATGAACGGAGGAGTCTTATGGATATAGTCATGGGTTGACTGCACTATTGCAGGACTTGGAGGGACACGGTGCGGTAGTTTCATGGGAGCGTTTGCGATGAGGTAATTAATTTATAAACTTGGTTTTTACTTGTTTGTAATTTTCATGTGAATTTATCTCATTCCATTAATGTTCTTTGTTGCAGGACTATTGATATGGAATGTTCTTTGCATGTGTATGGGAGTGGAAGACCAATATTTTGTATTTGATTTCCATATGGCAATACATTGCTTTGCCACATTTTGTAAAAGCGTCATATATGACAATGGTTTGTCACACTCTAGTACATGCTTCATTATTGAAATATATAACTTCTTTTGTACATGGTTCATTGTTCATTCTGATTATCGATCTCTTTTGTGTACAATAATACTCTGTTTCATGAAATCATATTTCGGCTATCATTAGAGTACACATCACATGTACTCGGCTTTTTTTGGGCAGAGTGTATTGTCTTTTGTTCAGCAACATCATGGTAATGTTGCTGTAGAAAAAGACAAAAAACTCTGCCCAAAAAAAATTTTGCAGGTATGGTCGTCGGTATACGTGACGGTACTCCTAGTAGTGTCAGCGGAATAACCATCAGCACACCCAGGAGGCGATGCAGCAAAGCTGGTTACCGATGCATATACCAACGCTTATACCGACGCATATACCGATGCTTTTACTGATGCCTATACTGACGTTTATACTGACGCCTATACCGACTCTTTGGTACCGATGCGCAGACCGACCTTTACACCGACGTCGCGGCAAATAAAGCCGTGTTCATTTTCCTCGGTAAAAACCTCGGTATACCATCGATCTGTTGTAGTGTCATATCTAGACCATTGAATCGTCTCGCAGTTTCCCATTTTATAATCAATCTATTACCTGTCTTGCTAAGCTGTTTACAGATATTAAGTACCCGTTACCAAGGAAGGTATAAAATCATATGTAAAATGGGAGGATCAAATTTCTTGTGAATATTTTGTTCGCCCATCCTTTAAAATTATTTTTTCCATCCTTCAAAATCTTTAAGGTAAATTTGCTCCTCCCATTTTACATATGACTTAATACCTTCCTTGGTGCTTCTTAATATTTGTATTAAAAAGAATTAGCAGCACAGGTATTAGGTCGACTAAAATAGGAGGAACATATGTGTGAAGAAGATTCTAAAGGTTGGGTGGACAATTCTAAAGGCTTGACGGACAAAACACCTTCATTCGATATACGTATGTATAATTTGACCTTACTCTCATAACATGTGTATGCGTGTATATGTTTGTGTATGTTTATATGTGTGTGTATGTTTATATGTGTGTGTTTATATGTGTGTATGCATTCATGTATATTATGTGTATGTTTATATATGCATGTATATATATATATATATATGTATATATATATATATATATATATATATATATATATATATATATATATATATATATATATATATATATATATAGAGAGAGAGAGAGAGAGAGAGAGAGAGAGAGAAATTTGAAAATTATACCTTAATAGTGTCGAAACAGATACATTACTCGATCCAAAATGATTTTGAAGATTGAGAGTAAGTAAGCTTGAACTTAGTCGTGTCAGACGACTTCCTTCATATACATGCTTTAGACATTCTTCTCGAAGTTATTTCTCATTTTTAGAAATATCAATGCTCTCACTGTCATTTTGATACCAATCGTCAATAAAATCTGCCATGCCATCATCTTCATCATTGTCACACAAATCTTGTACTTTATCCTCTTTTGAAAATAGATCTTTCAACCTTGCATATTCCAGAGGATTACTTTTGCATAGCCTCCTCATAGAAGCGTCTGATAAATGAGGTCTTACTGGCAATTGTGAATGGTGTGGAGGAATATCATCAACATCATACGTTGGAATCTACAGATATAAATAAAATTCATTAGTATTCCATAAATGAATAAAAACTAAACTTTCAATATAAAATTAAGTATATAAGTTATTAAATATGGATAGAAAATTTTTATTCTCTCTAGCTAAAAGGTGCCCTTGGAGGTCTACGCCATCCATAATTCATTACTAGTTCATGACCTGCATGTAATGAAGTAATAGCATTGACAACGATGTATCTTCATACATCTCTACTCATGTATGCTTATTCATGACTATTTTCATGCTCCTCAAATGTGCAATTAGTCCTTAAACTATTATGTAACCCTCGACTACTATTTATTGAACCTGCTATATTTCCATGTGTGTAAGGTCTCCATAAATATATAATCTTTCATTTTCTGCATGTAAAATCCTTCTACTAGTAAGGGATGCTGCGTTCAAGCATATTCCATAAGTACTCATGCTTTGAACATAACCTGAAAGTCAATGCCAATCTCCCCATCCATATATAGGACCACAAAATGACATAAGAGTGACTTCAGATTTCGGAGGCACATACAAATCCTCTACAATAAAGAGACCATGACCAGCATTAGTAATAGTGGATGGAGCAATCATATAGCGACTACCCCAAAAGTTGAAACCTCTCCATCTAAAGGAAGTTAATACATAACAGGAGCCTTCTTTTGATGCTGTTTGCTTGCGCGACCCCACAAACCCAGACACATAGAGCTTGCGTTGTTCTTTCCTCCCAGCCATCGCTCGAGCTACTCTCTTCTACTCTTTCAAGAGTCACACGCATAAGAATGCCATGTGTCATTCTCTATTAACCCTCCATATAAATATCATGTGATATTTCAATAATACATAACAGGATCCTTCTTTTGATGTCGTTTGCTTGCGCGACACCATAAACACACACACAAAGAGCTTGCATCGTTCTTTCCTCCCAGCCATCGCCCAAGCTACTCTCTTCTACTCTCTCAAGAGTCACACACATAAGAATGCCATGTGTCATTCTCTATTAAACCTCCATATAAATATCATGTGACATTTCCTTCCCCTTGAAAATGTTTTCATCCTCGAAAATGTAAATGAAATGTCCATAATGGTAGAAGAAAGTACTCGGACTCCCTTGAACCCCATGTACTCTATGTACATGGTCATCTCTGTGTGTTGTTTCCCCGTATCCTTCCCCTTAAGAAGCCTCATGAGAGATCATCTCAAAGGTGGGAAACCGTCTGAGTGGTGCCTATTATCTCCCATGTACACTCTACTTCCATACTACCACTCCCATGACATACTACATCATCCAAATGACCTAAGTCCATATGATGTAGCCTCTATAGAGTAATAATATGAAAAGAAAGTGTAAAGTGCCAAGCTTATAGGCGTGACCATAGTGGAGACAATAATTCATAGAATCCTATGAAATATAGAACAAAATCCCATAACAATTGACTTCAAACCCATCTAAGACTAAATGATAGATTGCCCTCATAACACTCGAGGTCTTCCTAACCTTGAGTGTGCTTACAACTCATAGTTTAATCTAAACTACCTTGTGATCAATGCAAATCCATCATCCAGCTCACGGCACTAAAATGCAATCTCTACATTTCACTAGCCAAGAAGTCTATGGTTTTTCATCCATTACCTGTGGACTAAGTTCTATTGGAAGAGCATCTATTGGCACTTGTGCAAACTCTAATATTTCTCTTCCCCGTAGTTTGCCATATGAATGCAGAAAGCATTCCCTTTGAGATTCAGATAATCCCTAAGTACCCATCCTCCTAACTGATGTTTACTCATCATACTCATGATGTAACACCAACTAAGCGTTTGGTACCCTAATAGGTTAGATATATTCCTATCTCCTGGAAATTCAAAAGAGAAGTATCATCAATCTACTCCCAGTCTAACTAATATCAATAACTAGATTATCTCATCTAGTCAAAGACCATTACTGAAGATAGTATAACTGCTTCTCTCTAGATTTTACAAGTCAGACTCAATCTAACCATCATGATTAGCTGATCTCCCTCTTGCCTTTGATAGAAGAGTGCCACTTCTACCTAGACAACCAAAATGAGAAAGTAAAACTCTCTCTCTATCTCTCTCTGTAATCTTCTCAAAGGAAAAGAGCTCTGGTAGTGGAATCTATTCCACTTTCCCTTTCCCTTTGAAAGAGATTCCTTTGAATCCATTTTCTCTACTCATCCATAATTGAGAACATGCATATAAGTTCTCCATGTCTTTTTCCTTCCAAAATAGTGGAGAAAGAAACTCCCATGTGAAGGAAAATTATACTGAAAAGTAGAGTAAATGAATTCTTTTTCCTTCTTTCTCTCTCAAAGAGTAGGAGCTAAAGTGAGACCACTGAACTAAAGTGAGATCTCTCATGGATCTCTGAGCTGATTCCCACTTTCTCCTTTCCTTAAAAGAGAAACTCATGAATTTATTTTGTCCTCTCTTCCATAAGTAATGCATAATCCCTCATTACATATATTCCTATGAAGATGGAGAACAAATCTCCCCTGACTAATGAAGGTGTATGTAGTGAAGAGTGGAGAAAATAAATTCCTAACAAGGATCAAAGCCCTCTACTAAAATGGTCAGCAATGATATGACATGATATCGTAAACACATGTGTATCCATAATAAAGAACTATCTCTGCCAACCATATTGTGCGCATGGATCTATGCAATCCAATCAAATTGATGGAATTATCCTTCCTCAAGAACTCAAAATGAGTATGTGATTCCAATGGTGATAAAATCACCTATCACATTCTCTACTGGAAGAATAAATCTTCCCTAAACAATGAAGGATAACTCCCAATCCTAAGGAGATATCTACTAAAAACACTCCTCTAATCTAGTGAGACACGACGTCGTGAATGATGAGTCCTTTTCTTCCTGGCCATAGAAGAAGAGTGCTTAAAGGGAAGTTATTTCCACCGTCCCATACCAGTGAAAACTTCTTCCAATTCACGGTACCATTCCTACACTAAACCGAATATATATTCCATATATATGTATGGAATATATAAGTGGACTCTAATGAATCCGATATCCTAGAATCATGTCGGTGGACTCAACTGAGCCCCATGTCCTCGAACGAGTTAGTTTGGTTCTAGTCAACAAGTGACAATGGATATCCCTTTCTGTTCGAAACCAACTTATTCTTAGGTACAAAGACTAAGTCTAAGTACCTCTTTGTAGATCCCGATATACATATATATGTATTGTGCTAGTGCCATGTCTGTGGCCTTCCTAAGCATCACTCGAATCATGTAAGCACCCGTCGATGCTGTCTCATGAAACCCATCTCTGTGATCCCATCTATTTGGTTTCCTTAGTAGTGTAGCAAAAATGCTTCACTACTTGGTCAAGTGATGTACATGAGTAAATTTAATCACTCTTTGGATATTTCTGATCATGCATGGGTAATTGTAGGGACATAAAAGACTTTGCTTAAGAGGTTTATATTCCCATATGATGTCTTCACATTACCTATCTTCTCCACCAAGTGCTTTGTATCATCTCCTGTTTGTTGTGAGGATCTTCCAAATTAGAAAGTAAGGCCACATTTTTTGCTACATGATTTGAGCATCCTGAATCAATGTAAAATATGTGATAATCATCCTTACCCTTCTTCACAAATAGATTCATAATCAATAATGAATGTTCATGAATTTGGTCCTCTGCATAGTTATTCTAATCTCTTCTTCCTCTTTGACCACTTTGATATTTCTTGTTCTTGTAATTGTTGTTGTAGGTTTTGTTGTAGCCTCCATTGTATCTACCTCTATTTGATCCATATCCTCCTCTATTGGATCCTCTTCCTTTTGAGTTCCTCTAGTTCCTAAAACATTTCTCAATAGTATGATTAGATAAGCCAAATATATTGCAAGGTTGAGATGTTTGGAATCTCCCCCGGCCTTGCTTTCAAACTCTACCTCTTCCTCTAGCTCTTCCTCTACTTGCAAAGCTTTCTTGGAGAGAGCTACCTTCATCTTAATTATTCTTATTCTTTGACTTGTTCTTGAACTTAGCTTTATTAGAATGTAAGGAAAAAGTTTGATTACCTCTTCAGGCTTCACCACCTTTGCAATTTTTTTCTTCATGAGTGAAGAGTTGGCCCATGACTGTGTTGAGGTCCAGTACATGCATATCAATGTACACGTCCATGGCTATTGTGAAGGACTCCCACTTGTCATTTTCTTTGATTCCATTTATGAATTTTCTGATGATTTGTTCCTCTTCAATTACCTCTCCAATGCTTCCAAGTTGATCTAAAATGTCCTTCATCTTTGTGACATAAATAGTCACACTTTGCTTGGGGCTTTTCTTCATTGTTGTGAACATCATCCACAATTGATTCTTCCTTGCTCGAGTGTTGGAGGAGAACAAAGAAGCAAGTGCATTCCAAGTCTCTCTTGATGTCTTGCATCCCTTGACATGAGGTAAAAGAAAATCAGAGATTGATTCTAGAATATAGGAACTTGCAAGTGCATCCTTTGAACACCAATTTGAAAGTCTTTCCTCTTCTTCATTTGATGGTTCCCCTTTGTTCCTCATGGTTGGCATAACCTCATCTCCAGATATGTATCGAGATAGATTCCTCCCTTAAAGATAAGCCTCCATCCCTAGAGACCATGCTAGATAGTTTTTTCTATCCAAATTTTCAATTGTTAATGGAAATCCATCTTTGATGTTCATTGACTATGCTCTAATACCACTATGATGAGAGATGGTGGATGCAATCCAAAGATGATTTGGTGTAGTTACAACCAACTTCACATTAGTCAACTAAAACCTATGAGTTGTTTAGTAGATCCTTTGAGCTTTCTACACAAAAAAATGACCTAAGTGTTTTGGAACAAGTATCTCAAAAGTTTGAGTCAAGACAAACTAGTTGCAAAATGACTAGCTCCCAAAACGTGTTATTTTTGTACATACACCTACACGGATAAAAGAAGAGTGCTCTCAACCTGGTAGGAATTAGAAAAAATCCTTTTGGAAATAGCAAATAGACTTAGATAGCTTGGTGATCCAAGTTAAAACAATTAAATTAATCAACTAAGCACTCAGAACAAGATTTCACGAAATCTAGAACACTCTGGCCATTTTTGGGGCTCTATAGAGATTCAACTAGTGAGGAGAAGAACTTCGATTCTCACAAATAGTAGATTCAATAAGGCCCAAATTTTGTGAGCACAGACTAGACGTAGAGAGTTATCCAATGCAGTTTAAAACTCTGCATAAGGTTACATATAGCCCAAGATATGAGCTTTTGAAGTTAATATTTGGAGTGATTATAGCAGAGAATAAAATAGAGAAGAAGTAAATGATGAATGCATAGATTCACATATAACTACAACCACATTGGCAATGAATACTTGCACAATAAGAGTAGAATGATAGAGCTATGGAATAAGCTCTTCAATCTCTACAAATGAACACGAAGTGGGCACAAATCAAGCTATCTATTGGTGACTTCCTTCTTGCTCTTTTATCGCTAATTTTGGAGGTAATTTTGAATTTGAATTCAAATAACTTCACCTAAATGTGATTCTTTGAATTAGAAGATATTCTCTCAACTGATGGATTCAGGGTTTTAGGTAGTTCGAGCCAGGAATTTCTTTTTTGCATTATGGACGACCTAAGCCATTCTTTATTTCACAATTACAAGAGATAAAATATACTCTTTTACAAGAGGTGTTTATATGTCTACACATATGACTAAAAATGAACATAAATCAAATCATATGAACCATGTAGGCTTGGGTGGAATGCACAAACAAATATCCCTTACTTTGAGCACTATAACCAACAAATATACATTTCTTTG
Source organism: Ceratopteris richardii (assembly GCA_020310875.1). Lineage (NCBI taxonomy): Eukaryota > Viridiplantae > Streptophyta > Polypodiopsida > Polypodiales > Pteridaceae > Ceratopteris > Ceratopteris richardii. Next base: position 76,481,418 of record CM035421.1, on the reverse strand, counting down.
CCTTGTGATCAAGCTTGTGACATTGTTGTGATGGGCCAAGAGCATATGCCAAACAACCAAACACACACATTTGACTAACCATAGGTGTATTTCTATTCCAAGCCTCATAAGGAGTGATGACTCTGAATGCTTTTGCAGGGCAACCATTCAAAACATAGTATGTACATTTGACTGCTTGCATCCAAAACCTATCGGGAAGATGTTTTCATTTAACTATACAACGTGCCATTTCAAGGAGTGTTCTATTTTTATGCTCAACAACACCATTTTGCTGAGGTGTATCTGGAAATGTACATTGGTGTGAAATACCTCTTTCATGAAGAAAAGCATTAAACTCATGTCACATGTATTCACCATGATGATCCATGCGTAGAGTCAAAAGCTTTTGTGAAGAGAAATTTTCAGCCATAGGTAGAAATGTTGTGAAGCAAGAAAGTGCTCATTCATTAATTTCATAGTATACACCCATGTATGGTGAGTAGCATCATCAATGAAGGTAATAGAATATACATGCTTCCTAAAAGATGAAGTATTGAGAGGACCACATATGTCACTATGGACAAGCTACAATTTTCTTGTAGTGTGTGTGAGAATCATTTCAAAAAGAAGCATGATGTATTTTTCCAAGATCACAACCTTCACGTGCATGCTTTTCAATGGACTCAAGTGTTGGCAAACCAATAACCATGTCCTTCTTTTGTAAGTAAAGCAAACCATTGAAGTTTTAGTGATCATAATGAGCATGCCAAAGCTCAATTTCAGCCATGGAAGAAGTATGAGCAACCAAGGCATTAGAGGAAGCCCTCTTCTATGTATCCATGTGATATAAAGCATTACACAATGTACCAGATAGCACGCCGATATCACTATTGCAGAAATCATGAACCATACACTTATCATCAACAAAGTGTACATGAAGTTCAACTTTGACAATCAAGGGAACTAAAATTAAGTTCTTCTTGATAGCAGGTAATCTAAAGCAACAAGGAAATTGAATTTATGAAAGACCATGTATTTTAGTTTTCCCGAGGTTCCCATCTTTGTGATTTAAAAAATGGAACTCAATGTAAGGTTCTAACTTCTGTTCATGGTATGCCTCTTCCCTTGTAGTGATGATGAATATCTCGACACGAATCCGTTATCTCTTATTATGAGAGTTTTATACATTTGGGGTTCATTTTTATTTGCAGATACTCTGACATGTTGATGCTGCAAGGATTTTCTTATTGTTGTGAAAGTGGTTGTATGAGCTTGTGATTTTCTATATCGTTGAACGAAGAGTTGAATTTACGCCTTGAGATTCTCGTGATAACATGTCGATTTGTTCGTGTAGATCACATCAACAGATCAAACACAATACACTCACTTCTACTCATTGCAATGTATCCAAGAAGACAAATTAATTTTTTCCGACTCGTATGATTGATATTCTTCCCTCAGAATTCGATTGATTGTGATGAAAATCTAAATAAATGTAAACGAAAATTCCGAGAGGATTTCCTTCGCAAAAGTATTTCATCCCACATCGGAGATGTCTTGAGCTGAAGAATGTATCTCCGACATATGAATAAGGCAAATGTAATTGGAGTCAAGGAGTTTTGAACATTATCGATCGTTTTGGTAAATCATTACGTTTTTATTCCGCTTACGATAATTGAGAATAAGTTGGCAATGGAAGTCATGAATCATTCTCTGAGTCGCACCGACGGCGGTAGTCTTCTAGTTTCAGACCGCTGGGTCTTTATCGGTAAGCGGATCCATTTTGTGACTATCCGCCCTTCGATTTGATGCATAAATGTACGTCTTAGATGGCGGACGTTTCCAGTACTGTGTCGCCTTGCTTGTTATGCAAGCAATGTTGTTTCCCTTCATAAAGATCAGATTGAAAAAAAAAAGTGAAATAAAAAAAAAGCTTTATTCACACATTATCAGTTGTGACCAGAATCATCAACGATCATTTGACAAATAGCGTGAAATTGAGCATCAAAGGCAAAGCAATGCAGTCTGTCGGAACAACATGAATCACGAAAGAAAAGCTGGTATCTTTCCATCCTCGTGCAAGATCAAAGTGTACCATGTAGTTTGACACTCGATCCACAGAGGTTTTGATTTGTTAAACGTTCCCGAACTTCTGCTTCCACGTGAACCATACGCTCCGTTTATTCTCCCCAGCTTGGGCGCTTGTCTCATGTTTCAACCGTCCACATATGACATTGCAGATGGATCGTACAGGCAAAATAAAGCACACTCTCCACTAGCCGTGGACTATAGAAGCGAATATTGCTGTCTTCCCAATGCATGACAGCCACGACTTCAAATATTCTAATGCATGACAACTACGACTCCAAATATTCTAGACGCCCGTACAAGTATAACAAGTCGGCATTCGTTGAATGTACGAAAACTTACGCTTCCTACCTAAGAAAGGGCTCAGTTGGGTTTCCGCAATCTGAGCATTTCTACGTGCCATGAATATATGTTATTGATCACTCTGCTTGCGGTGTCTCCAATAGCCTCAGAATGGCAGTCTTCTTCAACTTGTGATTTTCCTTTAGATATCATGGCTTATAGGTGTAATGTATGTGTGAAGTTATTCCTTGCTGTCGTTAAAAAAGATGTGTTTCGCGATTCCTTAACTTCCAATAAACAACCCAGGGTAGAAAATGTCACTACTAACTGTCCGGATCAATAATCGACTCCTTTCTGCTTGGCGATCATGATGGATTGGGATACAAGCTGCTTACAAGTACAAATGCTCTTGATCCATATCCAATTATCTGTTGCCCGTGAGAAGGTCCACTGATGGACGAAGTCCAGATCTTTAATGTGCTTATACGTGACTCAAGTAGGGATCCTGTGTGTGAAAAGCTGTATAAATGGGCTGAGAAGGGAAAGTGATCCACATTAAATTTAAACACAAACATTTCAAATAAAAAATAAAACTCTAGAAGCTATTTTAGTGTGAGAAATGGGTTTTACATACGCATAAGTCGATGAGCTAGTTTTGTGCTTCTTATCAGATGAGTTAGCTTCATCGTTACTCGGCATTTGAATTACAGGTGGTTATAAGACAGACCAACCAGAAGTTGGAATACGGGGGGTGTGTTCTTATATTCGAGGCCAAAAAGATGGTCGGTATGCTAAACCTGGAGTACAAAAATAATCATGACTATGTTTATTGGACATATTTTCATTTTGATTCATATAAACTAGAAAACAATGCCAATAGAGGTAAAAAGCGAAATATACTATTCATCCATAGCTTTTCTTCAATCTCGTCCACTTCAACTTTGAGCTTTGATTTATTGGGTACTCTATAAATGCACATTAAGAAACCTAAACCTGTTTTAGTACAATTAATTTACAAAAAAAGTTCTCTCACTACCACATATGAGGGGCATACCGATGTTGCCCATATCGACGGTCACCCCTCGGCGTCGGTATGACCGTTGAAAATGCTTGAAAAACCACGGATGCAATACCGACGGTCATTTAATCGTCGGTATACACGGCATCGGTATGAGTGCCGGTATAGGCGTCGGTACTTTGCTGTAAGTTACCGACGCTTATACCGATGCTTATACCGACGCTCATACCGACACTCATACCGAGGCAACTTTTAATCGGGCCCCAGAACAAAAATTCGACATCTGCTTGCATTTTGAACCAAATTTTGCTACTGTCAAGTTTGTGCGTGCAAACTACATTCCGAACCTATTGTGTACACACATCTCTCTCTTTCTCTCTCTTTCTCTCTCTTTCTCTCTCTTTCTCTCTCTCTCTCTCTCTCCTTCTCTCTCTCTCTTTCTCTACGTCTCTGTTTCACTAGATGTGAAATTTTGGTAAGAATTGCACATACTGTAGCACCCTTTCTCTTTCTTTGTGTTTTCCCTTTTCTAATTTCTCTTCTCTTTCGTTTTGCAGGAGCCTTTTGGCATCAAATCTTTGGAATTGGATGAAGTGCAACATTAAGTGGACCTTGATGACAATGCTCCAAACAATTACATGGATGTAAGTGATTGTTTTGTTTTTTATTGATATAGAGTGAGATAGATAGACAGAGAGAGATGAAAGAAAGAGAGAGATCTAGAGAAACATAAAGTGAGAGAGAGAGAGAGAAAGAAAGAGAGAGAGATGAAAGAGAAAGATTGAGAGAGAGTGAAAGAGAGAGAGAGATGAAATAGAAAGAGAATGAGATAGAGAGAGAGATGCATACATACATACACACACATATGCATACACATACTCACATACATATTACATACAGACATGCATATTACATATACACTCGCATACATATTACATACACACATGCATATACATACATATACATATTACATACTCACATGCATACACACATTTACATACATACATGCATATTACATACAAACATGCATATTACATACACACATGCATATTAGATACAAACATGCATATACATACACACACATATACATTCTCATACTCACATACATACATACATGTATACACACATATACATACACACATGTACACACACATGTATACATACACACATGCATATGCATACATACATACACACATATTTGCATGTACACACACACATACATACATACACACATGCATATTACATACACACTCACATATGTATACACACACATATGTGCATTCACACATGCATATGCTTACATACATACACACACATACATACATACACACATGCATATTACATACACACACATATATATATACACACTCACATATGTATACACACTCACATATGTATACACACACATGCATACATGCACATACACATACACACACATCACATATACATACACACATACACACATATACATGTTTTAGGGTTAGGGTTTTAGGCTTAGGGTTTATCAATTTCTCTTTTCTTTTGTTTTGCAGGAGATTTTTGGCATCAGCTCTTTGGAATTCGAGGAAGAAAAACATTAAGTGGAATTTGACGACAACAGTCCAAACAATTACATCGATGTAAGTGATTTGTTTTTTTTCGATTGATATAGAGTGAGATAGAGAGAGAGAGGAAAGAACGAGATAGATACATACGCACATATTTGCATGTACCCACAAATACATACATGCGTACACATATGCATATTACATACACACACACATATAAATACACACTCACATATGTATACACACACATATGTGCATACACATGCATATGCATACATACATACACACACATATGCATGTACACACACACATACATACATACACACATGCATATTACATACACACTCACATATGTATACACACACATATGTGCATACAAACATGCATATGCATACATACATACACACACATATGCATGTACACACACACATACATACATACACACATGCATATTACATACACACACACATATTAATACACACTCACATATGTATGCACACTCACATATCTATACACACACATGCATACATGCACATACACATACACACACATCACATATACATACACACATACACACATATACATGTTTTAGGGTTAGGGTTTTAGGATTAGGGTTTTTGAATTTCTCTTTTCTTTTGTTTTGCAGGAGATTTTTGGCATTGATTCTTTGGAATTTGACAAGAGACGATGTCAATTGGGCTTTGATGAGAGCGTTCAAAAGAATTACATCGATGTAAGTGATTGTTTTGTTATTTATTATAAATAGAGATAGAGAGAGAGAATAAGAGAGAGAGAGAGAGAAAGAGGGAGAGAGAGAGATGAGAGAGAGAGAGATAAAGAGAGAGATATAGATAGAGAGAAAGAGAGAGACATAGAGATACATACACACAGATGCATACATATTACATACACATATGCATATGCAAAGAGAGAGACATAGAGATACATACACACAGATGCATACATATTACATACACATATGCATATGCATACATACACACACACACATATACATGCACACACGTGTACACACACATGCATACATGCACATACACATACACACACATCACATATACATCCACACAAACACTCATATACATATTTTAGGGTTAGGGCTTTTTACTTTTACACATATACACACATAATACATACACACATGCACACATATACACATGCATACACACATACACATACACATACACATACACATACACATACACATACACATACACATACACATACACATACACATACACATACACATACACATACATGCATACATACATACAGACACACATACATACATACATACATACACAAATACACATAGAGAGAGAGAGTCACACGGACACACATGCATACATACACACACGTGACATATACATACACACATATGCATGTTTTAGGGTTAGGGTTAGGGTTTTTGGCTTTTACATATATACACACATGCATACACACATATACACATATGAACACATAATACATATGCACATACACATATATATACACGTGCACACACACATACACACATACACACACACACACATTCATAGACACACACACACATATATACACGTGCATACACACATACACACACACACACATGCATACACACATACACATATGTGACATATAGATACACACATATGCATGTTTTAGGGTTAGGGTTTTTGGATGTTACATATATACACACATGCTTGCACACATATACACATATAAAAACATAATACATATACACATACACATATATATACATATGCATACACACATACACACATATACATGTTTTAGGTCTAGGTCTTCAGAATTAGGGTTTTAGGATTTTAACATAGATACACATATGCATACACACACATACACATATATATATTCACCTACACATATATATACACAAGCATACACACATACACCTGTTTTAGGTTTAGGTCTTTAGGATTAGGGTTTTATGGTTTTTACACATGTAGATAAATATTTACACATATAGAAATATACACACATAATACATGTACACATACACATGTATATACATAGGCAGACACACAAATACATGTGTTCTAGTTGTTGTTTATAAATATCATGTCTATGTGTCCCATTTCTTTGTACACAATTCATGATTCATTTTGCTCATGTCTTTTGTATTTGACAGTATGTTTTACTTTATCAAGTCATTTTTTTGTTGCCTATCATACATGTCACATGTAGTTGGGTTTTTCTTGCGCAGAGTGGGTTGTCGTTTGCTACACAACGCATGGGAATGTTGCTGTAGCAAGAGACAACACACTCTGCCCAAAAAAATTTTGCAGATATGGTCGTCGGTATCGGCGTCGGTAACCCCAGGCACATACCGATGCTTATACCGACTATTTTGCCCAGGTGCATACCATGGCTTATACCGTCGCTTATACCGACGCATATACTAGCGCTTATACCGATGCATATACCGACGCTTTGGTTCCGACGCCTACACAGACCCTTACACCGACGTCGGGGCAAAATCGTGCCCGTTCATTTTCCTCGGTAGAAGCCTCGGTATACGCCTGATATGTTGTAGTGTCTCATTCATATCTTTCTTTCTTTTTTCCTTTTACTTATTTTTAGTTTTCTATGCGATCCTAATTCATTTAGTATTTTACCTTTCTTTCTAAATATTCATTTTCTTCATTACAATACAATCATTCCCTCTCTCTCTAATAGCACCATCATTCCCCCTATCGCTCCTCTCTCTCTCTCTCTCTATCTCTCTCTCTCTCCTACAACTCATTCCTATGTCTCTCACTAACTTGCATGTAGTAAAAAATGAAGCACATGTGTAAAAAAAATGACAAGACACGAAGATCCGAAGGATGAAATTATTAAATTCTTCCCTCTTAATCTCTCTCTTTCTCTATTTACAGGCACATAAGGCATAGCACTAGAATATTTAATGTATGGGCACACGTGGAAGACATACATACATATGCTTTCATTTGCATTCACCTTTACGTACACATGAAACATACTCATTAATAACACACATAACTATATGTACAAAAAGATTTATAATCATAATTACATACATATGCGATTCTAATAAGTAAGAACATATGCAAAAACTCATAGAGACACTCATCTAAATGAACATATACAAATCCTTTTATACGCACGTAAATGTATACCATTAGATATCTCTTATGCATGCATTTACACTACCTCATTCTGAAGGTACACATACTTGATGTTCTAAGAACCAAATGAACAACTTCATATGAAAACCAAATGGATGAATAGATCCAACCATAGATGCAAAAAACAACAATATAAGACTCCAAGGTTAACTTGTAAAGATATACATGTTGTAATGCTTTAGCTGTTCAAGCACAAAAATCACTAGTAATCACTTAAATTTACACATTCTTATGAATTGAATCTCCCCAAAACATCGATTGAATCCATTCCATAATTTCTCATTCTCTCAATGAAACTTACAAATTTAGCACAAGTAAACGTTTAATCTGATTGTAAAATGTGCACTTTAAACTAAGCTTCCAATCAACGCTGTAAATCGAATTGTAGATGAGCACTTGGAATCTCAACCACATCCACCCCGTTTGGACCTGTGCATCCTCAGAATGTGCCAACTTTCATTTAAATCAATAAACACAAACAGGTATCATATATTCACAGCTGAATGTAAATCAATTCGAAATAGAAAGAAAGGACATGCTCATTCCACACAAATTTCTTTTATTTTGTAGCAACCTAGAGGACGAATAAGTTACAATCATTATGCTCAAAATATCATTTTGCATTGAACATTGTTAGACTAAGAAATCATATGAACAATCTAGAGCCCTCATAGGTCTTCCATTTTCTCAACCCATTGAAATCCAATAGAATATGTTAAACAATCCTATATTACAAACCCTTGCTAGTTTACTTTGTTGGATTAGTATGTTTTTTCAAAACTGTTGATATCTCACCCCCAAATTAACCTCATGGAATCTTATTATTGTATTTTCTATTCTTAACATATCTTATATTTTCTTCTTGCACTTCATCCCATCTTATCTCTTTTTATTTTCTCTTTTTATTTATAGGCCCTCTATGCCAAAATCGAGTGCCACATATGGAGCTATCCACCTAACAAGGTTTACACCACCACTTTGCTCACCTAACATAGAACGTTGTCATAGAGACTTTATAAAATTAGTCCGAAGCCAAACCCATGCAAATAATTTCATGATTCAAACACTATATGTGCCACATACTTAAAGGAAGATTGTCCATTCATGAGTCCAAAGCTTGTCACTATAAAAACATATAGACCAAATTCTATAATACAAGAAAATTTGGTGTTGATTCTTTTTGACAAAAGTGATCTTATTATACCTAAAAAACCATTGAGAAAACTATGCATTTCATGACTAGCTACTGCATCCAGTACTACATAACAAAATGAAATAGGAAAAAGATTAATTATCATTGTTACATTCGTTTTCATGTAATCAGCTCATACTCTTAACTTGCCATTCTTCTTAGGCACTATAATTATTAGTTTCAACCATGCTACTTCATTGAGAAGCTTAATAAACCCCAACCTTCAACAATTTATCTATTTTCTTCTTGAATTGTTTTGCAAAATTTGGATTCATTCTATATCTCTGCTTAACTACTTGTAATTTATCTATTTTTTATGTTAATTCAATGTTGATATAATTATAGGTCAATACCCTTTACCAATGATTATTACCATGCAAAGATATATATGTATGTATATATATATATATATATATATATATATATATATATATATATATATATATATATATATATATATATATATATATATATATACATAATTTAAGTAACTTATTTAGATCCTACAAAAACTTTGCTTCAACATTAATGATGAGTTTTATTACCTCAAGATCAATCGAGTATTTCATGTGAGTAGGCTTAAGAAAAGACTAGCTACACACATGATTCAAGTCTTGTATACGAATGATATATTCCACATATGCATGAAGAAGTCTGGATACTAATGTTTTGTTGTAGGGTCACATGGAAATGAAGAATGGTGATCAATTTTTCAAAGTTAACCATATTTTCAAAAAACCTTGATGACATCAATCAAGTGCCACTGCTAGCTTGCATAATATTTCTTTTTTTTTATTGAAATCTTAGGTTCTCATAAGAAGGGCCACCCTATAAGTCCATGCATAAGATAAGTATTGTTGATTGTTCCCCATGCAGAATACTACATAGTTCAATCTCTATACCTCAAGACATTATAAAATAAGAAACTCTAGTTCTTTTTATTTAGTCGAGTGTTCAAAGTTTTAGTTTTTGCAACTCACCCGTACCCTCATGTTGTTTAGTGTCCCTTTTCTGTCTATCATTGGCATTATTGCTCGTTTTGTTTCTATGAGGATACACTATTCCAAACCAGATGAAAACTAATCTCTAGGAAAATCTTTAGTATTTGAAGGATTTCTAGTATTGTGTTGTCTCTACTTCAACCTTCCAACCAGAATCATTATATGTTGAAAGGATACAAAGATGGGGGTCGGGATGGAAAAGGGATGAGTGTTGGATGAGCCGAGAACATTGGATGGATAAAGTAGAGTCCAAGGGGGAAGTTGAGCAATCAAAGAAAAAAGACTACTACAAAGGGAAATGATCACACAAAAACTTCATTATAAAGAAACCTCTTGTTAGTTTCAAGAATCTTCATGCGATATTCTGTAAATGCCAATTACTTCCCAAAACTTAGCGTGACCCATCCAAGCCTCCATAACAACATTGTATTTCGTTAGATCTATTTTGTACCTTAAATGGGTAGAACTTCCCTTCTTCAATAAATTATCCAACTCAGCATGAACAAGTCCAAGACTTAGATACTATCCTAAGAAATCTACTCTTCAGCACTTTGTAAAGATGTTTTTAAAGTATATGTAGGGAAGGTATTTCATGGGGAAATTTTTTACTTTAGGCTTATTCATGTAAGTTTTTGAACATGTATTTGTTGCAAGTGTGTGAGTGCATGCAATCTTATAATCATTGTGTCTAGGTCTTCATCCAAGCATAATAGTTTTCAAATTGACAAATTACTAATTTTGCTACTACCACTTAATTTCATTTAGGTACTTGGTGTGTGGAGGTGATCTCCACTAAAGAATGATTTAGCTAATTTCTTTTTAATACATTTTATTTGATGGGTTCATTGTGTTTTCGGGATTTTATAGTCATTGTACATATAATATCCTTCAAGATGTAAAACTTTCATGCATGATCTGAGCTATCTTTGTTACTTTTCACACAACATAATAATTAAGTTCTTTCAATAAAAATAAGTCCACATAGCTTCAAGGTTTTCTAATTATTTAATTTTCTTTTGGCTAGAAGTAGAGACATTTTTAGCTTCCTTTCATTTTCTTGTGCCTAATTTTGTTTTCCCATGAAGATTCTTCAAACTAACAAGAGGTTTCTTTACAATGAAGTTTTTGTGTGATCATTTCCCTTTGTAGTAGTCCTTTTGCTTTGATTTCTCAACTTCCCCCTTGGACTCCACTTTATCCATCCAATGTTCTCGACTCATCCAACACTCATCCGTTTTCCATCCCGACCCCCATCTTTGTATCCTTTCAACATATATTGCTCTTGGTTGGAAGCTTGATGCAGAGACAACAGAATACTAGAAATCCTTCAAATACTAAAGATTTTCCTAGAGATTATTTTTTGTCTGGTTTAGAATAGTGTATCCTCATAGAAACAAAAAGAGCAATAATGCCAATGATAAACAAAAAAAGGACACTAAACAACATGAGGGTATGCGTGAGTTGAAAAAACTAAAATTTTGGACACTTAACTAAATAAAAAGAACTAGAGTTTCTTATTTTTTTAGGTCTTGAGGTAGAGAGATTGAACTATCTAGTATTGTGCATGGGGGACAATCAACAATACTTGCCTTATGCATGGACTTATAGGGTGGCCCTTCTTATGAGAACATGAGATTTCAATAAAAAAAAAGAACTATTATGCAAGCAAGTAGTGGCACTTGATTGATGTCATCAAGGGTTTTTTGCAAATACGCTTCACTTTGAAAACTTCACCACCATTATTTATTTCCATGTGATCCTACAAAAGAACATTAGTATCCATACTTCTTCACACATATGTGGAATAGATCATTCGTCTGCAAGACTTCAATCATGTGTGTAGCTAGTCCTTTCTCAAGCCTACTCACATGAAATACTCGATAGATCTTGCAAGTCTCACAAATTTGGATCTATAAGCCATTCTTCCTATGCACTTACATATTTGTATTGTTGCACAATACCTAGGTGACAATTTTAGACAAGGTTTGACTCTTTATGGTTTTGAACATAGATGGAACTTTAAGATATACTTGCTCTCCTACCTTGAAATTGATGTCTCCAATTTGGGGGTAAGCATAGGCTTTAGCTCTATGCTGAGCTCTCCTAATGTTTTCCTTGTTGGAAGAATTTTTAACTTCGTTATGCAAACTTAAAGCTATAGTGTCCTCATAGGAAAATCTAGAGAACCTCTACTTAATGAAATGATTGAATCTCCATTAATATGAAAGTTGAACCGAAGACCTTTTGCATAGATAAACTATTGGAGTTTGAGGTGTACGGAAGCACACAAATAACAGAAGGAGAAGAAGAAGAAGCTTAGAGCACAATACAGAATATTCAATGTGTTTTCAAGTGAATGTAGGAAGAAAACTAACTTGTTGGGGGGTATGAGCATATATAGAAGTCAAGGGAAACAACTTTCAAAGAGGGAAAAGAGTGACATGGTGGTCCTATGTGTGTTCACACACATCACTACTGAAATATATCAACAAATACCCTCGCCCCCTAGGCATGATGTGGTGAACAAGGAGTTGGTACTCATGTATAAGGAGGTCTAGGCTATCTCGAATCAACCCAAAAGAGGAAGTAAGCCCAAATCTTTGGGAAAATCTTAAAGCCTCTCCCTAGGTAGATCCTTTGTGAGAAGGTTTGTAACGTTCTCCTGTGTGGGCACATATGCCAAACCCATCTCTCTAGAAGAGAACCACCCGTTTCATAATGATACTGCACCTCAATGTGCTTAGTGCAAGCATGTAATAGAGGGTTCCTCACATCCTTGTTTTGCAAAAATATATATATGTATAAATGTTTTTTTGTGGTTGTGTGCATGTTTGATTTTATGTTTTTGTTGAACAAAAGTGAGCATATATGAGAAAACTTTTGTCCCCCTGTATGTGAATGAATGTGTGCATGATCAATATTTGGAGTGTATGTATTGATTTGGATATGACTGAATGCAAGTGCATATGTGTTACTCTACATTTGCATGTTTGGCATGGTTGAGGATAATTGGTCTAGCTATTTGGACGTGAAATTGAAAGAGAGGAAGGCCTCTCTTAGAGGCTAGAGAAACAAAGAAAGAAAGAGGGGGAAATAGATAGAGCAAGAGAGAGAGAGAGAGAGAAAGATAGATAAAAAGAGTTGGAGAGATAGAGAGAGACAAAGAGATAGAGAGAGAAAAGAGAGGAAAATTCATGCAAGGAGTGATGGAGGCATGATCCACATATGAATCATTTGAAGAGGCCCTTTCATTTTCTTTTTTTAATGGATTTATAGGCATCTATATATTAGAAGGAATAAAAATAGAGTGAAACAAAGAGACTCACACACACACACAGAGATAGAGATAGATAGATAGATAGAGAGAGAGATAGAGAGAGATATAGAGAGGGAGAGTCAAAGAGGATGCAAAACATCATGAGAGAGAATGAAAGAGAGAGAGAGAGATAGAGAGAAAGTGAGAGAGAGAGAGAGAGAACAAGGGAGAGACAAAGAGATAGAAAGTGAGAGTAAGAAAGAGAGAGAGAGGGAGAGGGGGGAGGGAGAGAGACAAAGATAAAGAGAGAGAGAGAGAGAGAGAGAGAGAGAGAGAGAGAGAGAGAGAGAGAAAGAGAGAGAGAGACAAAGAGAGAGAGGGAGAGAGATAAATAGAGAGATAGAGGAGGGAGAAAGAGAGAGAGAGATAGAGAGAGAGAGAGAGAGATAGAGAGAGATAGAGAGAGAGAGAGACAGAGAGAGAGAGAGAGATAGAGAGAGAGAGATGTAGACAGAGAGAGAGAGAGAGAGAGTAGATAAGGATGATAGAAGATGAAAATAATATGGAGATCATGATATGTAGTTAGAACTTAGAGGTAAAAAAAGTGAAAGGATTAGTAGTGAAATTTTATAAATTAAAAGTCCTCAATGTGTCAATGACGAAAATCAACAATTAGAAAGAAATGTTGAAAATTAAATGTAGGATCGTATAGAAAAATGAAAATAAGAAAAACGAAAAAAAAGGATAGATATAAATAAGAGCACTTTTATTGTAAATTAAATGGACTAAAGGAGGTTTCTTAACGTCCATTTCTAGACTACCCAATCAAGCAAAGCTCAAAGTTGAAGTGGAGGAGATTGAAGAAAAGCTATAAATGAAAACTATTGTAGCCATTTACTTCTATTTACATTGTTTTCTACTTGATATGAATCAAAATGAAAATATATTCAATAGACATAGTCCGGATGATTTTTGTACTCCAAGTTAAGTATATCCACCATCTTTTTGGCATCGAATCTTAGAACAAACCACCTATATTCCAACCTCTGACGTCTTTCTTCTAACCACATGTACTGTAAAATCCAAGTAATGATGAAGCTACCTCACCCGCTAAGAAGCGCAAAACCTATGTAATGTTTATTTCCTAAAATTCAATGTTTTATTTTTTAATTGTAATGTTATGTGTTTAAATTCAATCTGAATCAGTTCAACTTCTCAGCTCATTTATCCCTACGTGAGTCACGTATAGGCACATTAAGAATCTGGACCTCATCCACCAGAAGACCTTCTCACGGACAACAGCTAATTGGATATGGATGAAGATCATTTGTACTTGTAAGCAGCTCGTATGCCACCCATCCCAATGCATCGTATGCCTAAAAGTAACATTTTTTACTCAGGGTTGTTTATTGGAAGTTAAGGAATCGCGAAACACATCTTTTTGACGACGGCTGAGGAGAACAAACGCAGCGTACGGTTCACGTGTAAGCAGAAGTTCAGGAACGTCGAACAAATCAAACTACGTGGTACACTTTGATCTTGCATAAGGATGGAAAGTCACGAGCTTTTCTTTCGTGATTCATGTTGTTCGGACGGACTGCATTGCTATGCCTTGGATGCCCAGTTTAACGCTGTTTGTCGAATGACGGTTGATGATTCTAGTCACTAATGATAATGTGTGAATAAAGATTCTTTTTTATTTTACAATTTTTCCACTAATATGATAATGCGAAACAACAGTAATGGAAAAGTTCGCGATCTAAGACGTAGATGTATGAATCAAATCAAAGGGCGGATAGTCACAAAATCGATGTGCTGAGCGACAAAGATCCAGCGATCTAAAATTAGGAGACTAACGTCGTCGATGCGACTCAGAGAATGATTCATGAATTCCATTGCCAACTTATTGCCAAATATCATAAGCGGGATGAAATACTTTTGCGAAGGAAAGCCTGTCGGAATTGTCCTTTACATTTATTTATATTCTCGTCACAATCTATCGGATTCCCGAGGGTAGAATATCACTAGTGCGAGTTGGGAAAAAATTAATTTGTTTTCTGTATAGTTGGATAGATTCCAATGAGTAGAAGATAGTATATTGTGTTTGATTTGTCGATGTGATCTACACGTACAAAATCGCCATTTCATTACGAAAATCTCAACGCGTAAAATGGAACTCTTCGTTCAACGATATAAAAAATCACAAGATCATGCAAACACTCTCACAACAATAAGAAAATGCTTGCAGCGTCAAGATATCAGAGTATCTGCAAATAAAAAATGAACCTCAAAGCTATAAAACTCTCATAATATGAGATAACGGATTTGTGTCCAGAAATTCATCATCATTACAAGGAAAGAGGCATATCATGAACAGAACTTACAACCTTATTTCGAATTCCGTTTTTAAAACCACAGATATGTGAACCTCGGGCGAATTAAAAGACATGGTCTTTCATAACTTCGATTTCCTTAGATGCTTTAGATTAGTAAAACAACATTGTGTACAAGAGAACGAAACGGAGCTACAGAGCACGCTCAAGAGCCTTACGCCCTTTTCATGAGAGATTGATTTTCTGTTAAGATTATCACCTTGGATCACAAAGACGTACAAGGTTCAGCTTGTACGTTTTAATTCTTATACGTAGAAAATATAGTGACCACCATTGTATGTTTTAATTGTTCTACATAAAGGGTCTAGGGACTTCTATATCGACCACTCTTAATGTGAATTTCCAAAGTAACGGGCACATCTTCCATTCCAAATCTGTGTTTTCTGTTCTTAATCATGAAAGTGTTTGTCTCAAACGAAATTGCTATTTTCGAGTTCCTATGTTGACATTTCAACAAAAGATTTAGTTTCCATCTCTCACGTACCTGCAAAACATCACCATGGTATGACATTTTTTCACTAATTCACTAAAGAGGTCAAAGACTTTCTCTATAATCATTCAACTAGTCGTTTGACCATTGTGATGTAGTGTTGATGCATAAATAAAGAGATGCTAATTAATAAAGAGACCTTGTTGATCCCAAAAGTTTTAATGCTTTATCATTTATGAAAAGTGAAAAGAAACGTTATTTGGGGTAACAATAACCAATGACAATGCCGCCCATTTGTATGCCAAAAACCGAGGGAAGGCATTATGGCATTTTTTATGGCATTTTTAGAGCATTGGACTTTCTTCTCTTAGAAGCTCATACTAAAAATAGCTAGAGTTCAACATAAGATTATGAGATAGCAAGAAAAACAAGAAACACTTCACTTCGTGCTTTCTCCCTCCTTTCAAAGAACTCCACAACATACGTGATGGACACGACGTGAAGGAGGAGAGTGTACAAACTTCGATCCTAGTTTAGCTAGTATTGCAATTTGAGAGAACTCTTTGTGTTTGACCATTTATGGGCGACACTACAATGGACGTTATAACCCAACTCCTCCGCTTCTAGCAGGATGAAAAAAGACAAAGTTCCATCAAGGCGTTCCATGAATGAGTGATTAAAAAGAGCGGGTATTTCAATGACAAAAATGTTACTCGCTTCTATAAAGAGTACAAATTAGAGGCGCGATATCTTGGCATGAGGATTACGCCATTAAGTGACCAAGAACTTATAGATAATTTTGTATATGTTTCAGAATTGCATCTACGTGACTGACTAGTTGTGGATGCACCCTGACTAGTTGTAGGATGGCAACCATGATGGTCTCAATATAAGACAATATTCATGAGAATGTTTGCAATGGATGACCATGATATAGTGACTAGGTCAACATTTCTAAAATGCATACATAAACCTAAATATCAATCCATTTTAGACATAAAAAGAGAATTTGATTTGCGATTTGGAGACTTATATGAATATGATAGGAGGGCCATAGCTCAACAGAAAGTATCCTTGTTTCTACGCTACAGATACAAAAGCCCGAGAAGAACTTTTCCCACAATTACAACATGTAGGAAGTGAGACTCGTCTTACTGAAGATTAGCATAATGTGGATGAAGCTGTTAGAGGATACATTGAAAAACAAAGAACTTTGTCTAAATTTATGTAGAGTTGTCATGATGATATGCAGGAAGAAAAAACACAGAATGTTCAACAACCTCTACAGAACCCTCATGTGAACCCACGAGTGCCAAAGGATGTTGTGCCCGCTAATACAATGGAAAACATTTTTAAGAAATTCAGTGATCTTATGATCCAAAGTGTGAAACAAATGATTGAATCTCAAGCTTCACAAGCACTAGCAAATGAAACTCAAAAACTTCCTAAAATTAAGAGATCTATTTGGTGTGACTCTCCTGAGCATAACAGGTACTTTTGTGAGAGTTTTAAAGAAGCTCTAACTAAAAATCTAGTCTTTTTAAAGGAGAAGATGATTTATGATGCGAAGAGCTAAGAAAAGGTTAAAATAGACTTTGGAAGAGGGGGAAAGAAAGTATTTTTCCCTGGTACTTCAAGAAATTTAGCTTCACCATCGAATATGGCAACGTATGCGTGTCAAGTGATAGATGAAAATGGAGAGATAGAATCGTAGGATAGAGAAATGAAGTGTCTTGATCGGGAAAAGATGCATCAAGAAGTTTTGAAATCAGTAGGAAATGAAATTCGGTGAGTAACTGCGTGCAATTATCCAGTAGATATACTTTCCATAGTTACATATTTATGCTCGTCGATGGATCATGAGATGATGGTAGAAGCAAAAAGAAGAAGAGTTACAAAGGTTGAGGAAGAGAAGAGAAGGACAAGACGACAGGTAGAGATGGGGCAAAATCAACAACCACAAACAATCCAAAATAAAACACCCTAAGAAAATCAACCAAACCCAAACAAATCCACCAACACTGGCACCAAGTTAGTCAAGTCTAATTCCAAATCAAAATCAACAGTCTGTTTCTACCGAGCCATAAACCTTGAGTCCTACCACTGATCTTCCTCAAAATCAGGAAATGAAACCCACAAAGAAAGGCCAAGGAAGAGTTAAGAGTCCTTGTTGTATATTATTCAACAAGGCATTGTTAAAATGTTAAATTATTTATTTATGTATTAATATGTTTTTGATGTTTTGATATAGCAGCTGAAGGTTCGTGAGGAGCGTGCAAGGCGTGAAAGGGCGGACATCCAATAATCCGAAAAATTATTATTTATTTTGTAAATAAACCTGCGTAGAAGGTTCTATTGTTAGAAAAGTAATGGTTAGAATAAGAGTCGTTGTAGACCACAGTTTCTGTTATTCAAAGTAATGGTTAGAATAAGAGTCGTTGTAGACCACAGTTTCTGTTATTGAAAGCAATGGCTTTCTGTAAAAGTTATCAACTTTTAGTTTCATGCCTGCTTTTCGAAGCCGCCCTCTTGTAACCACTCTTTTCGACATAATCAAAATTCCTATAAATACATGTACTCTGTGGACTATCGAAACAGAGTGCATGGGGGGAGATTGCACCCAATCTTGTGTCGTCTCTTCCTCTCTTGTCTCTTGTCTATTTGCTGCGTGTATGCTCTGCGGGATACGATCCATAACAGTGGTATCAGAGCTTGGTGTCTGCAGAGCATGTGGTGTGCGATTCTAAAGTCTTCATCATCTTCTTCAAGTTTTCATCGTCATCTTCACGAAGCAATTTACGTTGCATTCTGAGCAGACGCTAGCGTTATAACCTTTTAAGTTTCTTGCGAAGCTCCATGGGGACCCCGCCCTGCAGTAGACACGAAGTCGCCGATCGCGTACCGAGCACGATCGACGTTCAGCCTGACTGTACACGTTACAGTATTGATTTTGCTCTGAAATTGAGGCGTGAGTGTACTTTTTAGCGAACACGAT
This sequence comes from Ceratopteris richardii, assembly GCA_020310875.1. Lineage (NCBI taxonomy): Eukaryota > Viridiplantae > Streptophyta > Polypodiopsida > Polypodiales > Pteridaceae > Ceratopteris > Ceratopteris richardii. Next base: position 76,462,073 of record CM035421.1, on the reverse strand, counting down.
GGTCTTTTCAGCCGCTCAGCGAGACCACAGTGTGTTTCACATAATGCTCATTGTCCGACAGGATAAGAATCTACACGTTCTATATATATAGTCATTGGATTTAACAGCATATATAGGATATACTGAAGTTCGCGTTCTGCTCTGTAAGAGATACAGAGGATAAATTCGAAGTGCTTCTTTTGCTCGTCTTAACGACATATAAGAGATACAGAGGATAAATTCTCTGCGCTACTGTATGCATGAGAGTATCGCAGAGAAGTTTTCGTAGGTGCTATAGTAACATTGCACACGGGATATCAAATTCATGCGCGCACTCTTTGCCCAGATGACCGCTTCAAGTTCGAGTTGTTCTTTTGGGATTTTCCGACGTCAATGTTTAGCTTTTGCATCAAGATTTAGTTTTTTATTTTCTTTCTTGCTTTGTTTTCATCTTTCTCTTAACGATACAGAAGAGGTGGAGATTCGGAGGCCCAATGTTTTTCCGTTCTAATGCTGGCAAATAGCATCTGACACAACGAAAAAAAAAAGAGACCAATCTGCGTTTTCTTTCTGACAAGATTAACGAGGAGGTTTGGTGTGACGACGAGGAGAAACTCATTCATCATCTCTGAACCTTGACACGAGAATCAAGGCACTATAACCAACAACGATACGCAAAGAGCATTGAAAATATATGTGCGAATGGAAGGATTTTTGTATTGAATAATGACGACGATGATTTCGATTTATTATGCTCTGTCACTTTTAGCTTATAACAACTCAACTTTGATTTCTTGATAATGGCGCCACATCCAGAGCATCAGCGAAGGCTAGCGAAAATTTTGGGATGCAAGTCTTCTTCTATGGCAACATAGCTTCCCAGGACGCATGCGTGGCGTTGACACTTCTTGCATGTGTATTTCCTAGAATTATCTTTTGTTTGTTCTTTTCCTGTGCGTTGAATTTACTCAGGAAGAATCCTCCAGATATTCAGTCTGTGTCCATACAAGCGTATGTGAGACTAAGCGTTCTGTAAGGAGATCTGTTCCGCGTTCGTCATCGTTCTGTAAAGAACGGGAGCAACAGAAGGCGGCAATTTTTCGTCAATTTTTCTGGACTTTGGAGTAAAGCAAAGCGCTGTCGTCAATTTTTCGGACACCACATCTCGTGAGGGATCTGCGGAGAGACATGCACTTATAGAAGCATCCAGCAGTGCGATAATTGAGAGCAACGCCAGGAACACCTGCTCCACAGATAAGTCGCTTTTATTCTTTTTCTTGTATTAACAATAATGCTCCTTCATCCCTCCCATGAACGGTGGGAGTGATGACAGAGGAAGAGCATCCTTGCGTTTTTTCTCAGATTTCAGTCAAAAGTAATGCAACGCCGATACATAGGAAAACATCGGCTTTATGAGTATGTGGGATTTATGAGCACTGCTAACGCAGCTTTTCACCTGCTCACCAAGGGTGCTTATGGTCTGAAGGATTTGCAGAGTTTCTCGGCCCTATATATTATTTCCAGTCACTTTTATATCGCTTATGGGATAATCTGGACGCGCGTGCTGGTTGGATGAAGGAGGATATGGGATATTAGAAGACGTCCGTGGGGTGATGAAGGAAGTTCATGCCAAATTTGGAACTCTGTTGTCACAATATCTGGGATAAGACGCTCTCTGTACACGATTTCTATGCTGAATGACGTTCCTACAGAAGTGCATATTCGATTTTTTATGCATCAAAATCGAATTTCATGCTCAAATTCGTTCTCAAGAATAGGCCTATACTACTAATTTACACTGTTTTTGCCATAACTTTGGCACGATCTTCGAATTCCGTGTTTCTTCTTACTCTAGAAAGCAATCTCAGAAGATCTTTTCATTGACTGGCTGGAAGCAATGATTTGGCTACAGTTTCCATCATCTTCAAAGCTTGGAGTTCACCCATCCACCTTCAACAACCCTTTTCCGATCATCGTTTTGAAGCATAACTTATTTCTCTATGTCTATGATTCTGAAAGTTTTTTGTGATATGTGGGATATCCCTCTCACGCACTCGCGTCCTCTCATGATGCCATCTTTAAGCCTTTCTTGCTATATGAGATCTACTTAAGTTGCTTGCATGCTGCTCCTCGATGAGATCCGGGTTCTAATCTCCAGCATCCAAATTCGAAGAGTTTATTTTGAAGGTTTTAACAAGTCAAAGCTTGGCCCAATTATTCAATTAACCCACCTATGTTCATATATTTGGCCATATTTTGGACTTCCAATATCCAATTCTAGAGTTCTTTGTTTCTATGGAAAGCTCTCTTCGAACTTTTTCCATACCGTAGCTACAACATATATTTTGGCTTCAATTTTCTTTATATTTCGATCGTCGTCTTGAAGTATCGATTCTTGGAGAAGTATTGACACGCTATTTCAAAGAAGGCTGGATCATCTTCAACATCTGCACACACCTACAACTTACTGTTTTGGACCCCGCGATAAGTTTCTTGTCAACATATATCATTGCGTTGTTTTTTGCATTAAATTACATTTCAGACATGCGAGTTTTGCATCATACCTAGACTATATGCATAGTTTAGACATGGTTTCTCTTGTATGGTGCATAGATTTTCATTGCAGGGACAGGTATGTATTTTATTGCAGGTTTGCGAGGAGAAAAAAATACATATGTCAGGGTGTGTAATCCCCTTTTGGTCTCTTTATGTATCATGGAAATTGTTTGTCGGAAAATTTTCCGATTTTCAAAATCACGCCGTTATGCTGCCGAAATTTTTACAAAATGCACATGCATTCAAGTATAAATTCATGATTCGAAAGTTAATTATTATTTTTGTCATCACTTTTGGATTACATTTTTGACTTAAATCCTGTATATCATACCACAAACACATTAATGTAACAGCTCCATGAACATTTCCATGCATGTATTTTTACATGGCACATGCCTATTTTCTTTATTCAGTGATGAAACATGTGATTGGCCATCCATGTTTATTCTTTTATCAACTGAGGTCAGTTGCTTGTTCAACTGAGGGGCATGTTATACCTTATGGAATATGTTGAACAATGCATTGTTGGATTGTAACATGAAATATGTTGGCCAATGCACTGTTGGATTGAAATATCGAGTAGCCAATGCATTGTTGGATTGTAACATGAAATATGTTGGCCGATGCATTGTTGGATTGAAATATCGAATAGCCAATGCATTGTTGGATTGTAACATGGAATATGTTAGCCAATGCATTGTTGATTGACACATGGAAAAGCCAATGCATTGTTGGATTGTAATAGTAATATGGAATATGTTGAACACTGCATTATAATTGTTAGAGTGTTGAATTATTTTATCAATTGAGGTCAGTTGCTTGTCAACTGAGAGGCATGTTGTATATTATTGAACAAGGCATTGTTAAAATGTTAAATTATTTATTTATGTATTAATATGTTTTTGATGTTTTGATATAGCAGCTGAAGGTTCGTGAGGAGCGTGCAAGGCGTGAAAGGGCGGACATCAATAATTCGAATAATTATTATTTATTTTGTAAATAAACCTGCGTAGAAGGTTCTATTGTTAGAAAAGTAATGGTTAGAATAAGAGTCGTTGTAGACCACAGTTTCTGTTATTCAAAGTAATGGTTAGAATAAGAGTCGTTGTAGACCACAGTTTCTGTTATTGAAAGCAATGGCTTTCTGTAAAAGTTATCAACTTTTAGTTTCATGCGTGCTTTTCGAAGCCGCCCTCTTGTAACCACTCTTTTTGACATAATCAAAATTCCTATAAATACATGTACTATGTGGACTGTCGAAACAGAGTGCATGGGGGGAGATTGCACCCAATCTTGTGTCGTCTCTTCCTCTCTTGTCTCTTGTCTATTTGCTGCGTGTATGCTCTGCGAGATATGATCCATAACAGTCCTTCTTATATGCTTAGTCACATATTGAGCGAGCGACAGATCTAAAACAAGTCCTTGGAAAGCACATTCTTGATAGTGTGATTGAATTCACACTAGGGGAATTGTTGGGGATAGCAAAGAGAGAATTCTTAGAGGTGATTATTGACCTTCTAAGATGCAAGCCACAACCATAACTGATAGCCAAGAAGTTGAAAGAATGGAAGAAGATCTACCTTCTCATACATTGCAGGCACAAGTGCAAGAAGAAATAAATGTGACTGACCAAGTTGAATGTATTCCACACCCTTGTGCACAGGAAGAAATGTTTTTGGATAGGACTACTTCTAAAACTGTTCCATCAATACACTATTCAAAGGACCATTCGGCCCGAGCTACGATGAAGACATTGGTAAAATTGGACAGGGTTAACTCTCTTATGGTTTACCTAAATGACCATGGATCATAGATCAACCTTATGTCCAAAGATCTCTATCAAAAAGAAAAATGGTTTATTGAAATGGAGCCAGGATGGAGGATTCAGGTAGCCAATACGATGCTTGGGGAGCTTTTTGGAGCGTGCCCATAGGTACAAGTTACAATTGGTGATGTGAGTGACTATCAAAACTTCTTTGTTCAAGATCATTCAAGTTACTCACTAATACTCGGACAGCCTTATGTCACCGCTCTAAGGATGGAAATAAGAGTCATGGAGGATGGATTGGCCTATGCTAGGATTTGCAGTAAGGATAGGAAGAAGGCGGTCCATTTTATGATGGTTTATGTAGACCATGTCAGAAATAGAACTTTTCTTCGGACAAGGCATATTCATGAAGAGGTTGAAGATCAAAGGTTTTAAAGGAAGCTTTCATAATTTGGGACTACGAAAGCTTAAATGATAAAAAGGTCTCGAGTGTACATATGTTTAACTCTAGACAAGTTCATTTCAATTTCGCATGTTTTTTGAACTTCAAAAATGGGAAAAATAGTATGCGTGAGATATCCAACGAAATTTCTATGGATGTAGGGTACTCGATCTCAATGAAGCGATTTCGGATGTCTTTGACAAAATTTCATTCACTGGTACATTGTTTGATCTTCAAGAGTTAGTTAATGGAAAAAGAAATGATTATATGATCCATGTTCACTCTATTGATATGTATAAAGAAATAGCAAAGTTTGAACAAAGTGAAAATGATAAAGAATTTTCTATCGAAACAAAACATAAAATAATTGAGAAAAAAGTAAAATCAGTGGTAATTCCACTTCATGACTATAGTAATCAAGTTACAGATAGTGTAAAAATGCATCCACCTCTTAGAGATAAGAGGAGAATAGATCATGAATTTACCAAAGAAACACTCAAGAAGATTCAGATAGGAGGGGATCACTTCCTTAATAAAGACGAAAGGAAATAATTTTTTTAGATGATAGCTAGACATGCGAAAGCTTTTTCTTTCAATTCCCAAGAGATAGGTTGTGTAGATCCTTTGGTGGTGGCACCAATGATCATATTCACAATTCCACATATAGCATGGGATCTCCCACCGATTCCGGTACCAAAAGCTCACATTTCAAAGCTAATAGAAATGTTAAATGAGAAGATTAGAATGGGAGTCCTTGAGCCATCAAGTGCTCCCTATTCTAACCGTTGGTTCAAAGTACCAAAGAAAAACGGGTCATTGAGATTTATTCACGATCTACAACCCATCAATAAAGTGACAATCTAGAATATGGGAACTGGACCAGTTGTAGATGAGTATGATGAAGCTTTCTCAGGAAGATCCATCTATTCAATGGGGGATCTGCATTCTGCATATGGCCAATTTCAGTTAGCCTTAGAGAGTCGAGATTTGACAACTATGAACCATCCAAAATATGAAAGAAGTCTGCTCTTAGATTACTAAAGTGAGGAGATTTGTTGGAGTATGTGTTTTCTAGATTGTATGGATTCCTCACTTTGCCAATGTAGCTGATCCACTCTATCAATTATTTAGAAAGGTGAAAAGATTTCAATGGAAGGATGTTCATACACATGCTGTGAGAAAATTGAAGAAAGCACTTACTGAGGCTCCATTACTTAGAAAGGCTAATTACACTAATGATAGGCCCATTTGCATTAGAATAGATATAGCCCAAGAGGAATCTGTTCGAAGGATGAGCAGGGATAAAGATTTGCCATCTGATTTGGAACGACGTCAAAGAGGTTATCCCCAAATTAAAAGAGAACTTTGGGGAATAGTAATTGCTTTCAAGAATGATAAAGAGTGTCTGATAGGGGCAACTGTTGTAGTGGAAACACATTGTCTCCCTTTGCTTTGGAGGATTGTGAATTGTTCCACAGCAGATATTGCTATGCTAAGATGAATAGCGTATATCAAGTCACTAAACGTGGAATTCATACATATATCCATGAGAAATAATGTAGTGGCTGATATGTTGTCACGAGCATTTTTTGAGGATGAAGATTCCATGGTTGTAGACAAAGAAGATGTCGGTTCATACTTTTATGCTTCACCTGTACATATTTCTAGTTCAAAAGAAGCACATAAAGGTCAAAATAAAACTGAAGTAGATTATCAAAATGAAGATTCAAAGGTTAATGATGAGTCTTCAATAAGAAGTGTTAAAATGATTAGAGGGGGTGGGAATGCTAGTTTAAAGATAAAAGAAAAGCTTTATCATGTTCAAACGCATGCAATAGAGGATTTCGTTGAATCAAAAGATAAAAAAGATTGGAGAGAAATTGGAAGATATTTGAGTATCCTAACTCCAGATCCAAGCTCGAGCAAGGACAAGTTTAGAAGTATTTTGAGAAAGTCCAACAATTATTTTTTGAAAGGAGGATTATTGTGGAAATGCAAGCCTGGGATGAATAAAATTCCCCAACGAGTTGTAGGATGTAATGAAGAAAGAAAAAGAATTATAATTGAGATGCATAATTCGCTATGGGCTGGTCATAAAGGGTTTCAAGGGACCTATGAAAAGATAAAAGAGCAATGTTAGTGGCTACGAATGTATGTGGATGTTCAAAAATTTGTAGGGAGATGCAAAACTTGTCAAGTATTCTCAAGTGTAAAGCATAGAAATGAGTTTCATCTGACATATCCCCTAAACATCCATTATAAATGGATTATTGATATGATTACTTTGCCTTTAGGGGTGCAACAAATGCAATACATCGTACTAGTTTGAGATGACCTAATGAATAATGTTGAAGGAAGAACCTTAGATAACACTTTCATATCGACCTACTTGCTCCCTATGCCTGAGAATGATGAAAGGATTCCTACTCAGGAGTTTATTAAAGATCATGTTAGGAGCAAGACTTTGATCTCACCATCATATAAGGAAAATGTGTCCAAGTATCAAGCGGCACAGCCATATGGAGAAAATGACACTTCAGTGGACCATGAGCCGTATTTCATGACAATGGATCCAATAACACTTTTTATTTATAGTCACAAATTACTAGAATACGCAGAAAAGTTACGTCAATTTGCCTTGTTCCGTAGGGAACGTGAAGGGGCGTAGCCATCTCAGAGATAAATTAAAAAGTTTTGTTAAATTTTATGTAAATACCATTTCTTTTGAAAAAAAACAAGTTAGTTTTTTTTATGAAGAATAATTCCAAGAGAGATCTTCGGAAGTCAACAAGGAGTCAATTACCAATGTACATAAATAAACCCAGGATGATCTATTTAGAGATGTTTAAAGAAAAGGTGATTGGAGACAACAAGTTCAAGCGGCTTCTGATTTTATATTGGTGAGAAGTTATTGCTTTATTTTACTTTTTCCCTTGTATATATGTGTATGTATGTACATATGTCCATATGTAAAGACTACATGAATTGGGCATATGACACGTAACGAAAACCATAAATAAGGAAATTAAGTAGACTCGGGACCTCGTATAACTATTGAGATTACATGTGATGTATAAGGACTGGGATTATGCGAGTAGGATTACAAGACGGATTCGAACTTTTGGAACAAGACCTAGGTAGGTGAAGGGAAAACCTCAACTAAGTATTTGAATATACTAGTGTTTATGAGCACTGGATGAGTGACATACTTTGACTTTTGCTCTTGATCTCTAGTCTGATCTGACCTTCAAACAGATTATGTCTCAAGAAAAGACTTCATACATGAGCTAGCTATGTATGTGTATGTGTATGTATTGTTGGGTGTTGCGATGAGCTAGTAGGCAGGTAGGACTACCCTGGTCGGGTGATCAGGGCCATGAGCTAACACTTGTTATGCCTTATGCCCTGACCAACATGTTGTCATGGGCTCATATGGGTAGATAGGTGGGTGGAGTCACTCTGAGGTAGTGGTTAGAGCCATGAGCCGACATTGATTTTTTATGCAGCTGGCATTGTGTGTTGTGTGTTGTGTGCTGTGTCGAATCGGTAGATGGGTGGTTTAAACTTGGCTGTGTGGTCAGGTCCACGAGTCGCATCCGATTTTGTCATAGGCCAACATGTGTAAGGAAAGAATAAATCAATAAAAGTAAAAGCAAGAACATGAAGGCTAAGTTGTGATGAAGAAAAAAAGTGAAGAAAAGAAAAATAAGAGTAAAACAAAAATAAGGGAAAGTCTGATGGAGGTTTGGATGGTGGGAGAGCAATACGGAATCCATAAGGAAGTTTCATAAATTGAGTTAACAAGGGCTAGTATATGCATATGTTTAGGATGGGCTATTAGACCTGACCAAGTCGAGTTAACGAGAGAGCTTGGAAGTTTTCGATTCACTCATGTAATTGATAGTCTGAACGCATTACTGTATCTTCGTACATTGTATACGATGCTTGTGTCTACCCTTCTCTCTTAATTAATGCCAAGTTTAATGCATTTTCATATTTCATACATCTAGTTAAATTTTTCTTTATGTTGCATTTATCTGCCATGACTACTAGATGCTCCCCTATGTTTGATGATATATGTGCAGGTTGGCACATCTGGAGGATGCACAGGTTCAGAAGCAGTGGATGTCACTACAACGAATACGGGCGCATAGCGAAGGTTAAGGCGAAACAATTTCATCCCTATAAAATTGCAAAATGCGTCACAATGAGCGTCACGCGTGAACCATCGATTAAACGACAAGCAAAACAATGTTTTTTTTATGTACGGCACGACGGGGTGTGCAACGCTCGCATAGAGTGTCGCTAAGGTGATGGTTTTAAAAAGCATCGCATAAGCGATGCTTTTGCATCGCATAAGCGACGCTCTAAAAAATATCGCTTATGCGATGCCAATTCCATTGGTTTTTACGACACGTTAGCATCCCTTACACGATGGTCTGTTGACAAAAAAAAAATTAAAACATTGGAGGCTCTTAGATCGGCATTTTCACGCATCTGATCCAAGAGCTCTCCAACATTTGCAATTGCGGTGCACTTACAAGCTGAAACAAGTATATGCAGAATTGTTGTTTTGCCTAAGCTCTATCTTAGTGTCTCTCTCTGTCTCTATTTCTCTCTTTCTACGTTTTTCTCTCTTTGAATTCTCTCTCTCTCTCTCTCTCCTTTCTCTCTTTATTGCAGGTTATTCAAGAAGCTAACCAAGCAAAAAGTATGGATAACTATTGTAAGTATGATTTCTATTCTTTGTATATCATTTGAATTGTGTTATTTTTATTAGATAGCATACTCACACTTATTGATATGCACATATACACTTATACATGATGAAGATGCACGTTCACACATATACACATATACACATGCACATACACACACATATATACACAAAGATACATGTGCACATACACTTAGACATACACACACATACACATGCATATGCACAAACATTTCTACAACCACATAAAAATACTTACATGCACGCATTATTGCATAGATATATACACATACACACATTAACATATATGTAAATACATGTACATGCACATCCACATGCATGCACATTCACATGCATGCACATGGATGCAAATGGAAATTCATCCATATACACATGCATGTTTCATACATATACACATGCATATACATACATTATACACATATATACACATATATACACATATATATGCACATACCTACACGCACATATACAAATGCACACACACATGCACATACATACATATACACATATACATGCACATACACACATATACACATAGAGTTACACATATACACGCACATACATGTACACACACATACACATGCACATGCACAAACTCATACACACATATACACTTACACATGCACATGCACATACATACATATACACACACATACACATGCACATACATACATATACACACACATATATATACACTTACGTACACACATATGAATGAATTACATAATTAAAGTATTAAAACACATGCTTAATATAAACAATAATAACAATCAATAGAACAAAACGCATCATTATTTTATACCATACACACAATTCAAAACATAACTAAAATGAAAAAATATACAGATTATATATATATATATATATATATATATATATATATATATATATATATATATATATATATATATATATATATATATATATATATATATGTGTGTGTGTCAATGTAAATACATGTAATCCAATGTCATAATCAACTAGAATCCTAATAATCATCATCAAATCATCATCATCATCATCAGTAACAGCATCATGATCATCCTGATCATCCTCATCCTCATCATCATGATCACCCTGTGACGATCAAGATCGTCCCTCCTGTGTCTGTCTCTCCACCTCATCCATATCCGCCTCTCCATAATACTCTTGTATTACATATAACAAACATAAATAAGTAAAACAACTAAACCATTCATAAAATTAAAATAATTATATAAAATTTAATAATACTTACAAAGGCATCCGGATGATCTCGCATATACTGGCTCAAATGTCGATATCCAAAATGTGTAGCATACTCGATCTCATGTTTAGTAGGATATCGGCCATAATCCTTTCGCTGCATTGAAACAAATAAAAAAGATTAGTTGCTTGCATTTTAACTAAAATAAAAAATATACTCACAATAACACATTTTCTTAAAAATGTAGTTACAAAACCATGATGGCCCATTTGGCCTAGGTGCGATGTGTGGCCCAACTCCACTCTCTTCTTTGCAACAGCCTCTTTATTTAAGAAAAAATAAATGCATAAATTAAATGTAAAAAATTACTAAAATATATGAAAATTATAAATATAAACTATTAATTTGTGTACCTTCTGCTGAGGAAATGACTCCTGAAGATCTAGCTGATAATGATTCTCATAATTTTAATATACCTCATACACGTCATGGACTTGATGTTCATCGAACACAAGTAGAGGTTTTTAGAAATCCTCTACCTCTTGGTTTAGAGACTAAAACGGCTAGAGATTATCCATTGGCAGCTCGTGATCTTCCTTTTGTACAAACATATGATAGAAGAAGATATGGAGGATGGAATAGAGGACCACTTGTGTCACATGATATTTATATGGAGGTTTAATAGAGAATGACACATGGCATTCTTATGCGTGTGACTCTTGAGAGAGTCGCTGGGAGGAAAGAACGACGCAAGCTCTGTGTGTGTGGGTTTGTGGTGTCGTGCAAGCAAACGGCATCAAAAGAAGGCTCCTGTTATGTATTATTGGTATCCGAGCATGACTTGGGACATGAAGCCGAAGCTGCAGGGCGCAAGACTTGAACTCTCGCCACTACGATCAAAGGCACTCCTTCTATCCAAGGCACCTACTCATGTTGGTGATCACATACTCACCCAGAACAGGATGGACTTATCAAAGACCTGCTCGGCGGCATGTGTTCTTTGTGGACTTTGATAAGACTACATGATCAAGGGAGGCAAGGAGACTATTCCCCAGACAACAATATCAAGGATAATTCTATTGGTGAACAAGGAAGATCTTCTGACACTATACCAAATTTCTAAGGAGTTAAGTCCAAGGAAGGAATCTTCAAATGGGGATCGAGAACATTCAGGCCTGAAGATGCAAATTGGATGTACCTATTGCATTTAAGGAGTCCGGGAATGAAGAGCACTCTTTTCATGAACTCTCCGACACCGGCTTTTAAAGTGGAAGAGGTTGGAACTTCATGTTAATCATAAGTATTACCATTTCAATTTTGAAAGGTTTGAATTTTTGAGAAGGACCATGAATTGTTAAGAGGCCAAGATCCGGGAGGGAAATCACATGTACAGAGAGTATGAGGTATATACTCTCATCTAGGATCAAGGATTCCCTCCAAATACAAGAAGCCCAAGCTCAGGGTATCTTTAAAGTAGCCCTATTCATGATTTTTACATAAATTTCAGGAGCTATTTTGTATAAGTAGCCTCTTCGGGAAGGGGAAATGAAGCGGGATTTTTCATGAATTTATGGAAAAAACCATGCATATCTATAGTCTAGTGTCTTGGCTTCCTTATAAGATTAAGAAATCCAAAATATACTTCAGTATGATGGCAGTTTGGAACTCCACAAAACCCCCTTCCATCACAGTTTGACAAAAAATTTCAGCACCTAAATCTAAGAAATTCCCATTTTGGAAGAGGGAAAAGGAGATGCAGCAGCTATGGATGGAAGGGAAAAAGTATATATAATGAGAGTATGGTGTTTGGACTTCATAGGCGAATCATTAGATTCATCAAAATGATAAGTTAAGGAGAATTTTAGTTCCTCAAAGACCCCCTTCCGGAACTTTTTGAAAAAATTTCAGATGTTAACTTTTGCCAAACTCCACTTCTGCGAGTAAGAATAAAGATCATTTAAGAGGCTTCCCATGGATTATTGTATAAAATCCAAGAGAAATACACATTTAGAGTGGATTAGAAGCTTGCTAAGAGCTTCCATTTAAGTTTTTACATGAAAGTAAAAATCTTGATTTAGGCCTCATTTGGGGATCAAATTAGCATGCACAAACGGAGGATTTGGAAAGGTAAAAATAGGGCTAAGAATCTTCATATACCACTCTCTGAGGTTATGGAGAGAATTTTAGCATTTGCTTGATGGAAGAATGCTTTGGGGCACCCAAAAAATCACATTTTTACACTTTTTCAAGCCCCTCCAACAGTCCACTAGTTTAGCATGTCCTGTTTGGAATGGCCATGTCTTGGGCTAGAAGACTCCAAACTGGACGTGATATGGCTCATTTTGAGAGCACAAGATCTTTTTTTAGTTTATGAAAATAAATTTTGGCAAATAAGTACTTTTGCAGGTTTGAACATCTCTACAAAGTTTGAACAGCTTTTGGCGACTACCTTCTGGGAGCCATATCTTACAAACCGGGAAGGCGATTTGAGTAATTTAACTTCGAGCTCTTTGAACATGCTATATATTTTAGTTTATGAACATTTTCAGGTCCTAAAGTGATTTTGGCAGGTCTAAAGAAGGATTACTAATGCATTTTTTGACTAAATTTGCATTATTTTTGTAATCACTTGACCATGCTTTATGTTTTGGGGAGTGCTCCGATGTTTTCGGACACTTCAAAGTTTATGTTTGGACCTGAGGAGGAAGGTGCAAAGGTCTCGAAGCTTGTTGAGAATGATTGGATGCATGCAATTCCAAAATCAAACTACTCACGGATGTATGCTTTATGCTTCAGTCATTTTACTTTATGTTATGGCATGTTTTGTATGTACATGCATAAATTGGATTGCATACATCAAATGTTGATCATTATTTAAATTCTTAAAGTATGGATCGACAGGCAAGAAGTACACTTTTGATTGTTTGCAGGAAAGAGGATTGTAGAATGGCTATGGAAGATAGAGAATGGTTGCTAGCATTTGTTTTTCATGTTTTGCAGGTTATGGAGTTCATATATGCGTTTATGGCGTGCATGCCATGGGCCTGTCAAGCCTTATGTTTTTGGGTCGCCTATGTGCCACTTAGCTATTGGTTATAATTTCTTTTGGGGATTCCATTTCCTGAGGAAATGCTGTCGAAAATTTTCCCCTCTCATGGCGTTATATACGCACTTGCCTTTAGGTAAGAATGTTATGGCATGGTAACATGCCTCTTCTGCAAACATCAATAAGATGTAGGCATGCTTCTAAGCATGTATTTGATGGACTTAGTACCATCACACTATCATGGATAAGGAAACTTCAGTACCAAAAGGAACCCCACACATAATCCTTATGGATTTTAGACCATAGGATTGCTAAAAGTAAGGAGGCTATACCTTCACCATTAGGAATGTGCACAAGCAATCCTATAGGTTATAGGAAGTTGCATAGAGGCACGGAAGATACATACCTGATAGTCTCCAAAGAAGTGAAGATTTACTTATATTCACAAGAGTCTCACAGTATGATTAGGAGACTATGGGGTTTCTTATTTCCATATACTTGGGTGCAGTGGAACAAAACTAGGCCTCTACCACAGAATATAAAAAGGAACTTTCCTAAACTTAGTTAAGTTAATTTCTTTGCACTTGCATGTCTGAGATCATTCATATATTAGGACATTCTCATACTCAATCACCTCAATCAGCTTTAAAGTCAGTTGATGAAACACCCCACGTGTAGGCATAGAGAGACCCATAGAAAAGCCAAACTTGATCCACCTGATGTCCTCTTTTTATGCTTCGATAATTGGTGAATCCGACGTGAAATAGAACATATGTTTTCTTAGGGCTTTGGACTTCACTTATTTGAGATTCAGTGTTGATCTTCTGTTTTGTAGTGTGTAGGAGTGGATGAAAAGGAGGAGGATGAGACACTAAGAAAATATTCCAGATGTTGCAATCAACTTTGAAAAAAATCAAGCACACTTCCCTGCGGGATTTCATCCCGATATTTGTCCCCACTAAACCTGCACATCATCCCGATGGGCCAACCTGCAAGATCTAACAGAAGCGTATCAAGGTTCTTTTTAAACACTTTTTATATTTTAATGAATTTCTTTTCAAAAATCAAAGCGTGATCTCATGTAGTACATGCAATCTCTATAAAGATTAGTATAAATTTTAGAAAATTATGCAGATTCAAGCTTTACAAACACATACTATGTTCCTGCTTCTGCAATCTGACAAGTAACCATATGAATAAACCGTTGGCTCTCTAGATCTTTTGTTTGCTCAACTGGTTCAAATCCGGTAGCTCATTCTAGGTACTAGTATATACTAAGTTTCTACTAACTCGGTTTGTAGAATATGCCTTGTTTCCCTTATTTATTCCCTATTGTCCAACTCTCCATCAGATCTTTTCTTTTTCTTTTCTATTTTTATTTTTCTTTTATTTTTCTTTTCTTTTTTACTTCATCTCAGCTCAGTATTTATTCTTTTTATCTTTAGTTCAAAAATCATCCTATGTCAAAATTGGGTGCCACTCATGGACTTATCTGCGCGGCCAAGTTTACCCCACCTCTTTGCCAAGCTGACATAGCACACAACATACACAACGCCAGCCCTGCATGAAATCGATGTCAGCTCGTGGATTTGACCTCCGGCCAGAGTAGCTCTACCCGCCTACGGACAAATGTAGGCGCATGACAACAAATAGGTCAGGCCTATGACGAAACTAGCTACGGCTCGTGGCCTTGATCACCCAACCAAGGTGGTTCCTCCCGCCTACTAGCCCATCGTAGCACACTAACAACATGTACACATATATAAGTTGGCTTCAGTATGAAGGCTTTTCATAAATCATGATACATATGGAGGTAAGATTTTGCAGGAAGCAAATAGTAGGACCCAAAGAATCGCACTCACTAAGTGTTCAAATTGATCAGCATATACATGCATTCATAATCTTGAAGTATCTTAAGATCATGCTTTTATCTTGCTTGAATTTAAACTTTTTCTTTGAAGTTTTTAGTTTCTTGAGGATCAGATGTAACTTCAAGATTTATTCTAAGACTAAAAGATAATTATCATTCCACAGTCTGATAATTATTCAAGATTTATTCTAAGACTAAAAGATAATTATCATTCCACAGTCTGATGTCCCATACCATCTTTCCTACATCAATTTGAATATAAAATCTAGTGTCCCATACCACCCTATTTTTTATTCACATTGAGGTGTGAATGATACTTATTCGAAAGTCTAAATATCTCTTTATAGAGTACATTCTCACTTCAAGACTTTCGAAGTTCGAGGCCTTAGCACTAACTTGATATTCTAGGTTCTTATTCCTTCACATGATCATTTCACAATCTCGTGTTTTGCATAGGAAACTTGAAAACCTTTGGATAGAACATCTATCCGTCTTTGCTCGAGTTTTTCAAACGAAAACCATTTATAATTCCAAGTACTTCAATCTTCAAAATTTCAAGTCCAATTAGTTATTCTTGACCAATTTTTAGCGACAAGAGCTTTTCACTTCTTGTCTTTAGATTCCTTTATAACTAAAACTTTAAGTAGCTACCTCGTGGACTTTATAAAAATGTCTCTACTGGTCACATCTAAGCATCCGCTCATGTTTTTGGATTTCACCTTTAAGAAATTCCTTTAAGGATAGGTAAACTTTATATTATATCTTCCAGAGACTTATTTATCACTGACACGTTTGCAGACTACACACTTCGAATATTTCACTCTATTCATAGTTGGAATAACTTAGTCATTTCACACTTCCCATTGATAAATGGATGTTGAGTGAAAATTTCAAAAGCAATTTTTAGTACCAATACTCGGGCAAACTTTAGAGTAATTCCAATTGTAAGTTTCTAGACAATCACCATCAAGCTTGATCAAGTTTGGTTGATCTTGCGACATGAATAAAGACTCAGTCTGTATCTTGAAGATCTCTTCAACTATCAAAAACTTCTTTGCTTACCAATGGGATTATAGAGATCTTTCTCCTACTCAAGTCCAAGCATGTACTAATGCCTTTCAGATTCTAAAGCTAAGAATCTTTCACATACTTCTAGGTGATATCAACCGTTGGACTTTAAGTACCACTTCTATTGATCTAGGACTTCTAGGGAACTACTTGTTGTCTAATGATTTTGAAGAATTTCATTCTCACTACTTGGGAGAATGTTATTCTTCAAGGACCCAAACTCATTGTCACTACTTGGGAGAATGTTTTTCTTCAAAGACATGAGCTTCATTCTATGGAATCAAATAACCTAAGCAAATGATTCATCTTGGGATCTTTTGCAATGCAAAAAGGATTTTGGAAAGAAATTCTTAGATTTTCAAACAATATCCAGAAGGTTTACTGGTTCAAGTGTGTTCATTTCTTGAGTATCAAACTAGAGGATAAATATCACCTTTAGGGTTATGGTTTCCCATTCCACTATGAAATTTTAACTTGACTTCCATTTATGTGATAGTGATTACTATTCTCAAGATTGATACAAGATTTATTATTATTGGTCAATCTTTAGATGTTACTAGATACCTTAACCATATTTTGACAATCAAAATTATGTTTAAACTTCAAACATCTTTTGATGATTGATCCAATAGTAATGCTACGATGAACACATAACTTTGAACTATATTTCTTGTTTACGAAAATTTCATGGATTGGAGATCCATTTCTTCGAAATTTGTATTCCTAAATGAAAAATTCACAGTTTGATTCAAGTCTTTGGGAACTTATCGCATTTACTAAAGACTGCTTGCTTTGGTTTCCTCTTGAAGCTTTGATTAGCTTAAACGAATCCAAGCATAATTTTTTCATCCTCAAAAAGGTACTTAATAATGTTTCCATGGTTTTTGAAACTTTGCATCTTGAATAGAGATGCAGTCATGGAACCTACTAACTATTGAACACAAAAGTTAAAATGATGCTAACCTTTATTCACTTCTTTGATTTACATCCCTCTTCAAGATAAAATCAAAGAAAAAATTCAAACATTCCATGATTTTTAAAAATTTGGAACATATCAACTATCCTTTAAACTTAAAAGTTCAATTGATTTTAGTTTCATTTGATTTTATTTGATTCTTATCATGCCTTGGGATAGAATCAGATGAAAGTTCCAAAGGAGACTTTATATAAACTATTGGGATGCATGATTTTAAATCCAAGCTAACGACTACATCTAGGTTTGTCGTTAGAATTCTCTACGTTTTCTCCTAAACTTAGAGCATAATGGAAATTTTCAAACATCCCCTATTCTCTTGTGATTCCAGTGAGCAAGAAAATTGAATACTTTACTTTTGAAGGGCTTACTTTCCCTAATCAAGACTTCTAATTTGTGATACCTAAGTAACACGTTTGGGAAATACAAACTAGCTACTTGAGTTACATGGCAGCCAAGACCCTTTCAACTACCTATTTTGCTACTCTCCATAGCTATTGAGTGCATGCGTGTATTGGCAATCTCCTTTCATGCACCGAAACTTAAATCAAGCAATTGTTGAGCTTGAAAATGCATGTTCCCAATCATCCATGCACAAACATTCTACTTGCCAGCATGTTTCTATTTTTAAGACCGTTGTTTCACCTTGCGCTCATCTTTGAAGAAATGAAGCCTTCCTTGGACTATGCTTGTCTTAGACGATCCTTTATCTTGAGATGATGTGTGGATGATGTTACACTTGAAGTGGGTTTGAAATAAAGCAAAGAGCTAAAAGGCAAAGATCTTTAGAGATCAAATCGATGAGGAGCAATCGGTTTCACTTGGTTTCATTTGCAAAGCTTTAGCCATGGATGTCTTCTATAGATCCTTTTTCCTTAGCAACTTGAGGTAAAGTAAAGCACAAACATTGTGTGCAACATCCACCACATATGAATGTCTTTTGGCTACAAGCTTTGATGAAAAAACTAATAACCATGAGTGTCCATGGTTACAATTCGTTCTTCTTGTCATGCATATGAAGAAGGTGTGCAAGCTTGTTGTTCATGTATCTATGTTCTATGGGCAGGAAGTGGGATTGAACTGGGCCTTTATATGATACACATCGCTCCTCAATGCTTGTAAGATGGAAATACATCACAACATAACAGTTTCCTAATTGAGTATGATTGAAATCATGGATACAAAGAACATATGCTTTCAACAGGTTGCAGGTTCAATTATAGCCGCTTGTACACAGTGGAAGATCGTACTTTTTCCTTTTTCTCAAAATTATTCTAAGAAAAATCTTGGCTCCGACACTATTCTCTCGTTAGATTTGAGCATCCAACTATTGCCAGCAAGTGTCGGGTTCAATCTCAGATTGTGGGTGAAGTAATTTATCTTTCTTCTTTCTTGAGAAACGCAAATAAACAAGACACGACTGGACTTCTTTGTTGAGGGAGCACATTCATTAGCACACGGTCTTGGGTTCTATACCCGATAGCTCAATCTTTTGGCTACTTTGCGATGGTAGGGGATGCGATAGAGCTTCTATCACACATAAAATTGACTCTGGAATAATATTTGAAATTTGGTGTAGCTTCATGGATAGAACTATATACCCTTGAACGAGTGATCAAGAGTTAGATTACTCCAAGCTACTTTGCACTGGAGACCTCTCATTTTGTTTATTTGTTACCTATGAGCTTCATACAAAAATAAGATAGAATTAGATTGCAACACATCCAAAAAATGGAAGCCGAAAATGCCTTGCTCTCATGGATACACCATGAAATATTTAAGTGAAGATGATGGGACCACTATGATCACCATCAGATCTTGAGGAAGGAGATGATAAGATCAAGGTCTCCAATGTACAAAAACTACAAATTATTACCACCACATGCTAGAGAGATGAATCTCCTACCAACCTTATGCATATATATATATATATATATATATATATATATATATATATATATATATATATATATATATATATATATATATATATATATATATATATATATAGCTGCTCGAATCAATGAGGAGTACCACAGACGTAACTAGATTCCACAAGTGCATGTACAATCTCCTCGACTCGTTTCATATCTTCCACTAGAGTCTACTAGTGGTTAGAGTGATGTTGGCCACTCCTTTAGTACCTTGCACTAGAGTCCACTAGTGGTTGGTGTACTCACCACTGGACTTGAGTATCAGTGGTCTCAAGTTAACTCAACTTAACTTGAGTTCGAAGGCTCCAGAGCTCTTTGGGCAAAACCCTCTCCCCATGCTCCCGATGGGGGTTGAACACAAGACCTCCTCCTTCACAACCTTGAGACTTAACCACTAGGCTAAGGGGATCACCTATTTAAGAGAGCACATGTACCTATGATTAAGTCTAGTCTCAATATCTTTGGCCATACACATGAGTGACCAAACGATGACTGATTTTAGATCCTTCTAAACTGGTTAGACACTTAGATCATAGACTTACTTGTTTACAAGAACTCACATATTTTCATCCTAATTTGACATAATATTTGATGTTTCGATGCATGTTCAAAGGCAATAGAATTATCATAGGTAT
This sequence comes from Ceratopteris richardii, assembly GCA_020310875.1. Lineage (NCBI taxonomy): Eukaryota > Viridiplantae > Streptophyta > Polypodiopsida > Polypodiales > Pteridaceae > Ceratopteris > Ceratopteris richardii. The sequence continues at coordinate 76,441,878 of CM035421.1, read as the reverse complement.
GACCGATCTGATCACACGAAAAGCATCGAACAATGTGCTTTTGATATCTATTTGATTTTATAGGTATCATTCTAGACTAGGAAACTATTCACATTTTTTCTTTTCACTTATATGCTTCCTATGGAGAAAAATATGCATCAATCCCGTAACATTCCTATAGATAAGGAAACTATCAATTTTCTTATTTCCATATATTTGGGTGCAGTGGAACAAAACTAGGCCCCTACCACAGAGGCCCCTACCACAAAAAATAAAAAGAAACTTTCCTAAACTTAGTTAAGTTAATTTCTTTGCACTTGCATGTTTGAGATCATTCATATATTAGGACATTCTCATACTCAATCACCTCAATCAGCTTTAAAGTCAGTTGATGAAACACCCCACGTGTAGTCATAGAGAGACCCATAGAAAAGCCAAACTTGATCCACCTGGTGTCCTCTTTTTATGCTTCGATAATTGGTGAATCCGACGTGAAATAGAACATATGTTTGCTTAGGGCTTTGGACTTCACTTATTTGAGATTCAATGTTGATCTTTTGTTTTGTAGTGTCTAGGAGTGGATGAAAAGGAGGAGGATGAGACACTAAGAAAATATTCCAGATGTTGCTGTAGTGGATTCTCTTCCCTAGTTGTTGAGGGTTATTACCTAGGGAACTTAGTGCCTCCATAGGAAAAGGAACTTTCAGGATGCGCCTCTATGTCCCACCTCCCCCTCCCGAAGTTTCATTTGCACAAAGCACATCTAGTTTTATTTATCTAGGATTTTCCTATTGAAAAATATAAACATAATTTTTTTACATTGCACTCTTTAACCTATACATGAGATAAAAAAAGCAAAGATAATGGTATTTAAAGTTCTGTCCATTCATGCACGCACAAATAAAAAAGAATATTTCTTGTTGTTTGCATGTGAAACCATGTCACTTGCATTAAGAAATTTACCATTGTGAGCACATTAGTCCATAATTCACTAATCCTTTTACTTGTTGATTCTCTACTTCTACCTTCACTACAATTTTGCAATCTTTGTACACATTTTAAATACATTAAGGAAAACTCCAAAGAGCAAACAAATTAACAAAATGAAAATCATAAGAAACAAGAGAAATCTTAACCCTAAGGAAAGGAAATCTAGTTTGAGAGTAAGAAAACAAGAGCACTTTCTTGAAAATATAGGCATCTATTGAAAAGACTTGAGAATTTTTTTTAAAGAGATTTTCGTTTTGGCTAATCAATATAGTGAGATTTTGATGAACTTTAAGGAACTTCTAGAATCCATCATATTATATTCAGTACTTCATTAGGCCACCAACAAAGAGGAATAGAGGAGGTTTTTAGGGACATCATTATAGAAAAAACAAATTGCATGTATTGTGCAAGCAACTTTGCGAGAGAAAGGGAATTACAATGAACATAACTGAGTACCTATTTGCATTCAAGGAATAAGCATAGATCCAAGGGTTAATAGAAGACATACTAGTTTAGTAGTTCAAAAGGGTAGTCTCTACGTCAACTCTAGATACCATCCATGTTCATTCAGCTAAAAAATGGGATGGCTTCATAAAAAAATTCCATAAAATGTTATTTCTCAAAGAATCCAGTTAGCATAGCATAGAAGGATTTCTAAGAAAGTAAAATTCCCCAAAGTCTAGTGTGTCTCTAACTCATCTACATGGAGAGTTTTTGGTTGAAACGCTAACAGATTCGCTTAATTTCCTAATCTTTCAATGCCTTCATTAAAATATGCATACGTGACAGCTTGCATGAATTAACACTAAAACTTTATGATCGAGCAAAATAAGTCATTTACGTGTATTGACAAAAGTGTTGATGCGAGCAAACATTCTCTCGAAGTTAAATGTATATGGAAAATTCATCACAACATATGCAAAGGAAGAAGTCAAATTAAGGCTTATGTGGTAAAAATAATTGTAAGAGATTGCACTAGAAATATATTAAAGTTCAAAGAAAAAACATATACTTAGCATGTCATACAGTTGGGGGCTTCTAAATCCTTCTTTTGTATTGGCTTATGCTTCCAAGAACCTTGTAGGAGTAAGCTTGCTTGTGATCATTGCTTTGTTTGGATACTAGTAGTCCAAACCTTCTTGGAAGGCTTCAATTTTCATAAGTAGCAACCTTCTTAGTAATTAACTAAAAGAGAATTCCTCCTCTACTTTAATGTTGTAGGTTTTTTTGATCTTTCATGTTGGCAAGCAAATTCTCACACTTCAAATCAAAATGCACAACGTTCTTTCCATGGAGATATTCCATGCCAACATCCATAATAATTAGCAATCTCTTTTGACAATCAATTGTTGTGTCTTTCTTCTGTAAGAATTGCTTTAGTAATCCATTCACCATATATTCACTCACAATTGCCCAAGTTCCACTTGGACCATCACGAACAACACCATAGAAAGCTATAATATTCCGGTGAGTGGTTGCCCAAGAATATAGGTTTCTTTCCAAAAGATTGCTATCAGACGATCTCTTCAGATCGTCTTCCACTGCACAGATAGTGAGAGACTGAGCTTAGCCCCTCTCACCTCACCGTTGTTGCATCTGCGATTGCCTTTCATTGTAAATCTATGTACATGTTTCCCTCATGCTCGTATACCCTGCTGCCTTCCTTCTCAAATCCCCTCCTTTTGTCTCAATGTGTCTCCCTGCCACATGGAGTTCTCCCCTTGAGATCTTTCTATGACTAATGCAATGGCAACGGTTATCTTTCAACTGTGCACAAGAAAGCCCTTAGCAGATTTTGACAAAGCCGAACAAGCTCGTAGGTTCGTCTCATTGCAAAGATAATAAAAAGCCAATCTCATCTGTGAAGATCTCTCTCTCTCTCTCTCTCTCTCTCTCTCTCTCTCTCTCTCTCTCTTTGGCGGTGTCAGGAAGAAGGAGGTCAAGCAAACGAGAAGAACAGGTGCGGGGTTGGATCAAGCCCCCTTAAGTGTGTGCCATTCCCACAGTCCGGCGAGTGGCATCTGCGCACTGGGCGCCTCTTGCTCTCACTCTCTAGTGTGTGGCGATCGTCCTAAGGCCCCTATCCTCGAGCGAACGTGCGTACGCATGAGACCATAGGTGTTAGAAGAGAAAGAAAGTTGAGATACAACAGTAATACACGGAATGCCTATAAAGCTCAACGATACGATAAAAATGTAGCCGAGGTCGTCCAATAAAATCAAAATAATACAAAGATGCCCGCTACATAGCGGGTCAGTGATGCGAAAATCTGCTATAGTGCGGAACAGGTGAATACAAATGTATGCCGCCGCTACAGTGCGGATCAGCTGGATATGACGTAGGCCTCCCGCTATAGTGCAGGAGTTGCCCTCGTCTCTCAATAGTCTTCAGAACTTTTGCGGATAGGTCTTTTCTTCCAATCTTCGGTCCAAGCTCTACTTCAGGTCTTCGTCCAATAATTGTTTTCACTTCATAAACTGCAATAGCCTCTGATCATTGAATAACCTGGTAGGAAGATCCACAAGCAAGACCCACGGGGAGCTTAGTGAGAAAAAAAATGATTAGTACTTTTGATAAAATAAAAGACATTCATGAAAACCCTCTTCTCTTAGTGAATCTTGATAGACTGCATATTGATCTCTTGGCTTATGTTTCCACTATAATGTTGTGTTAATACTTCGTATGTTGTAGTGAATTCGGGAACAATAATTCCAACTCAATAGTACATATACCTTGATGTAAATGAATCCTTTCGATTGTTTTGTTCCAATTTACTTGTGATAGCAATTAAAACTAATTTGTTGATAGACTGCATATTGATCTCTTGACTTATGTTTCCACTATAATGTTGTGTTAATACCTCGTATGTTGTAGTGAATTCGGAAACAATAATTCCAACTCAATAGTACATATACCTTGATGTAAATGAATCCTTTCGATTGTTTTGTTCCAATTTACTTGTGATAGCAATTAAAACTAATTTGTTGTTACTTCAATTCTACGAGCTATATGTAATTGTCATGGCCTTAATTGTTTTGTTTTGATTTTCTTTAGACCTTGTATTTATTCATTATTTTTACATTTATATGATTATGCTCGCCCCTTTATCGAACAATTTATAGATGGAGAGGAAAAAAATGCATGTACCGAAATTTATGTGCATGGTCACAGTCATGTGTAGATGATCAAGCAATACTCATAATCATGCATAGATGATGATGATCAAGAAATAAGTCTGTTATGATTGTTCAAATGTTTTTACATGTCGGTGCAACTCTATTTCTCTCTCTATCTCTCTCCACTTTCTCTGTAGTGCGTGAGCACCCATTTCTCATGAGCCACATTCTCTCTCTATGTGTCTTTCTCCAATGGTTCCGTTTCTCTCTCTCCTACCTGGGCTCTGTTGCCGCCCGTCAAGCTACTAGTCTCTCTCTGTGTCTCTCTCATCACGTGTGCGTCCACTTCTGCAGCAACCATCGATCGGGTTGACAGTTTCTCTCTGCCCCACAACAACAGCGCCGTCATCTCCAGTTTTGCCCACATCCTACTACGGAAATTTCTATCTCTTTCTCTCTCTACTCGTCGCCAATCAACCCGATGATCTCACTTGGCAGCATCTCTCTCTTCCGATGGTGCCAACCATGCACAGTATCCCTCTTTCTCCCGATCATGTCTCTCTCCCAGACTCTCTCTCTCTCTCTCAACACGTATTGCCGTGAAGAGATGCCGCCAAAGCCCATAATTCTCTCTCTCTCCGCGTCCGTGCGCTATCAGTGGAAGTCTCCTAGCTCCCGACAGTCTATCGCAGCACCAGCCGCCTGCACTCTCTGACAGGTAGCAAGCGGCAGCCGGCCATTCTCTGTGCACCAAGTAATATTTCTCTCTCAAATGCCATCTCTACAAACTGCGCCGCCTCCAGATTATCTCCTTCCACGTGGCTCTGCAGCGACGGCGTTCTCCTCCCGCAATATCTCTCCGAATTACACAGTCATGGCATCGATCATTTCCATAGTTTCAACATGATATGATAGTATGGTTCATAATTCAGAAAAATATCAAAATATCAAATATATCATCAACAATTCTTCGTAGTAATTGAAACAACTCACGCAATCCCACATTACGTACATGCCAAGTTCAAACTTTCAAGTCATGGACTAAAGCACAGAAGATATGAGCAATACCTAACTCTTGGCATGGTCATGGAGAGAATGAACAAGCAACTTAAAATGCATGAACAACAAATGTAAAGACAAGGAAAGGTAAGGTACTTACCTGGTAGGAAGATCCACAAGCAAGAACCATAGGGAGGAACAAATGAGGTTAGGGCACCTATTTATAGGCCTTCTCCTATCTAGGACTTCTCTAGAATCTTCTAACCTCCTCACATAACTTTCTATTTCCGGAGCCTTCTTGCATGTTCTTTTACTATTCCTAGAACCTGACATCTTTGTTTCTATTTTTGGATTTTTCTCTTTTTATATTTCCAATTTTCTTCTTTCTATTTTTGAATCTTTTTTTTTCTCTTTTTATTTTTTTGAAACTAAGGTTTGCTTTCACACTTTATACACAAATTAAATAAATTCCAAGGGCTAGACTTATGATAAATGACAAAATTAAGGTTCCAACCTAGGGTTTCCATGGGGCTAGACTTGGTTTCATGGGCTATTTACAAAATCACATGGTTTCCCATCTCAAAGACAATTCAATCGACCAAAATATGTCAATTTTTACCACTTTCTCAGTGAAAAGACCACACAAAGCTCATAAAATCAATCAACTTTGAAAAAAAACAGGCACACTTCCTTGCGGGATTTCATCCCGACATTTGCCCCCACTAAACTTGCACATCATCCTGATGGGCCAACCTGCAAGATCTAACAGAAGCGTATCAAGGTTCTTTTTAAACACTTTTTATATTTTAATGAATTTCTTTTCAAAAATGAAAGCGTGATCTCATGTAGTACATGCAATCTCTATAAAGATTAGTATAAATTTTAGAAAATTATGCAGATTCAAGCTTTACAAACATCATACTATGTTCCTGCTTCTGCAATCTGACAAGTAACCATATGAATAAACCATTGGCTTTCTAGATCTTTTGTTTTCTCAACTGGTTCAAATCCGGTAGCTCATTCTAGGTACTAGTAAATACTAAGTTTCTACTAACTCAGTTTGTAGAATATGCCTTGTTTCCCCTATTTATTTCCTACTGTCCAACTCTCCATCAGATCTTTTCTTTTTCTTTTCTATTTTTATTTTTATTTTTTTTTCTTTTCTTTTTTACTTCATCTCAGCTCATCATTTATTCTTTTTATCTTTAGTTCACAAATCATCCTATTTCAAAATTGGGTGCGACTCATGGACTTATCCGCGCGGCCAAGTTTACCCCACCTCTTTGCCAACCCGACATAGCACACAACATACACAATGCCAGTCCTGCATGAAATCGATGTCAGCTCGTGGCTTTGACCTCCGGCCAGACTTGCTCTACCCGCCTACCGACAAATGTAGGCGCATGACAACAAATAGGTCAGGCCTATGAGGAAACTAGCTACGGCTCATGGCCTTGATCACCTGACCAAGGTGGTTCCTCCCGCCTACTTGCCTATCATAGCACACTAACAACATGTACAGATATATAAGTTGGCTTGAGTATGAAGGCTTTTCATAAATCATGATACATATGGAGGTAAGATTTTGCAGGATGCAAATAGTAGGACCCAAAGAATCGCACTCACTAAGTGTTCAAATTGACCAGCATATGCATGCATTCAGTCTAAGCATGCCATCACATTCCCAAGCTTTCACTCCCAAAAGTCTCTAGTCTGCTAACTGATTTGATTCATATCATTCCTAGTCGTTCATGCTTCATGCAAACCCATAATAGATATTTGTTATCTTCATTCTACATGATTTTCCTAAATTCATACATATCTTTATCACACACATCAATGTCATGCATATGCTCTATCAAGAAGAAAACAAATTTCAAATTGGAAACATTTTACCTCGTCATTTTATTGCATCTTCTTCATTGATTGATCCAGCTTCTCTTTAATTTCACGGTCTATCATTCTTCATGAGTATCAACCTCTATATCATCAGCTTCCTCCAGAAGTTCCTCCTCAATCTCATAGTCCGCTTCATTTCTTTTCTTGAATAATTTTATCCTCTTTCCTACAATCAAAGATCTCAAAGGAGTACTCTCTAACTCGCGAGGCGCATACGTTCCATTTTCAAACATAGACATCACTACATATGGCCCAAACCATCGTTTGGTCAATTTCTTCCTAGCATCATACTGACTATCGAATGTACTATCGTACACCAATACCCCATCATCTACCTCAATCGTACGTGGTCTGACTCGATGGGTTTTGTCAAAATAGATCTTATTCTTTAACCTTGACTCCTTTATCTTTTGGACTCCTTCTTTCAACTTTTCATTTCCTTCTTCCAACTGCTTTATTCTTAATGATAAAAGTTCTTCTCTTGTCATGTCATCATTCCACAGGAGTGTCAACCATGTCACTATCTAAATCTGGATGGGGAAGACTGGCTTCTGATAATACATCAATTCAGCAGGCATAAAACCTGTGGACGGAGTGTAAGTCATCCTATCAACCCATAATGCGAATGGAAGAAACCTAGGCCACTGCTTGATGTCATCGCCGCAAGCCTTAGAGATCGCCTCAACAATGGAAGGGTGACCTCTCTCGATCTTTCCATTTGCCTCTAGGTTATAGGCAGTGGTGAGAGACAATCGAATTCCATGACAATCAAAGAACTCTTTTTCCTCTCTCGCATCTAACTCTCCCCTGTCCGCAACCACTTTCTCAACATATCCGAACCTTGAGATCACTTCTTCTAAAAGAAATTTGCATATATTATAGTCCTCTTCGCATGGAGATCTCGGCCTTCCACATGGTTGGTCAAGTCCAAGCACAATATATCTCATCTTATCTATCCCGATGGGCATGGTTACAAGGTCGACCACCCACTTGTAATGGATACAAGGAGGGTACGTCGGATGTAATGGGTCTCTGTGCCTAACTGATGAATGCATCTGGCATGTAGCACAAGTGTCTACAAAACCTCTCACACTCACATAAATACCCGGCCACTAGTAGGCCTTCCTAATCTTCTCATATATAGCATAGAATCCTTTATGACATGTGCATAAGATCTCGTGCACCTCTCTCATAACCTTGCTTCAAAGAATTCTCGAACTCAGTACCCTCTGTGGACTCTTTACCTTGACCTTAGCGTATCGCCAAAGAATTCAATCCTTCAAGAAAAAGTTATAAGACTTCTTCCTGATGGATCTATACTTATTTGTGGACCAGCTTGGGGAAGGTTTTAGAGTATTGAGATATCTTCCTATATCTCTCCACTCGCCATCATACTCACTCTCATGGAACTGTTCATATACATATACCAATGGATCATATCTCATCATGTGTGTATCTCTCTCTATCTCATCATCATCATCAGACTCATCATCGAATTTTGCTCTTGAAAGCATATCAGCCACTGTATTTAATTTCACAGCTATGTGTACAAATGCGGGATTTATAAACTTTACATAAGAGATCCATCTAAGCATAGCAATTTCCGGAGATGAACAATTTGCAATCATGCCAATCAATGGAAGATAGTCGGTCTCAACTACCACATTTGCCCCAATGAAATACTCTTTATCACTCTTTAAAGCAGTCACCAATCCCCATAGCTCTCTCTTTATCTGTGGATATTTTCTTTGAGTGTCATGCAGAATCTTAGCACCAAAGCGCACTGCATATCTCTGCCCCTCATCATCATCTTGCCCTATGACCCAACCTATACCAATAGGACTAGTATCAACAGTCAAAATGATAGGTCTCTGACGTGAATAGTCAACACGCTTTAGAATCGGTGCTTCAATTAGGAGTTGTTTTAGTCTACACATAGCTCTCGACTGTTTCTCTATCTATACAAACTTCTTTTTCTTTCTCAAAAGGTCATATAAGGGGTTTGCAACGTGAGCGAAGTGACGAATCCATATCACATAGAATACACAGGCTCCCAGAAACCTTCTTATCTCACTGACATTACGACACACTTGATTGGAGGTGTAGGTCAATTAGTTCACTTGATTTGAATTGGATCCACAAAAATAGGCCGTCGTCACGAATGGTTGGAGGTACCAGTCACTTTTTCTCTTCCACTTTTACCCTCTACATTTTTACTGACCGTTTGTATGCAAGTTGAGATCCGCCCGTGCTATTTGAATGGGCCTAAGAAGCACATCCCTTGCCTTTGATGGATGGTGATTCCAAGAATAATCTAAATGCTAAGATACCCCAACTCTTCATATGATAGTCCTTGAATTCCTCTTCCTTTTCTGCTCCAAGGGCCACCATGCTTGGCTTCAAGAGAATACCTTCATAATCCACATTGTTCTTGGAAAATAAATAGAACACCTTCGCTACTACTTCCAGAGTCCACTCAATACCATAATCACCATCTGATAACATCCCAGGCTCCATGATGGGCACAATACCACGTTCCTGGGAGTGGAGGGCTGAGAGAGAGGGGGAATTGGGCGGAGACTGAGGGGAAGGGTGGTGCGGGCTAAGGGGAGGGGTTGGCGGTGAGGGGAGGGGAGGCGGCTGGCGGTGAGGGGAGGGGAGGGGGCTGGCGGTGAGGGGAGGGGAGGGGCTTGCGGCAGGCGGGTGAGGAGAGAGAGAGAGAGAGAGAGAGAGAGAGAGAGAGAGAGAGAGAGAGAGAGAGAGAGAGAGAGAGAGAGAGAGAGAGAGAGAGAGAGAGAGAGACGAGAGAGAGAGAGGAGAGAGAGAGAGACATAGAGAGGGAGAGAGCCTGGTGGCAAGGGAAAGGGAGGGGGCTGGCGGTGAGGGGAGGGGAGGGATTCGGAGGTGAGGGGAGGGGAGGGGGCTGGCGGGTGAGGGGGGAGAGAGAGAGAGAGAGAGAGAGAGAGAGAGAGAGAGAGAGAGAGAGAGAGAGAGAGAGAGAGAGAGAGAGAGAGAGAGAGAGAGAGAAGGGGGGAGGAGGCACATGAGGGGCTGAGGGGGGCAGTGGGGCAGTGTCGGCGGGAAAGGGACGACCGGTGGATCAGGGGGACCGCCAAAAATTCGGCGCACGCGGGGTGCTTGGAGCAAGCTCAGGTTTTAGCAAGGAACTCAAAGAGACAATCAAACTCAGGAAAATTCATCAGCTACAATTAGACGATCTAGCATATACTTAAGAGCTCGTGACAAACACTTGCAAATTCTTGGAACTCATAAATCAAACTCGGTCAATTAACCAAGCAAACCAAAGTAAATCAAGTCTCACTCAAGATCTATTTAACTCGAAAGTTACATACATTATGATCTATTTCAATCTGAGTTTATTAGTTGAGTTCGAAAGATTCAGCCGTAAACCTCAGTATGCAATACCTTTAGCTTATCTTAAGTGCCATGCAATGTTATGATGCATATAAAGATATGCACATAACATATTTTCGCACATTATGAACGATCACATGGCTTATACAGATGACTTATAGCAAATTAAGCAAAATGTTTATGGAAGTTTGTTTATTCTGGAAAAATCTCAACATTGGACAATTTATGTTATAAGCATCTCTGAGCAATTAAGTCGATCTCTATGCATCATGTATGCGCAGCATCAAAAATCAATATATAAACAATATATTTAGTGCAGATACTACCAGCTCAATTAGATAACTTCTGCTTGCGATTCTACGCCTCAGTGTTCATCTCATTAATGCAGACGCAGCAGTGCAAGAACAGCTCTTCAAAATTGGCATCAGATGGACGAGTGTATTCATCAGAAATCAGGATGGATTAGTATATCAAGTAGAGAATCTTCAGAGCTTCATAATTTTTCCGAGTTCGATGAGCAAGAGGATCATCTTGACTCATAGGTGCATCTTTCATATTTCTGCTTCAGAAGGGTGTGCCACCAGAGCTTTTCCGTTTCAAACTCACAGCAGCTCATAATCGTCTTCCTGGTGTCGTCTCAGAGTATATGTGTTTTGATCTCCTTCGTCCTCTAGATGAGTGCATTACATTCGTATGCTCTATCAGGTAGTCCGTGATATATTTGAACTCCTCATATCAGATGTATTTCCACTTAGAAACATGTATGCTTCTACAACAGTACTTCAGATGCGTGTACCTTCCTTGAGAGCTCTCTCTTCAGAGCACTCGTTTGTCACGTTGAGGTAATTGAATTGCCAGCATAATTGCATCGAAGTCTTCCTTGTATGCACGTGCTTTATCTGAACTATTTGAATATCTTCCTTTTCTGCTATCAGTGCACACTTGTTTATCTTTGACAAAATTAATAGAAGAATATTCACATTTAATCTCAATCATCGAGAAAATTCCCGGCCTCTGTGTCCATTTGTGCCAAAATCTAATGCATCTATGAGTTCACAGAATCATCATTCGTCTGTTCCGTGATAATTTAAGCATGTCTCTGAAGCAGATACAGCTTAATTCAGACAAGAACTCCAGATCATTGCGCGCATCAGAAGCTTGTTCCACATCGACCTCCTTGTTCTACTATCGGCTCATACATCAACAGACCCATTAAAACAGACCCACGCCTGCCATCTTTCCCCTTTTTCTTTTTTTTCTCATGCAACACGAAGTATCTGCTTCAGGGCATCGATTCTTTTGCCAAAAGCTGCGGGTTATGGTGATCTGACCTGATTAAAATGGAATCACATCTGGTATCTTCTGTCGAAAAGTACCACCTTCTTTTAGCTATCTGCGTTGTTTTCTCTCTTTGAATCATCAGTTCAAAGCCCGTCTTCCAAGAGTGTAGTCGCATAAAACACTTGTCACTTCAGATGTTTTTCGAACGAAGAGCATCATGGATGTCAGAGCTTGGTGCTATCGGCTATGTATTTAGAACAGCCCATCAGAACGTCGAGCTATGCCCGAAGTGATCATAAACATTGGCGATATATGCCAGAATTGAATGCATGATGGCCTCCTCCAACAGATGCATCCTCAGACGATGTCTGCCAGAAACAAAACATGAAATGGCCTGCAAAAAAAAAACATTCGGGGGCCCCCCAATATGGAGCAAAGCCCACATATTTATACACACAGAGATCATGTTTTTACCACTCTTTTGGTTTTGTACTTTAAGTTCTCATCCACACTTTATCCCACACATCTCTATCACTCTTTTCATTAGCTTTATGCACACAACTTACTTTCACCTCTCTTTTCATCTACATTAATTCTCTCCATTCCTTCTCTTGACCAACTTTTTCACTTTAAGTGCATCTTCCTTTCAGACCACTCCTTAATTCACTTTAGTTACACATCTTATATAAACCATTGTTTCTCTTAACACTCATATAGACCACTAGTTATTTATCCAATTAATTAATCATTTTAATTCTATTTACCCTAAATTCCTCAATTAAATAAATTAGGTAAGTTAAGCTTAGGATATGATTTTAATTATTTAGAACCTTAGTATTAAAGGTACACACATTATTAAATTAGCAAATTAAACCATAATTTAGTTTTACAAGTTAACCAATGATTAATTATAGATTGATTTCATTAAATATTATTTGTTTTAACCCTTGAAATATTCTAAAATCCTAGAAAACCTATTTGAAACCCATAAGAAACCCATTAAAACCCTTTGAAAATCAATTGAATACCTAGTTAAACTCTAACAATAACCTGGAAATAAGGCTCCTATCTTAAATACACAAGATTAAACATAAACCTAGGGTCTTAAAACCATAATTCAATGTTTCTATGGCCTAAACACACATTATTTAAGCAGTTTAGGGTAAACCATAGCATGAACTTTTGTTTTCTTCATTCATTTGATCCTGCAAACACTTCAAAAGTAGTCAATTCCAATCAACACAACTGATCAACAGTGAAATAAAAGGTTAGAAATCAAACAATAAAGTTATTTTCATTTTCTCTGATCATCAACTGGAAAGTTGAAAACGTTCCGACATTCGCCCCGGCCAAACCTGCACATCGTCCTCGATGGGCCAACCTGCAGATCATAGAAAGCAATATCAAATTCTTTTGAAACTTATTCATGACTCAAATTAAAATTGTCTGTATATAAAAAATGCTTCTATCATTAGTACATCTTCAAATAGCAAAGAAAACTTATAAAATTATGTAAACTTGAATTTAAACCTTTTCGTTCAATGCATGAATTGGAAACAGGTTGTAGAAAGAACCTATATAAGTCATTTAAATAGTGTTCGTACTAACTCTTCTATTAACTCTGTTCATAAGTAAAGCATATGTTATATAGGCCCTCTATCCTCATCTCCTAACCATTTGCCATTAAGATACAAAAAACTAACTCCCCTCTAGCATACATCCGCCTTATATAGCCCGCTTTTTAAATCAGAAGTGATTTCGAGACCACAACTGATTTATTTGATTTTTCTTTTATCTCATTTTTTTTTTAATCATAATTTCTCCTTTTTTTTCATTGTTCACAGCAACCATTAATGTACTGCTTTCAATTTTTCTTCGCAACTTTTTTTATGAAGGGGAAAGGCTTAACCCCTAATCAGAGCAAAGGATCTAGAGGTAAGCTAAAGCAGGAACTAGGATCTCTTTAGCCAAATGGGTCAGATTTAAGGAAGCTTACTTATATAAAACAAGTCTACTTCTACTAGGAGTTGCAAGTTAAGCGTTCCTTCAACTATTCATATGACAGCCATAGGTCTCTAATCCCTATCTTCTATTCAAGCACATTCCTATTTCAGTGTAGATTCTACTTTTCATAATTTTATAGGAAGTTTCTTAACCTAACTAAAGAATGTACAATTCTAATTATGATAATGCAGGGAAAAACAAAATTTAAAACATTAATCAGGGTTAGAATTGTTTCACCTGATCTATATAAATTCCATCTTTAGCATTGCCTTTCATCCAAATATTGCTTTGTTTGCATAATTTTTAAACTGCATGTACTATCTTCAATCTCCTGCGCTTCATCCATAGTCTATGCTTTTTAGAAAATCTTAGTTCATCAATCAGCTCCCAATCTTCATGCTAATCCTGAAAAATAACTCAACTCAAAAATCTTGTGAGAAACATAATTATTAGCAAACTTATACAAAAGGTAGCAATCCAAGATAATATTTCTCGATAGTCCATCTGTAAAAACCAAAACAATATTAAATCAAACGTTGTAGCTTTCCTGATATTCCACTGAAATATTAAATCCTCCATTCTTGCTTGACCTGTATCAAACCACTCAAAAATTTGATTAGAAAAACCAATATGAACATCATTAATACAAAACAAGTGTTCATTTATATTGAAACCCTTCAATTCATATTTTTCAAATGTATAAATATCATTGTTTATAATTTTCTCATATTGTTCTTCCTTATATGGAGAATCAATGTGAGTAATAATTTTAGGAGAAGCTATTGTGATGAGTGGGATTTCTTTACCACTTACGTCACTCACTTCTTCAATGAATAATTTGGGAAGACTTTTAGAAGAATCAAACAAAGGTTTCTCATATTAAGACTCATGTTTGTTTAATGTTTTGTGTTCTGAAACTGTAATTTGGTTTTCATCATTCATCATTGGTGTAGCATCATCCAATTCATTGTTTGTAATTTCAAATTTTTTTTCTTCATTTATCTTTTGATAAGTACAATCCAAATCGTTGCTTTTAGAAAGAGGAAAATATTTGAGGTTTTGGCATTCATATCTAAGAGCAAGTCAATGAACTTGCTTTTGCACATATCTCCAATCATTGGTTAGACCATTTGAGGTATTATGTTCTTCTAAAAGAGGCTCTAGGTCTTTTCGAATTGAGTAATCAAGGAGAGTTAAAAAATTTATAACTTTATAAGGCTCAAGATAAACTTGTTCTTGCTCAGGTAAGTCGCTAAATTGTTCTTCAAACTCTTGAAAACCCTCAATTAAGTTCTCTTTTGGTTTAGATGTATTTACCCAAGCTTGAAACGTTTCATGATTTCTTTTTATTGAATCCTCGAAACAAAATTCTTGTCGTAATTGGGTCTTAAAAATATCCCAAGGTATAGTGGACGAGCCCAACCTAAGGCTTATTCTATCTCGGGTATCTCCATTTGATATACGCCTAAAGGTGGAAACCCAACTATCCCTAGGTATGCCATATTGATAAGCTAAATGTTCGTATTCTTTGATATACCTAGTAACATCTTTACCACCAAACTCTTTCTTCTCTATTTTGAGGTCATCAATCAATTTCCATACTCTTTTTTCTATTAGGTAAGGGTCCATGATGAAAGCTCTATCTCTTGACCACTCAAAACTATGTCACAAATATCAGATCTCCCTGAGCTGCTATGCCGCTCTTTCACGTCGGGTTCACCAATTGTCGGCGTGAAAGGGACGGCCGGTGGATCAGGGCGACCGCCAAAAATTCGGCGCACGCGGGGTGCTTGGAGCAAGCTCAGGTTTTAGCAAGGAACTCAAAGAGACAATCAAACTCAGGAAAATTCATCAGCTACAATTAGACGATCTAGCATATACTTAAGAGCTCGTGACAAACACTTGCAAATTCTTGGAACTCATAAATCAAACTCGGTCAATTAACCAAGCAAACCAAAGTAAATCAAGTCTCACTCAAGATCTATTTAACTCGAAAGTTACATACATTATGATCTATTTCAATCTGAGTTTATTAGTTGAGTTCGAAAGATTCAGCCGTAAACCTTAGTATGCAATACCTTTAGCTTATCTTAAGTGCCATGCAATGTTATGATGCATATAAAGATATGCACATAACATATTTTCGCACATTATGAACGATCACATGGCTTATACAGATGACTTATAGCAAATTAAGCAAAATGTTTATGGAAGTTTGTTTATTCTGGAAAAATCTCAACATTGGACAATTTATGTTATAAGCATCTCTGAGCAATTAAGTCGATCTCTATGCATCATGTATGCGCAGCATCAAAAATCAATATATAAACAATATATTTAGTGCAGATACTACCAGCGCAATTAGATAACTTCTGCTTGCGATTCTACGCCTCAGTGTTCATCTCATTAATGCAGACGCAGCAGTGCAAGAATAGCTCTTCAAAATTGGCATCAGATGGACGAGTGTATTCATCAGAAATCAGGATGGATTAGTATATCAAGTAGAGAATCTTCAGAGCTTCATAATTTTTCCGAGTTCGATGAGCAAGAGGATCATCTTGACTCATAGGTGCATCTTTCATATTTCTGCTTCAGAAGGGTGTGCCACCAGAGCTTTTCCGTTTCAAACTCACAGCAGTTCATAATCTTCTTCCTGGTGTCGTCTCAGAGTATATGTGTTTTGATCTCCTTCGTCCTCTAGATGAGTGCATTACATTCGTATGCTCTGTCAGGTAGTCCGTGATATATTTGAACTCCTCAGATCAGATGTATTTCCACTTAGAAACATGTATGCTTCTACAGCACTACTTCAGATGCGTGTACCTTCCCTGAGAGCTCTCTCTTCAGAGCACTCGTTTGTCACGTTGAGGTAATTGAATTGCCAGCATAATTTCATCAAAGTCTTCCTTGTATGCACATGCTTTATCTGAACTATTTGAATATCTTCCTTTTCCGCTATCAGTGCACACTTGTTTATCTTTGACAAAATTAATAGAAGAATATTCACATTTAATCTTAATCATCGAGAAAATTCCCAGCCTCCGTGTCCATTTGTGCCAAAATCTAATGCATGTATGAGTTCACAGAATCATCATTCGTCTGTTCCCTGATAATTTAAGCATGTCTCTGAAGCAGATACAGCTTAATTCAGACAAGAACTCCAGATCATTGCGCGCATCAGAAGCTTGTTCCACATCGACCTCCTTGTTCTACTATTGGCTCATACATCAACAGACCCATTAAAACAGACCCATGCCTGCGATCTTTCCCCTTTTTCTTTTTTTTTTTCATGCAACACGAAGTATCTGCTTCAGGGCATCGGTTCTTTTGCCAAAAGCTGCGGGTTATGGTGATCTGACCTGATTAAAATGGAATCACATCTGGTATCTTCTGTCGAAAAGTACCACCTTCTTTTAGCTATCTGCGTTGTTTTCTCTCTATGAATCATCAGTTCAAAGCCCGTCTTCCAAGAGTGTAGTCGCATAAAACACTTGTCACTTCAGATGGTTTTCGAACGAAGAGCATCATGGATGTCAGAGCTTGGTGCTATCGGCTATGTATTTAGAACAGCCCATCAGAACGTCGAGCTATGCCCGAAGTGATCATAAACATTGGCGATATATGCCAGAATTGAATGCATGATGGCCTCCTCCAACAAATGCATCCTCAGATGATGTCTGCCAGAAACAAAACATGAAATGGCCTCCAAAAAAAAAAACATTCGGGGGCCCCCCAATATGGAGCAAAGCCCAATATTTATACACACAGAGATCATGTTTTTACCACTCTTTTGGTTTTGTACTTTAAGTTCTCATCCACACTTTATCCCACACATCTCTATCACTCTTTTCATTAGCTTTATGCACACAACTTACTTTCACCTCTCTTTTCATCTACATTAATTCTCTCCATTCCTTCTCTTGACCAACTTTTTCACTTTAAGTGCATCTTCCTTTCAGACCACTCCTTAATTCACTTTAGTTACACATCTTATATAAACCATTGTTTCTCTTAACACTCATATAGACCACTAGTTATTTATCCAATTAATTATTCATTTTAATTCTATTTACCCTAAATTTCTCAATTAAATAAATTAGGTAAGTTAAGCTTAGGATATGATTTTAATTATTTAGAACCTTAGTATTAAAGGTACACACATTATTAAATTAGCAAATTAAACCATAATTTAGTTTTACAAGTTAACCAATGATTAATTATAGATTAATTTCATTAAATATTATTTGTTTTAACCCTTGAAATATTCTAAAACCCTAGAAAACCTATTTGAAACCCATAAGAAACCCATTAAAACCCTTTGAAAATCAATTGAATACCTAGTTAAACTCTAACATTAACCTGGAAATAAGGCTCCTATCTTAAATACACAAGATTAAACATAAACCTAGGGTCTTAAAACCATAATTCAATGTTTCTATGGCCTAAACACACATTATTTAAGCAGTTTAGGGTAAACCATAGCATGAACTTTTGTTTTCTTCATTCATTTGATCCTGCAAACACTTCAAAAGTAGTCAATTCCAATCAACACAACTGATCAACAGTGAAATAAAAGGTTAGAAATCAAACAATAAAGTTATTTTCATTTTCTCTATTCATCAACTGGAAAGTTGAAAACTTTCCGACAGCGGGAGGGGTGGTGTGGTGAGGGGCGGGAGGGGAGGTGTGGTGAGGGGCAGGTGGCGGGGAGGTGTGGTGAGGGGAGGGTGGCAGAGAGAGAGAGAGAGAGAGAGAGAGAGAGAGAGAGAGAGAGAGAGAGAGAGAAAGAGAGAGAGAGAGAGAGAGAGAGAGAGAGAGAGAGAGAGAGAGAGAGAGAGAGAGAGAGAGAGAGAGAGAGAGAGAGAGAGAGAGAGATAGAGAGAGAAGGGGAGAAGGGGGGAGGTGCATGGGGGGCTGAGGGGGGTAGTGGGGCGGGAGGAGTGATGAGGGGGCTGGCGGGTGAGGAGTGGTGAGGGGTAGGTGGCGGGGAGGTGTGGTGAGGGGAGGGTGGCCGGGGAAGAGAGAGAGAGAGAGAGAGAGAGAGAGAGAGAGAGAGAGAGAGAGAGAGAGAGAGAGAGAGAGAGAGAGAGAGAGAGAGAGAGAGAGAGAGAGAGAGAGAGAGAGAGAGAGGGGGGGAGAAGGGGGGAGGCACGTGGGGGGCTGAGGGGGGAGTGGGGCGGGAGGGGTGATGAGGGGGTTGGCGGGTGAGGAGTGGTGAGGGGCAAGGCCCTCTTGGCCTATTGGAGCCTATAAAAGCAATGGATTTGTGTTCATTTGGGACATTCGGGATTCATATATACAAATTTGCATACGTGCGTACGGAGGTCCTCTCTTGGCACTAGTGGCTTCAAGCCTACTGTAGGAAGTCACTCTGTAGTGTGATTACAGCGCGTGGGCTTCCCAGTAGAGGGCTAATAGCACTATAGTGTGAAGAGAGTGGCTTGGTTGTCATTTTGTGTGAGTCAGTGTTATATTTATGCTATGTTCCTTAGAGCAATTTTTCATCATTTGTATTGATCAGTGTTGATCTGCATATAATTGGTCCATTGTGCTGATCGGAAGAATCCATTGTATTGATGTTGTTTAATTCTAGAGTGGCATGTTAGCCCTGAGCAATAACTTTTGAGCATCACTTTGATCTATCTAGTAATCATGTGATTTGAACTAAGGAGTGGATGGTCTTCCTTTATGGTCATTTTGTCTTGAGTATTCACAACTCTGTGCAATCATTGACATGTGCCTGCTCACAGAATTGTTAAAGGGTACACTTCCCTAAAGAGAACCCCCCTTGAGTAGTTCAAGTACTGGAGTGCTTGTTGCTTGTTCCTGTTAAATGTAGATATCCCAGTACCTCCTCTAAAGTTTGGCACGCCCGGTGGGACCTTTGCATTTCTGTTAGAGGCCTTGAGGACGTTTGCAAGTAGGTACATGACCCATACGCGAGCGGATAAGGATCCTCTTCGTGTACGGAGGAGCCTTAACAAGTTAACTATAACTTCGACTAGTGAGTCTACCTCCCCTCTACCCTCCCTGAATTTATCTATTGATTTGGGTGCGACACCATTGTCAAAAGAGAAGCATAGGAGAACCTTAGACTTCTCCTCAGATACATCAGAAGAAACACCAGTACAAATGGAGGATCTCTCTCATTTACTCTCCAGACTAAACATCAAATTCCCTACCTTCAAGGGACAAGCTTATGAGGATGCTGATGATCATGTGAGGAGGTTCATCTCCTTATGCCGTGGACGAGGTCTGCAGAATAGAGAGGATGCAATGCTAGCACTCTTCCCATCCACATTGGAGGGTCTTGCGGATAAATGGTATAGTCAATATGCAGATGGCCATTTCACTACATGGGAGGCTCTGAAGGTGGCGTTCTCACAGACATTTCAACCTAGTGATTCCTTGGAAAGAACTCTAGATCAGCTAGAGAATCTAAAGCTAAGATGAGGTGAATCTTTTCATGAACTTCACACTAGAACAAAAGCACTTATAGCACGCCTGCCACATGCTCCAGGTGACTTCTTGGTTAAAAAATGGATAGAAAAAGCTCTGCCCAGGTCATCTCAGCAGAAGTTACGTGAGTCTCTTAGATTGGATGCAACCCTCAATGATTTTGTTGCAGCAGCATCACGCATTGAAGAAGCTAGCATTTTGAAGGGGATACACAATCAAATTATGCTGCAGAACTGGATCCTATTGGGCAACTGAGGAAGGAACTAGAGGCATTGAGAATGCAAAAAAATCAACAAGAAGAGAAGGTCTTGCCACCATTGTGTCACACTGATGATGAAGTAGCCCAACTTTGCCGAGAGTTAGAAGATTTGCGAACCACTCAGGATATAAGGAGGCAGATTTGGTGTACAATATGTAACAACAATGGACATTCCAATGCTAATTATCCCAACAAGGTAAGCTTTCAATTTTGTGGGAAGGATGGGCATGAAGCTAGAGACTGTTACTACCTCAAGGGCACACAGCAAAGAGGTAACCCTCAAACTTTGGATTCATATTATGCTAGTACTTCAAATACACCTAATAGAGAGGAGAATCAGCCTGCGAAGCCTAGATATAATAGACCTTTGATGTGCTATCATTGTGGTGAGTATGGCCACATGCAAAATAGGTGTTCCCTTCCAGAAGATGCACCTCCTTGCCAAAATTGTCTAGAGGCCAAGGATCACTATACCAAAGACTGCTCAAGAAGCCATCCTGCTCCAATCCACATGATTGCAGTCTCTCCACAAGAAGAAGGTATAACCACTCAGTCTTATGTTGTTTCATCCTCTGCAATACCCATGAGGACTAGAGCCAAACAAGGGGCAACACCCCTAGAGAGGAACAAGAGGGAGTCCAGGATAAAGAAGAGGAAAAGAAGTTTGGGTGGAAGGGCTAGGCAGAAATTGAAGGAGCTTATGAAAGGATGGCTACTTCTCTAAGGGACCAACAAACAACTCTGCAAGAAACTCATGAGGTAAACATTGAACAGATCTTGAAAGGTATTCATCACAAGGTTAGTCTATACGAACTTATAAGGATGGATTCAAAAATAAGAAGTGACTTATTGAAGATTATACACTCTGCTCACTTGGTATCAATTTGATGCCGGATTTCACCATGAAGAAACTGAATTTGAACCCCACCAAGATGGCACCATTCACAGTTACACTAGCAGATCAACATCGGGTTGCGCCTCTTGGCATTATTGAAAAGGTACTGATGATAGTACAGGGTTGCCACTTTGTATTTTGTTGTTATTGCACTTCCACAGGAGACTTCTTACCCTTTACTCCTGGGGAGACCTTGGCTAAGGCAAGCAAAAGCTTTGCAAGATTGGGGGAAAACAAACTATGGATTTCAACTAGCACCAATAGCCAATTGCAACTACACTTGGAAGAGGGATTCGACTCAGGGAAAACTACTAGATATACTGTGGACACTCAGGTAATGCCCTCTCTACCCCAGGAAGAGGATACATTATTAAATTGGATGATGGAAAGTGCGGAGTGTTGCACGGTGGAAGTCAATGAAATAGAGGAAGAAGTTGCAGATGAAGAAGTTGCAGGAAAAGACCATGAGATTCACAAGGAGGTTAAGATTGAGAGCTTCCAGGAGATTACTAATGTTGAAAGGGCAACAACCATAGAGATTTCAGAACAAGAAGGTTATGGGCCCGAAGGCAAAGAAGATCTCCCCTTTTCGGATATACCTCAAGGATGGATAAAAGAACATGTTGCGGAATATAAGCTAAAGTCCACTCTTGCATATAGTGGAGATGATTTCTCAAACAAGACTGGTCCTGAAACATTGGTTCAAGAAGTAAATCTAGGGGATGAACAGAACCCTCAAGTAGTCGAGTTGGCCTCATGGTTGTGGAATTATCCTCCTTTACTTCAGAAGGTAACTTCTTTGCTTTTTGCTTACAGAAGTGTCTTCGCATGGTCCTACAAAGATCTAATAGCGATACTAGAGGAGCTTGGGTTACATCGGATACCCTTAGTTGAGGGAGCCGCATCTACAAGAAGTAGGCCATATCGACTCAATCGGAAGTATGC